>JAQFVV010012629.1:1185733-1682784 GCA_028023455.1 Epiperipatus broadwayi
TGTGTGTATTCACATATACACGCAATAATAATGTAACTATTATAAATGAATACAAGTATGTGTGTGTATGCTTATTAACAGATACACGCAATAATAATGTAACTATGACAAATATTCAAGTATGTGCGTGTATGCTAAAAGCATCACAGAAACGATTAAGGTTGGTCAGAGATAACCAGATTGACCACTTTATACCTCGTGTCATGGGATGACCAATGGAAATAGAGTGTTACATCCGGTACGGTGGGAACAAACAAGGTCAGACTTGCTAGTGTGAAGTTGAGGGATGGATGCGTTTTCCTGAGTGCACAGACGCTACTTCACTTTCAGCTCATCTTGCGAAGAGGTCTACCTCTGAACATACTAAGGTAGACCTAGGGACCATTACAGGTCGTATAGACTTTAATATTATTTATTGTAAGCCTGCGGGCCTTTAAGACTAGAGTTGTATAATAATGTGTTAGTCAGTTTACCTTTGTAATAATTATATTATATATTAATCCTTGTATATGTATTTATGTATATAAACCTATTAACTCCACTACCGTGTCCGTGTGTTTAATTATATAATTACTTGTCGCTGTTGAGTGCAATAAATCTCACTCGAACCTCGACCATATATATATCTGACTAGTACTGGATATTACACTGGTGCAGTCGTAACAGTTCAATTTGAACCCTAGCAGTCTGCTGACAACCAAATAAGTCAGGCAGAATTATTGAAGTAGCGAACGAACCTATGGTATTAAACGAGTTAGTTATATAAATTGCTTAAAATGCAATCGACAATATCCGAGTTTGACGTGAGAGAGGCAAATGAGTGGCCCCAGTACATTCAACAGATTAAAAATTACTGTTTTATTAACAGAGTAGAGGAAGATGCATATAAAACAGTGACATTATTATGTTTTGCAGGAAAAGGGGTCATACAAATAGCTAACAGATTAGCAGAACCCAACACTCCTGAAAAATTAACCTATGATGAGTTAAAACATCATTTGTCAAGTTATTTTAATCCTCGCCCATCTAGGCACATCGCCAGACTTCATTTTCGAAATCGCCATCAAGGCAGAAACGAAAATACGCAGGATTACGACTCAGCCCTACGCGAACTCGCAAAAAACTGCTGTTATGATTCATATTTAGAAGAAGCGCTACTGAAACAATTCCTATGTGGAATGAATAGTGACAGTTTGAGGCAGCAGTTACTGGCTGATGAAGACATAAATTATCATGAAGCTATCAAATGCAGTATCACTCACGAAATAGTAGTAGAGCAAGCAAAAGAATTTGCTGTGAAAAAAGGCATTGAAAGTGATCAAACAGGAATATTTGGTGTTGAAAAACTCAACTAAGGGTCTTCTGATAACAAAATTATTAAACAGACAAATAAAAGTCGAACAAAGTGCTATTGTTGCGGAAAACTAGGTCATATATCTATAGATTGCTATTTCAAACACAATCAATGTAGACTGTGTAAAAAAATAGGTCACATGGCGAGAATGTGTGAAAATAGAACAGTTGACCAAGTTAATGGAAATAAAATACAAAGTATTAATAAAACTAAATGTAATATTGTTATAAATAATGTTATAAATCAAGTACAGAAATTTATGACTACTGTGAAAGTTTACGGAAAACCCCTGTCAATGGAAATAGACAGCGGTAGTGGCATTTCTTTAATATCCGTAGCCGACTGGAATTTGATCAAGGTGGAAATAAGAGAGCCCCCTAGGCTTAGAAATACTAAGCTTAGAGCATTGGACGTAAATGGTAAAGAAATAAAAATTAAGGGTGTAGTCCAAGCTCAAATTACTAGTAATTAAAGGCAACATTTCAATCTTGCCGCTATATATTGTACATGCTCCCATAAACCCTCTCATTGGTCATGACTGGTTTACAGAACTCGGAATTGAAATCTCATTGGTCAAAAAAATTGACAGTGAAAAAGACTTAAAAGATTGTTTCTCTAAACTTTTTAATGGCAAACCAGGAATGATTAAAACTAAATCTGTATCACTGGAAATGTCACCAGAGGCCATGCCAATAATTTGCAGACCTCGAAAGGAACCTTTCACACAAAAAGAAAAAGTAGCGAAAGAAATAAATGAGCTAGTGAAGAATGGTGTTCTAGAACCGACAGAGGAGACAGAGTGGGCAACTTCACTGGTCATGATCATTAAACCTAACGGACAGATACGCTTGTGCGGCGATCATCACATAACTGTCAACAAATCTCTAAATAAACACGCCTACCCTGTCCCAAACTCCAGAGAAATACTAGCATCACTGCAAAAATCAAAATATTTTGCTAAATTAGATTTAGATGCGACCTTCCATCAAATTCCAGTAACAAATAAGGCTGCCGAAATTCTAACACTGACTACTCATGTGGGTCTATTTAAATGCAAATGCCTCCCATTTGACATAGCGTCTGCTCCCAGTAAATTCCAAGCAAAAATTGAAACTCTGCTTACTGGATGCCAGGGCATTATCCCTTATTTTGACGACATATTAATTACGGCAAGATCAGAAAATGAATTGCATAGTCGTCTAACTACTGTCTGTCAAAGGCTAGAAGAGTTTGGAGCGAAATTAAATATGCAAAAATGCATATGGAAGGCCACTGAATTAAAGTTTTTAGGGCACATAGTCTCTAGCTCTGGGACAAGGCCATCTCCTGAAAAGGTCAAAGCAGTGTCAGAAGCTAGAAGGCCTAGTAACGTAAAATAATTGCAGTCTTTTTTGGTTTTGGTAAACTATTTTGAGAACTTCCTAGAGGGCAAAGCTCACATAGACAAACTATTATACGAGCTACTGAAAAAGAATCAGAAATGGAAGTGGGAAGCAACACAAGAAAGGGCTTTTCAAAATACTAAAGCTTTACTCATATCAAACAAATTTCTAGTACACTATAATAGTGATCTTGAGATAACACTAATGACTGATGCATCAGAATATGGAGTGGGGGCAGTAATATGTCACCCAGCTCAATCTGGGGAATTTCCTACAGCATACGCATCATGCACTTTGTCCAAAGCTGAAAAAAATTATAGTCAGCTGGACAAAGAAGCGCTAGCCATAGTATTTGGAATTTGTAAATTCCACCAGTATTTATACGGTCATTATTTCAAAATCATGACAGACCACAAACCACTTCTGGGAATTTTAGGCATCAAACAAATTCCGGAACACCTCACCCACACATGTTGAGATGGATTAACATACTCTCTGGGTATGATTACAGTCTGGAATATAAAAAGGGAAAGACTATTGGTCATGCCGACGTGTTATCCTGAATGCCTGACAACTCAGAGAACACTACAAGCAAAATAGAAATCAATTACATTGATGCGCTTCAAAGCCAGATTCTTAATAGCTGAAAAGTAGCAGGATGGACCAATGAAGACGCTGGCTACAAATGGCTGATGGAGAAAATTAGAAGAGGCTGGCCAGCACAACATCCTCCGTTTTTGCACATAGAGCTATGGAAAGCTTGCAAAAAACTATCAATATGTAAAGGTTGCATTCTTAAAGGTGATCAGGTTCTAATACCAAAAATAGGCAGATTGCACATGCTAAATTTATTACATGAAGGTCATCCAGGCATTGTCAGAGCAAAAGCGTTAGCCTGAGGTTATGTATGGTGGCCGAGAATCAGCACTGATATAGAAACATTCATAAAAAAATGTTCTAGCTGTCAGTCATGTGCAAAAGCACCCCCAGCGAAATATGAAGCATGGAAAGAAGCAAAGAAACCTTGGCAGAGAATTCACATTGACCACTGCGGTCCAATCTATGGACAATTATTTCTGGTAGTGGTCGATGCCTACTCAGGATGGTCAGAATATAAAACAGTGAAAAACACAAGTTCGGATGAGACGCTGGACAAACTTATGGAAATTTTTTCATACCACGGGCTACCGGAAACCCTCGTATCCGATAATGGAACCGGTTTCACGTCTGAAAAATTTGCCGAATTTATGCAGGAATGGGGGATTAAACGCATCCTTACCCCCCCCTTACCACCCTCAATTAAATGGACTGGCCGAGAAAGCGGTACAAAGCTTAAAGTCATCCATGAATAAATTGGGAAAAGGAAGACTCCAAGAGGCAGTTTTCATGGCATTGCTATATCAGCATTCCACACCCACAGCTAAAATGGGCAGATCACCTGCAGAAAAATATTTAGGCCGGAAGTTATGCGCAAAACTCTCAGCAATAATGCCATCAAAAGAGCATCAAATGCCGATTACAGCAAACAACAAATTTTCACCTGATGAATGAGTCTGGGTGAAAAATAATTTAAATAAATCGTGGACTCAAGCATACGTTGTATGCCATTTAAGTAAACAAGTGGTTGCTAACCGTATAGCAGACGGCAAAATATTACGTAAGCACATTAACCAATTGCGCAAGAGTGCAATAACAGAATGCACTCCGCAATTGTTTAAAAGTAATGATGACAAAGAAAATGATACTCACTATGAAACTAAAAGTGAAACAGAAATCATTACTGCTGATGAAGAAAATCAAAATAGTGAAGAAAATGAAATAGTCACAGATGGTGAAACTAAATCACCCCCACGTGCAAAGAGGAGAACAAAAATTCCCCTCTGCCTGCACGATTATGTGTTAAGTTCAGAGAAGAAGAAATGAAAAAAAAATCTTTTTTTAGAAAAGTACATCGCTGAACTTGGGGGAGGCGTGCTATGTGTGTGTGTATTCACATATACACGCAATAATAATGTAACTATTTTAAATGAATACAAGTATGTGTGTGTATGCTTATTAACAGATACACGCAATAATAATGTAACTATGACAAATATTCAAGTATGTGCATGTATGCTAAAAGCATCACAGAAATGATTAAGGTTGGTCAGAGATAACCAGACTGACCACTTTGTACCTCGGGTCATGGGAACAAACAAGATCAGACTTGCTAGGTGAAGTTGAGGGATGGATGCGTTTTCCTGAGTGCAGAGACACTATTTCACTTTCAGCTCGTCTCACGGAGAGGTCTCCCTCCGAACGTACTAAGGTAGACCTAGGGACCATTACAGGTCATACAGACTTTAATATTGTTTATTGTAAGCCTGCGGGCCTTTAAGACTAGAGTTGTATAATAATGTGTTAGTCAGTTTACCTTTGTAATAATTGTATTATATATTAATCCTTGTATATGTATTTATGTATATAAACCTATTAACTCCACTACCGTGTCCGTGTGTTTAATTATATAATTACTTGTCGCTGTTGAGTGCAATAAATCTCACTCAAACCTCGACCATATATATATATCCGATTAGTACTGGATATTACAATAACAGAGTAGAACTATTTAATATCTTCTGCTTGATTTATTAAGATGTGATAAGCTCATGTATATTTTTAAAAGAACTTTTCAACTAATCTTAATATTAGTGAATATGTTTTAGATTTTTTTTTAAAATATAAGTTAAAATAAATAATACAGAAACTCCTCAGATAATGAAAATTTTTCTTCACATATAAAGTATGATAAACAGAGTAGTTATAATTCAAAAATATTAATCACAAAAAACTATTTGCCAAGCGCTTTCAGTACTATGTAACAGAATCAGAGATTCATATTGTAAAATAGAGTAGCCAAAATTCAAATAGTTTTTTTTTCATATGTCAAAGCACTGACGGGGAGGCGAACCTGGGCTAGCTGCTTGGAAGGTAAGCTATGCTATCCACTAGGCCACCAACACTTCAAATAGTTTTTTGTAATTAAGGTTTTTTGAATTTTAGCTATTCTGTTTATCACACTTTATACATGAAGAATAATTTTTAATATAAGTTATTAATCATTTTGAACTAATAATTAAATTCTATAGCATTTTGTGTTAGTTATATATATACCGCATATTGTATGTATATCCATAATACTGGACAACCCAAGAACTATTAATCATGTTTTGATAGGACATGTAAGTCAGGAAGTATGTGTGCCTAATAGATAAAATCTCATGTTCTACTGTTTAATTTTAAAACACTATAGCATAGGTTAAGCACGTATAAAAATATGAAGTCTTTTTTGGAATGGAAAATCTTATTTATTTAAAAAGTGTTGTGGTTTTAAATTCTAATGGAAACACAATAATAAAAAAGTAGGGTCACCATAGCAACACCAGTTGTTTTTTAATTGCAGTTGTTTGTTATTGTTGTTGTTTTGTTTTTGTTTTTAAAGTTGATTAGAGCGTTACCTTAAATTTCAATAATCTAAGAATCTAGGTTCGAATCCCATGCTAGTACTGTCACTGGTCAGGCCAGCAACACCTGAAGAAGAGGGGAGAAAAATACCTCTCGAAACGTTGTGCATATACTAACCTGTTTGCTGTGATATTACTAACAGTTAGTGCATATACTAACCTGTTTGCTGTGATATTATTAACATTTGTTTGCTGTGATATTACTAACAGTTGGTGCATATACTAACCTGTTTGCTGTGATATTACTAACAGTTGAATGCATTTGGAATATTTAACTAAAAATTAAACTTTTCTAAAGACATTCAACACACATATTAGATGATGGAAATAGTCCAATATAAAAATACATGTATATATAAATATTTAAATATTACAAGCATAAAGCTAAACTAGTCAATAAATAGTTAAAATTACTCCAAATTCAAAACTCAACCCAGACTAGCCAAGAAAAAACTAAATTAAAACACAACCAAAGGTTTCATTGCTACAAACAGACTTTTCAAGTGTAAAGCTACAAAAACAACATGACAAAAACAATATGGTGTTGTTTTTGTAGTTCTTTACACGTGAGAAGTATGCTTGTAGAGTGAAACCTTTGGTTGTGTTTTAATTTAGTTTTTTCTTGGCTAGTCCGGTTGAGTTTTGGATTTGGGGTAATTTTAATTATATAAATATTTGTACACACACGATTCTCGTGTGTGTATATATATTCACTGTGTGTAACGATGTTTAAATTTGGCTTTAAATTTAAGCAACTTATTTATTTGTGTATTGATCTGTGTATGTCATATATTCATATAATAATAATTTGGTTCAAGAATTTCTCATATATTCATATAATAATAATTTGGTTCAAGAATTTCTCTAATATTAAATAATATAAATGAAAATTAGTCATATTAACATCGTGAATTAATACAATCTTATTTCAGTTTATTTTTTCTTTTGCCACAATTTTTTTAACCAATTTGTTGTTTGTAAATATAGTTTTGGACAAAAGAAAACATCCTATAATTGATTATAATAGAAGACATTGCGGCAACGTTTTCCTATTTAAAATAATTTTGTGATAAAAAAAAATAGATATCGAATATTAACGGCATTTATATTACTAATCTCAACGTCTTGCCATATACAACTTTATTTTGATCACAAAGTTGATGATCTAATCCAAACTGTTGAAGTTTTCGAATAAATTTTACTCAGAGCTGGCAAATTTTGGGTATATCCAACGCCATAATTACAAAACCTAATTGCTTTAGGAATGGGGATTATGTTTCCAATATAATAAAATTTAGAAGTATAAATATTGGTAAAATAACTAGAAACTTTTTTAATATTTTTTTTTACAAATATTAAAGTCTTATAGTGGGCAATCTGTAAAATGATAGGAACAGCATTAAAAGAAAATGGCCAATATAATGATATTCGTTATTCTAGAAACCTATGAATAGTTTCTTAATTAAGTGCAATAAGTATTTCAAAGTTATAAGTATATAGCAAGATTATAAGAGGAATGAAAACATTACTTAAAATAAATATTGCTAGGTTTTTTTAGTGATGTTTCTATATAATTTGATTAAGAAGTGATTCAAAAATATATTATCTGTGAAGCTCACTGATATATATAGTTGTGTTATGTGTAAAATTCAGAAACATGGTAATTCTTTTTTTAATACTTGCTGTCATTCTTATATATGCATATAAATATTAAAATTTCTTGTGGTATACTAGTTAGCACATCCTGTTATATCCATAACATTATAATATTAATATCATTTATGTTCTTTATTACTTTTTACAATGCTTTTTACAAATCACTATTAATGGTTTCAATTGCCCCAGCAATCTTCTTCAGAACTAGAACAAACACAATATAAATACATGGATTCAAGTATACATGAACATATAATTTTACATTTTACCCACATACAAATCCATATTGGATAAAATTTGGAAGGTTTCTGATGTTTTAAACAGCTTGAGATTTTTCATTCAGGTAGTTAGTCATTGATAACTAAATATTAGTCATTAATGGTTATCTAATTACTTTTTTAAAAATGGGAAGGGTTAAAAACTTTTATTGCTTAAAAAGCCCAATGAAAAATATCTTTATCTTAACTATTTCTTTTATACAGCATTTTGAAAAATATCTTTAACATTATTCTTTATTATCATCAAATCACATTTCAGTGTGTACGTGCATATATATATAAATATCAAATTATTTAACAACTTCAGTATTATTTCATTATTGGAAGTATAATTATTAGCAATTATAAGCAGAAAAAAAAACAGTTGTAATTTTCTTAAATATGATGTGATTGAACTTCTGGAATCATTATGAAGATGAAACCTAAAATAATGAATACGTTTTTTTTTTAGTTTTATATTTTTGATTTATAAACTTAGTTGACAAAATTAATTTCTAATAAAACAAAAATTATTCTTAAAATGAAAAGTTATTCCAATGTCAAAAACAAAAATAAATCTAAATAATGAATAATTTAGGTAATAATTTATTATTAGTTAATGGTAATCATCTGAAATCCGGGCACAGCCACTTGGGGCATTTATGCAATACAAAAATCAATCAAATGTAACATTACTGGGCCGCCGCAACTTTTTTTTTTGTAGAACATGTTGTTTTCTTTTGATTAAACAAATTTTTATTTTATTTATAACATGATTTTTTTTTTATTAAAAAAATTATAAAATATTCATTTTCGTTGTTTTTTTTTAATCTGACATTTTTCTTTATTTAAAAATTTTTGTTAATTTAATTTTGTGTTTATTTTTCTGAATTTTAAAACTTTGGACTGTTTCATGATGAAAAAACTTGTTTTAACCTCGCCGAAAAAATATAATGGTACAATTATTTGGGACTTGTTTCAACTTTGTTCTACCTTTTTTTTTTTTTTTGGTTGACTAAATTGTTTTTCTTATTATTATTAAATCCAAAGTAACTTTTGTGTTGTTGGGGGTTCAAAAATTGTTTTGAAACCCCCACCCTCGGATCAATAATTGTAACAAAAATTCAATAATTTTTTTTTAAACAACTTTTTTTCACTTTTTACTTTTATTTATATTTTGTTTGAATTAGCCCTTTTTTCGTTTATACAATAAACAGCTTTTTGGATGGCTTTCGTACTGTTATTATTAACAAAAAGTAAACAAATAGTCATTTAATTTTTGTTTTTCTTCTTATTAAATCAAAAGTAACTTTTGAGTTTTTTGGGATTAAAAAATTATTTTCAAACCCCCATCCCCTCACATATAAAAATAATTGTAACAAAATGTCAATAATTTCTTCTTTTTTTCAACAACCTTTTCTCAATTTTTAATTTTATTTATATTTTGTTTGAATTACCTTCTTTCTTTTTTTTTTTGCCTTCTACAATAAACTGGTTTTTTAGGGGGCTTCCATACTTTGTTATTATTAACAAAAAGTCAAAAAAATAGTCATTTATTTTAACTCTGCTGCAAAAAAAATTATCCAAATACTTGCCAATTTCTAATGAAATGAAAAAAAAAAAACAAGTATACAAACTTTGGACTTTTTGAATTTATTTATTATTTTATTGCTGTAATAAAAAGTCTGGTATTTGGGAGGACATTATGTGCCTCAAAAAAGGATACAGTCTTCCTCATTCTGAAAAGTTTTAAAATTGCATGTTTTTTTTGGACATTTTATTGTTCTTGTATATTTTCCCCGCTGAAACATGACTTAGTGCATGAGCTTTGTCGAAGCATGTTCGAACATACCCTTTGCCAATTTTTTACATATTAACATTTTTTTAGGGAAGGGTGGGGACCATATGACAATTATTATTATTTAAATATAAATGACATTACTCTCTTATGGAGATTTGAAAAGTTGTACCAACTTGAAATTAGAACACCCTCAAGCAATACAGTAATCAGCTATGAATAGAACAAATATGCATAAATAGTTTCGAAGCACAAAACAGGCCGTAATATTTTTTGTGCAATTCATATAAAGCGGCTTACCTAAATGGGTTAATACAATATTAAATTTTGTATTAGCCATAAGGCCGGCTGCAAAAACAGCATTTTTATGTGTTTTGCCACATAAACAACGCCATCAGGCGGGCATGCCCAGATTTCAGATGACTACCTAATTAATTAATATATATCACCATGATTTTTTTTCTTTTTTAAAAATATTATTTTATCCTGACAACATTTTAAAAGTAAACTCTTGAATCATATAACTACAAAGCTAGACAAAATTTATAATAAGTAATTCAAATTATTACTAAATGCTATATACAGTATATTGTAAATTTTATATGTAATGATAAAAATATTAATATCATTCTAATTTAATAGTAGTAGTAGTAGTAGTAGTAGTAGTAGTAGTAGTAGTAGTAGTAGTAGTAGTAGTAGTAGTAGTAGTAGTAGTAGTAGTAGTAGTAGTAGTAGTAGCAGTAGCAGCAGCAGAAGAAGCAGCAACAGCAGTAGCAGTAATACTAGTAGATATACGATTAAAATGAAACATATATCAATGATAAGTGCAATTAAATGGAGATTTAACAGTAACTTTATCATATTTTATCAGTTTCTAAAAGTCAAAATCCAATGAAATTGTCATTACAGAAGTATAGTGAAAAATGGCATGTACTATGCATGGCATGATATGCCATTTTGTATATAATTTTATGCTCTTTCTAATTCTAATTTTAAAATGATGATTTATAATTGTTTCCCAACCATTTTTATGGTGGGGGGGGGTATAATTCATATACAAAATATTTAAAATAAATTGAAGATGGTTTCAGGTATACATAATTTTAAAAATTACATTTTTTACATTATATCAATATGAATCATTTTGATAAAAAAAATTATTTTTAATTATAAAAATAAAATAAAGTTTATCACAACAATATTATTTATATTTTTAAATATTAATATGCAATAGATGGCCAAATAATATGAGTATATGTATTTGCATTTAATAAATATAGTAATAGAATGGATGTGACAACCATCTGAGTTAATGCCTCAACAATTGACTGCACTGTTTATAACAGAGAGTGAAAACTGGAATATCAATATATATGTAATTCATGCCCAATAATTGGTTGCACCATTTGGAATGGAATGGTCTATTATGTATGAGACCAAATTCCTACCTATGCAACTAGACAATGTCTAGCCATAATAATTGGTATTAATTGGAATGGAACAGAACAAAATGGCTATTTGTGCCACTCATTTTATTTGTACATTGGGCTATGGAACAAGTTTGAGTCCCTAAAGTTTTCCAGTTGTAAATGTACACATTTGATAGTCTGCTGAGTTCAATTCTAATACATATCATTACTATATGGTTGCTCTTTAGGTCCTCAACAGCAAGAGTTTTTCTCATGTTCCTGTTACTCCTTGATATTAAAACTCCATGGTTATATGCATGATTCTAATATGCTAGAGTGATGAGTATCATAAATTTGATATAAACTAAAAATATAAACATCTGAATTATGTAAGTATTATGGCATGGATAATGGAAAGATAGATAAATGATATGACATTGGCAATGGAAAGTTGGATAAATGAGGAAACATTCACAAATTCTAATAAAATCAAATAAAATCTGAACTTCATTCCATTATGGGTGATTCACAATTTTTTGTAACAAATCAATTTAATGTTTGGATAGGTCAGATCATCCTTCAGTTGATTATCCCCTAACCATAAACCCCACATAGGATGGTCATTGACTACCTGCCCTAAACTTTCACTTAGTTTACAACAGAATTCATGATTAATTTGATATGCTCATCCTGTTGACCAATCTTTCTATTTCCTGGCTTTGTGTCATGATTTACTGACTGTTATCTTTGGGTACAAAGCTCCCCCTGATGTTACTGGTGTTTATGATAGCATTATTTTTATATGTGTTATTAGCTTAAAAAATATTTTTTTTGTCTTTGTTTTAATCAATTTCTTTTCTCTCATATCAGTCTGTATCACAAGCTCATTCCCATTGTTTAAGAGTTTTCATTTTTAATCTCTTTAATAATTTGTTTTTTTTTTTTTAAAATTTAATGTAATAATTTAAATTTTCTTTGTTACTCTTTATATCAAGTTTGGGAATTTTGTCGGTTGAATATTAATTCCTTTTTTTTAATTAATAGATTTAACATAACAAGAAGAAATATAAAAACAGAAAATAATGTCATAATCTAATTATAATATAGTTAATGTTATAACTTGTTTTTAATAAGTTAAGACTGTACTCTTACATTTCCCCTCTCCTTAAAGGATTAAAATGGCCTATAAGGGTTTTAATCCTCTATTAACATAAGGTATGATTTTATTGCTTAAACCTTGTTTAATCTTTCTTTATGATGTTTGATAACAAAAAGAGTTCTTTTACAACACTGAAATTTGCAAGAACTTAGATCAACTCTTTTCTCATTGAATTTGTGGTTATGGAAAATTGGTTTCCACCATAAGTGAAAAATGTGCCAAAATTAACTGCAAATAATTAATTCTCATGGTATCATCAGATATTCAGGTGATTGGACCCTTGGTGTGATAGTTTGTTCATATGTATAAATATAATAGAATATACCTTATTGGATTTAGGTCAGTTGTTTTTGTCTGTTACCCTTAATAAGCATGTTCATGCTAAACCATTTGAGTTGATCTTTCCTCAGTCATACAATTCTTATGTAACTCTATAAACAAATTTTAACAGGTTTCGGTGTTTCTTCATCCGAAGAATGTCTGAAACCATCTTTTATGGTTCATAAATTTTAGTAGTTGATTCAACATTTATATGAACCAAAAGAAAAAATAAAAACTCTATGAGGCTATTTGATGTCATTTAATCCTTAAAACATCTCATCTGAGAAATTTAATTTGGTAATGGGTTCAATTGTGGGTGTTTGTGGACATCTGTCCATTCATGATCTCATACATCTTTTTTTAAGATAGGGTTGGTACCCCTTACCTCACCTCCACAGTTCAACCAGTATGAGTTGGGACCTGAGCATTTTACAATCTTATATGATCACTCATAGGCATAGCAAAATTTATGGAAAATGAATTCCTGTGGTGTGCAGACATAAGGTGTTTGACAAAAACCAATGTCTCCAATCTGGAATTGATGATTTGACTTTACCTTCTTTCTGCTGTGATTACTTGCCATGTACTTGATTTGGTCTTGGGTGAATCTATTGGGAATTTTGTGGATATGGGTTTGTAGGTTTTAAACCAACTTGGGATATTTTGTTTTATGGGTAACCTGATGGGTGTGAACCCTGTGGATTCATACTCCAATTAATTTACTCATTTATACACTTTTCCTGCTTCGGCCACCCCTTCTGTTTTTCCTCTAAATAGGTCCTAAACAAATGTTCAAGTTCCCACATGATGCATTCGCATGAGTTTGATTGTGGATTTGTAATGATGTTAGCAAATGTTTTATTTGTAGTCTTTCTATCCATTTCTTCCACTCTTTGGATAAGGAAGGGATACCATGATGTATTAGCTTGGGGTATTGGATAAGATGACATGAATTTTGGAAAAAGATTGTAGATCGTGATAAAGGTCTTTAGAAGTCTATAACTAAGAACTCATTTAGTCTTGTTGGTATTATAGATTTAATCGAACAGTTATAACTTTTTGTCCTCATGCATGCTTGACATTTTTGAATTACCTTTTGGGTGTCTTTGTACATTCCAGCCCAGAAAAAACAATTTTTTAAGTGTCTGTTGTTTTATAGGCTCTGTAATGCCTATACAAACAATGCATGTATTGTGTGAATTAATTTTTTAAATTGTCAGATATCACTATTCTCCAATCATCTGTCTCATTATTTATTTTTGTTTTCTAACATATATTGTTTAAGATCATCAGTCATACATAGACATTTCTCTCCATTTAATATCTTAGTATTTGATGTTAGTTTTTCATCTTGGGACTATAAGTCATGAATATTTATCAAAAAATTTCTCTACATCCTTATTTAATGTTGCATCAATATTGGTAATGTAGGTATTGTTTATGGACAGGTGTCATTGTTTTGACCCTCATGGATTACAATTTAATACATCAGCTATTATGTTTTCTGATCCTTTAAAGTACTACACTGTGTAGTAAGGTAGCTGTGGTTCAAGAATTTGAGGCTTTTGTGTTCTGTGATCACTATTATCACTAATCCAAGCAGCATCTATCAAAATTTTTGGAAATCCACACTATTGCTAGTGCCTCTTTCTTTGTAACTGTATAATTTAATTCTGGACTCTTCAGCAGGCAGCTAATGAAATAAAGGACCCCTGATTGGCCATCTTCCTGAATTTGGAATATCACCCCTAATTCATAACCACTACTATTGGGTTGTATGATGAAGGTTTTATTAAAATCAGGAAAAGCTGGCACTGTTTGCTCTAGAAATTCTGTTTTAATTGCTCAAATGCCTTGTTCTGTTTTTTGGCCCAATTCCATTTTTCATCTTTTTTGATTAGTTTCAATAAGGGTTCCATGCTGTCAAAAAATTTGTTGTAAAAATGACTGTAAAAATTACAAAGTTCCAAAAATGATTGGATTTGTTTCTTATTCATAGGATTTGAAAAGTTCTGTATGGCACTGATCTTATTGGGATGAAGTCTCATCCCACTGCAACCAATTATATGTCTTAAGAAAGTCACTTCATTACTCATTAGTGTACTTTTCTTAAAATTGACTTTGATCCCTTTATCATGGCATTATTTAACTAATTTTCTCAAGTGTTGAAAGTGTTTTTCAACAGTAGATAAGGCAATTATGACATCATCTATGTAAATGGTGATCATTTGTTTGATTTCAGGAGAGGGTTTGATCTAAGCAACTGATTAGACTGGTGCCATTATTTATCAATCCTGTGGCATTCAATTGAATTGGTGTATATACCCTCATACCAGAGAGTGGTATATTGACAATTCTCTTGGTAGAGTTTTATCTGCCAATAGCTGGTGGTTAAGTCAAAAGTAAAGAATACTTTCTTTTTTCCAAATCTCTTGAACAACTTCTGGATGGGTGGTAGTATATTCCTGTCAGAAATGGTAATTTTGTTTAGTTTCCTGGCATCTTTTTTTTTACTGTCACTACAGGATTACAATATGGTGAAGAGCATTTGGAAATAATCCTCCACTCAAGCATCTTATTGCTTTACTTCATTATTTCCTCATGATATTGGTATGGTACAGGGTATAACTTGCATTGGAATGGCTGGCCATCAAATAATTTGTGTTATTGAAACCCCTCTATCACTCCTGGCACTTTGGAAAATATTCCATTGTATTTACCAAGGATGAACTTTGACTTGCTCTTTCAGACACAAGATATAGTTTTTTAGAAAACATGGAATGAATCCACCCATCCTTTCGATCCAAACATTTATATACGGGCAAATCTTAAGCATATGGAAATGAGATCGTGAAGATTTGCAAGACATAATAAATGTAATTTAAAGTGATGGAATGAATCCACCCATCCTTTCGACCCAAACATTTATGTATGGGCAAATCTTAAGCATATGGAAATGAGAGTGTGAAGATTTGCATGACATAATAAATGTAATTTAAAGTGATGGAATGAATCCACCCATCCTTTCGACACAAACATTTATGTATGCCAAATCTTAAGCATATGGAAATGAGAGTGTTAAGATTCACAAGCATCATTCATTCAAACATAATTTAAAGTGATTGCTTAACATCTTCACACACTTATATTTCCATATGCTTAAAATTTGCCAATACATAAATGTTTGGGTCGAAAGAATGAGTGGATTCATTCCATCTTTTCTAAAAAATTATATCTTGTGTCTGGAAAAGTGAGAGTATTCATTTATAATTTATCTTTAAAGTGCATGTGCTTGCCTTAATCACTAATATCACTACTACCATATTATTGTAATGCTTTAATTTCTTTGAATTTGGTTTTCATTAAATTATCTTAATTTTAATTCTTTCAAGTGATGTTAATAATTAATAATTATAATGCCTTTATATATTAATAATTATAATTATAATGCCTTTACATGCCATTTATATGAAATAAGCAATCACTTGAGTGCAAGGTTATTACATAGTGGTGTCATTTTTAGTGGCATGATACTTATGGTTTTGAAATTGCAACTGATCATTATATCAATTTTATAAGGTACAGTATGTCAATCATCAGAGTTCATGCCTAACATGTTGGATGCCATTAATATTGGGACAGATGTGACAACCATTGAATTCATGCCCCAGCAATTGGCTGCACCATTTGTAATGGAACAGGTGAAAATTGTATTCTTAATATATGTGATTCAGGCCCAACGATTGGCAGTGCCATTTGTAATGGAATGGTCTATTATGTATGAGACCAAATTCCTACCTATGCAACTGGGCAGGGTCTAGCCATCATAATTGGTCATTGATTGTAATAGAACAAAATGGCTATTTGCACCATTCATTTTATTTGTACATTGGGACCATGGAACAAGTTTGAGTCCCTAAAGTTTCCAGGTATAAATGTATCACATTTGATAGAATGCTGAGTTCAACTCTAATATATATTATTATCATAAGGTTGCTTTTTGGGTCCTTGACAACATGGGTTCTTCTCATATTCCTGTTATTTTTCGGTATTAAATAAACTAGGGTGATGCTTTTTATAAGTTTGATATAAACTAAAAATATTTACATCTGAGTTATGAGTGTAGTATGGCATGGATAATGGAAAGATAAATAAATGATATGACATGGGCAATGGAAAGTTAGATAAATAATATGACATGGGCAATGGAAAGTCAGGTAAATAGTATAACATGGCTAATGGAAAGATAGATAAATGATATTATATGGGTAGTGGAAAGTTGAATAAATGATGGGCATGGCAATGGAAAGATAGCTAAATGATATGGCATGGGTAATGGAAAGTTGGATAAATGAGGAAACATACACAAATTTTAATTAAATAAAATAAATCCTTAACAACTTTATTTCATTATGTGTGATTTACAATCTTTTATAACAAATCAGTTTGATATTTGAATAGATCAGATCATCCTTCATTTGATTCATAAAATATTATGATTATCCTCTAACCTTATACTCCATGTAAGATAGTCAATCACTACTCATTCTAAACATCCACTTAGTTTAACAACATAATTCATGATTAATTTGATATGATCATCCTGTTGACCAATCCTTCAATTTTTGTCTACCTTAATCTATAGCAATGTGTCATGATTTATTGACTGTTGTGCTTGGATATTAAGTCCTCCCCTGATATTACCAGTGTTTTATGATAGCAATAGCCATTCATGCAAGTGGTTTAGTCAATCATGCAGAATAATAAACAATAATCAAGTTTAATTTAACAATAACAATAAAATATAAAATTGTCCTATATTGGTGTGAGCATTTAATACTATTCTATAGATAAAATCTCACCTCAACATCAATCAATCATCCAACTCTTTAGTTGGTAGGTTTAGGGATCAGCATCCAGATTTTATTACAATCAAAAATTATAGTGAGGGACATATAGATCCCCCTACACAATTATGATTGGTGATTATTGGTTTGGATTATAATTTTTTTCAAATAAAAATATAACAAAGAGTTATACAACAAAGAAAAATGAGTTCGACACGATACATATATTATTTGGATAATTGAAATTGTTAGTCTATATAGTTATCTATTCTTCAGAATATGGGTAATGTAGATAATAAGATAGCTGGTTCCTTCTAGATTAGGAAAATTCCTGGATCTTGGGAGTTAGTAATTCATTTGATGTTGTCTGGTCATCCTCTAGGTAATCGGTTGATGACTTGCCAGTGGAAAAGTAATGTCCCTCTGTATTCTGCTGCTCACTCCATGTTATTTGTGAATTATGTCCTCTTTCTGGTATTGTGAAGACATTACTGATATTATTAGCTTATGAAGTTGAATTATTAATAGGCATATGACTAGAGACTCCCATCTGCAACATTTAATGAATTTTCTATCCCCACATCCTTCTGTATTGCCTTAAATTCATTAGAATTTTAGTATTTTCTGCTATAGATTAGAAGGTGTGTGGTCTTTTTGGGTTTTTTCAGCCAGCCAATAATTCTTCTTTTAAGCTTTGCATCATCAATAAGTAATAAAAATTTCCCATGAATTACTTTTGTTGTAAATTCTTTCTATGAAAATATAATACTACTGTGGCTTTTATAAGCTTTTCCATTTATAATTATTTTCAACAACTTTTGGAGATAATTTCTTCTTTTATAACACAATCAAATTATAAAAAACATTAATTCATTTCTAAGCATTATTTTTATATGTGTTAGTAGCTTAAAAAACAATTATCTTTTTTTGTCTTGATTAAAACAAATTAGTTTCTTTTCTCATGTATCAGTCTGTATCATGAACACATTCTCATTGTTTAAGACTTTTAATTTCTGGTCTCTTTAATAACTTAAAAAAAAAAAATGTAATAATTTTATTTTAGATCCCATCTTTCTTTGTCACTCTTTATACCAAGTTCAGAATTTGGTCATTTGAGTATCAGTCAGTAAATTTAACATAACAAGAAGAAATATAAAAACAGAAAATGAAGTCATAATCTACTTATAATATAGTTAATGGGTACTTTGGTATTATTCCTGCAACCAAGGAAAGATAGGAGGACTTTTCATATTTATATCAATACACTGCTAACTTTTTGATGTTGTTATTTTGGCAACATCAAACATTACAAAGTTAGCAATGTTTTGCTACAAATTTGGAAAGTCCCCTCCTATCTTTTCTTAATTTCAGGAATAGTACACAGTAGTATTAGAAAAATACATAAAATAAATATTAAATGTGATATACATGTACTTCTATGAAATAATCTACATGGATAATGATCTTTTGACCCTTAATTTGATCAATTGCAAAAAATGTGTAGAAATGAAGCCATACATCATTCTGCATGGAAATAATCCAACACAAATATATATTTCTAAAAGTAAAAAAAAAAATGTTCTATGAAATATACACTTACACAGACAATGCTTTCACACTAAATTCAATTTATTAATTTTCAATAAAGAATAAAAAATTTGTACAAATAGTTTTTAAAATTCACATAATAAAACATTGAACATACACACAGAAGCTATTTAGTGAAATCTGAAATAGAGCATATGGTGTAATTGAAATCTTGGAATGGAATTCTTGCATACAAAATGGTGATTGTCAGTAGAAATCCCCCTCCCTACTCTTCCTTCTTTTCTATAATGGATGTAGAGCATGTGATTGTGCAGTATATGCTGTAAATGGAATTTTTCCAAGCAATCTAACTTTTGGAATAAACAAATGGCAATTTTTTTTTTAAATGGATGATTTCCAAAAAAAGGAAACAGCAGTAATAACAAAGTCAATGTATTTATTCAATTAGTAAAGAAAAAACTTGTAAATTGCAGCACTTTGGGAAGAAATGTCAACATATTAATTTAATTAGAAAAATAGAAACATAACTGTAAATTAAAGCACTTTGATCAGATGTTTTTTGACAAAGATTCAAAAAAGGCAGAAGTCAATAACAAAGGTGAAATTGAAAAAAACCCAAAATAAAAATGCAGAAGTAAATAATGAAGTTGAAATTAAAATCATAAAACAAATTCACAATAACAACAAGTAACTTTAAAATGTAAACAACAAAGTTTTGAATCAGCAATCTCCAAAAATGCATGTATATAATAGGTTTGGTTGACACGTTTTGTGCACGACTAAAAACACGTTTTTCAACGAGAAAAAACTCAGGTTTATTTAACAATGGCAAGATTACACCTTATTACACCTTTATTGCGTATGTGAAAAGTCATCCTATCTTTCCTAGATTGCAGGAATAATACCAAAGTGCCAGTTAATGTTATAAGTTGTTTTTAATTGGTTGTGACCGTAATCTTACAATATATATATACATGAATGCTTTCATTTTTATCAATATTATTATTAAAAATAAATAAATGAAAACAAATTGTTACATAATTAATAATTATTTTGACAGGATAGAAATTCTCTGTAAATGTAAATCTTTTATCTAGATTATGACATCCATTAAGTATTTAAAGGTCTTTGATCTTCAAAAAAAAGGTAGTTATCAATAATGATTAGTAAGTTCATTTATACTTCATTCTTTTTAATAATTTTATATGAAATAATTTTAAAACATTAAAAATGTTCTAATATTAAAACTAATACACGAAAATATATAGATTCTAGACAATTTTAATTATAATTTGCACTATTTTCACCATGTTGAATTATTAAATGTTTTCCAGACAGTAGACCAGCGTCAATGAAATTAGATACATTGGCAGTCAACCAACACTAATCAGAAAATGCTTTAACAATAGACCTGAAAGTTGATCACATAATCTTTTTCTATTTATTAAAAAAAATTCAATGCTCTCTTCTCACTGCATAAATCACTGAGGGCAAACCTAAACAGTAGCAGTACAGTAATGATATGCCTGCAATATATGTATAAATTTGGACAAAATAAAAATTAAAAATCTTCAAGTCCTAATCAGATATAGGATTTTTATGTTAAGTAGCCATCATATGCCCGAAATAACTAACCATTTAATTTTGTCAGTAAATATCTTAATTGTCAATGGCTAAAGGATAATTAGAAAAAAAGACCACTCAAACCTCACTATCTAACAATTGGAAAATCTGATCAATAAAGCTTTTTTCTCTATTAATGCAGAGATCCTCCATAGAACTTATTCCAAGTATTTCAGATCAATTGTCTTGCTTATATATCAGTCTATGAGTTATAAAAACTTTCCCCATATTTTGACACCTCAACTCTGTTCAATAGTTTTGTTGCTTAATTTTATGATATCCGGTTTCTTAATTCATAAATTGCTATTTTTATCCTAATAAAAGAAATTGTTGCTAAAATTTTTTTACCTTGATAAAAGAAACTGTTGCTCCTAATATAATTATGTCCAATAACTATTGAAAATAACTGTAGTAAAAAAAAATTCAAAAGAATCTATCTTTTAAAAAAGTGTATTCTATTCTTCAAATCTAAACTCATTCATTCTGACTATCTGAAATACAAAATGAAGCATACAACACTACCCATCGACAAAATAGATAAATGACATTCAAAATTTGGATTAAATTGCTTTTTAGATCAATACTCAAGGTGCCTTTGACAATGTAGATAAGCAGTTCATTGTAAATTCTTATATTATTACTTTTTGTCCATATCTTTCTTGTTCAAGGTTGCAGTATACACTGAAGAAGAATTATTACTTATATTTTCACACTTTGTTTTTGTATTGATCTTTTTAATTCAAATTGCAAAGCAACTGTTTGAGGTCTTCATTCAATTCCGAGGAATAATTACTTTTCTTCATTAGTTTTCATGCAAAACTAAATACTTTAAGTCTCAATAACTTACTATTTAAAACAATTTATTATATTAATTGTTCTCTTGTCCTCATGATAAATCTTTAATGTGGCAGATAGTATATTCATTCCAGCATTGATTCTAAATTTCTATGTAATTCATTTTCATGTATATTTTAAAGATGAAGTGATAACTTAAATGTATCATCATGAATAAAATTAATTCTTCAATTTATTTCATTTATATTATCTGTTTTACAACCAAAATCATATCAAAGATTTCCTGGCCTTTTATATAATAATAATAATAATAATAATAATAATAATAATAATAATAATAATAATAATAATAATAATAATAATAATAATAATAATAATAATAATAATAATAATAATAATAATAATAATAATAATAATAATAATAATAATAATAATAATAATAATAATAATAATAATAATAATAATAATAATAATAATAATAATAATAATAATAATAATAATAATAATAATAATAATAATAATAATAATAATAATAATAATAATAATAATAATAATAATAATAATAATAATAATAATAATAATAATAATAATAATAATAATAATAATAATAATAATAATAATAATAATAATAATAATAATAATAATAATAATAATAATAATAATAATAATAATAATAATAATAATAATAATAATAATAATAATAATAATAATAATAATAATAATAATAATAATAATAATAATAATAATAATATATTTTGATTTTCTAATAAAGCTTAATTTAGGATCATTACCAACACTTTATTTTTATAAATATAGAAGAAATTGTATTAATATAGATGCTTTTTGCCCCCTTTGTAAAAAAGATTTTGAAAATCAAGAACATATATTCTATGATTGTCAGTGTTATGATAATATACGCATTGCTCTTCCCAACCTATTTAACAATTCTTTATTTAATATTGCATATCTTTTTAAAACTTTCTCAATAGGAATTTTTGCTAGAATTAGAGCTAGTACATTCATCTTGTATGCTTTATGGTGCACTAGATGCATATTTATATATAACAATAATCCTAGAAGACATCCTAATACATTTTGGATTAAGCTGGAGGGTTTTAGGGAAAGAGACAGAAAGCTTGCCCCCTTTAACATTTTTCATGACACCTGGTCCTTAATGCGTCAACAACTGAGACAGTGCTAAGGTGATATTACCTAGTTACAACAAAAGCGTTATCATTTATGTATGTATATAATCTTAAAAGCCTTTGAAAGGAGAAAAATTTTGAATTAGATACTAAAGAACTATATAACATTATGTAACCCATATTAATTTGTTACCACCTTTTTGCTCCTTTAATATATGAAATCAAAATTAATTATGTAACCTGTATATACTACCTAATCAGTTATATGTAACCATATCGATTGTAAAAGTATTAAGTAACCTATGATCTTTGTTAAAATGCAACTATGTAATCTGGTCTCTTAATATTTGTAATCATAATCAATTTTTATATGTGTCCATATGGATGTAATCTTTTGATGTTACCTATGATCTTTGTAATTGCTACAAAAGCCTTTTCATTTATTATGTAGATAATATTGAATACCTATAAAATAAAAATAAAAAGAGAATTAGATACTGAAAAACTATATTACATATGTAATCTGTATTGATTTATATGACCTTTTTTTTTCTTAATATACATAATCACTACTAATTTTTATGTTACCTTGTATATACTTCCAAATCGGTTATATATAACCATATTGATGTATATGTATGTTGTAACCTATGATCTTTGTAAATGTGTAACCATGTTATTTTTTTTCTTTGGATATATGTAATCATAATTATTATTTTTACCTTGTATATACTCCCTCATGAATAATATGTAACCATATTGATGTAAACTTATGATGTAACATATGATCTTGTAAATATGTAACTTTTGGAAATCAATAAAGTTCCTTTGAAACGTAATAATAATAATAATAATAATAATAATAATAATAATAATAATAATAATAATAATAATAATAATAATAATAATAATAATAATAATAATAATAATAATAATAATAATAATAATAATAATAATAATAATAATAATAATAATAATAATAATAATAATAATAATAATAATAATAATAATAATAATAATAATAATAATAATAATAATAATAATAATAATAATAATAATAATAATAATAATAATAATAATAATAATAAATAAAAAAAAACAAAAAAACAAAACAGTCACTTAAAAATGAGTATAGTCATTCCAAGTTCAAAAAGAGAAGAAAAAAATATTTTAAAAATGAGTTTATACAAATCAACCTGTGTACCACAAATATGTCCACATGTAGAATATGCTGGTATAATTTTCTCTTTACTTATTAATTTATAATGCTGTCTTTGTTTCCTTAGCAGAAAACTTTTCTTCCTGAACTACTTCAACACCATGTTCTATTTTCTGCCATAATGATCCAATGAAAACAATTGATATTGCACTTTTTAGAATATTTTTAAATAATTCTTATAATGTATAGATGGATCTATCTTTTCTACAAACCCATGTTCAAGTTCATCGTAAAATACTTTTTTAGGAAGTCCTCCATTGTTCATTCATTTTACATCTCCAATTGGACAGAGGTATAATTTTACAATAGTGATCTCAATAGTATCACGTCCTGCAAGTTGAAGAACATATTATTTAGTTTTATGATTTTGCCACTGCATTTATAAAACTTTACAAAATGTCCTTAAATGAAACTTCTCTAATGCATATATATATATATTGTTCTGATAGGGTATCCAGGTTTCACATCCATACAATAAGTTAGATAATAACAACTTTATTTAAACAGACAGTTATTTCTCTTTGATGAAATATTCTGTGATTTAACTTGTTTCAAGCAGTAGCAACACATTGGAATCTGTATTGCATCTCATTATCTAAGTCCACCTTTTTACTTATAAAACTACCAAAGGTATTTGAACTGATTTACATTCCAATGTTGATAATTATCTAGCTGAAAGGTGCTGAGAATTTTTCTTTTGTCACTGACTGATAAAAAAGTTGAATTTTTTTTAACATTAATTAATAAAGTGAGGTCTTCATAAATTGCATTCAAAACATTAAAAACATTCTGTAAATTATCTTTTGAACTGGAAAAAATACCACAATCATTAGCATGCTGTAAATCCAGAATCCAAAAAGATGAAAGTGTTGTTTTTTGCTTTCAACCAATTCAAATTAAAATATTTCCACTATCAAACCTGTATTGTATCATGATTCCTGTCTGATTATCCCTGTCTGATTATCCCTGTCTGATTATCCCTGTCTGATTATCCCTGACTGATTAAGCTACATATAAATAATTTCAAAGACCACTGATAAAAATTGAAGACAAAGAGCAAAAACACTCCTTGTGTAACACTACTTTTTATTTTAAATGCCTGATATTTCACACTTGCAGCAATAACACACTCTCTCATTTCATCCTGTAGATGCTGCATAAATATAATATGAGAAAATTTTGGTGGACAACCAACTAATTTCAAATAATGTGTTACAGACTTCTATTAATTGAATGAAATTAATTTCCAAAAATCAATAAAAGCAATATATAAATCATTCCTTCATTCTCAAGACTTTCCTTGTATTTCCTGGCAACAAAAATCATATATATATATATATTGTAACGATCCGGAGAAATGACTTAACATTATCTGCACTACGGGGCGCCATCTAGGCATTTGAACCTAGAAAAATTTATAAAGTAGGCAGATACGTAAGTCAAAAAAAAAAAAATTTTTTTTTTTTTTAATTTTGATTCCGGTCGTTAGCCCATGTCACTAGCTCAGTGGAATAGCAGAGATTTAATAATATAATCTAAGAGTATATATAAAAAAAAGAATAAAATAAGCCACTGCCAGTAATTAACATACAAACATTTATTTATGCACATATATATAAGATTTAAAATTATTTTAGTATTAGTTTTACAGTTCAAAATTTAACCTACATTTTTAACTTTGATTTTTGACTTTAATTTACATTTAATTACTATTATATTCTAATTTTACATTTTTAATTAAGTTCGCACAGATAAATTTATGAAAGCTTGTTTATAATGTTGAATATAGATCGGTTACATAGATTCCACGGTCAAAAACATTTCAAAATAAACATAAACGATCAAAATACAAAATTATTGATTACTGACAATTGCGGAGGGAAATTTATACGTAACCCATTAGTATTCACCATAAGATACTTGCATTGTCACCAATAATTTAAAAGACATCCGAATAAATACATTTTAGATACTCACCGTAAGGTATCATTATTTATCGAATGTCTATATATTTTGATCAAATATGGAAACGCAAAACATAGTTAACCAATAAACAATCCATGCAAGCGTCTATAAACAACTTAAATTTAATGCATTTTTATTTAGGGTCGAGTATGAATAGACCAGATAAATTTGCTTTTGAAAATAAACATTCTATCCCTATTTAACCTTAGACTAAAATTCGTAGTCAAACTGGCATCAATTCATCTGATATATCGATGTATTCAATGTAATAAAATACGGCAGCACAAAAGGTTAAGGGAAGAAATTGCCTCTTATGAGATAGGAATATTACATCTATCTGCAAAGAAGAGCAATAAAACAAAAAACTCCATAGAAAGGAACTGCGGTATCCGACTTATAATTCCTTCCATAGGCAAACGGAAGTGTGCGGCGTATGAAGCGATTCTGCCCGTAGCGAATCAATATTACATCTACTAATCACACCAATATATCCAATCCATTGACCCAATTTAACCACGAAACAAATAACCTAAGATTACCCTCCCCTAATATAACTTTACAAATCTATACAGCCATTCACGCCCGACTTAAGTTTAACATTGATATATTTTAATTCATCGGAAAACAGAAATCATAAATAAACTTAAAGAACAAAGTTAAATAAATGGAAATGATTTTACACAAATAAATAAAAAAATACATCAAATAACATTTTAACTACTTTAGTCAGATAGGAAACTAATGCAATTATTTTAAATACGAAAAGTTTTTAATTTAATGTTCATTAATTGTAAAGTTCTTACGGTTTTAAACAGTTCATCTTTATCTGTCATTTGTAAGTTTGAACGGGAATTCCCACGCCGTCCTCAAAAGATTGGTATCCATTTAGCCGTTGTTTTATTTATTCATTCGGAGGTTTTTTAGTTCAATTGGTCCTCAATGTAGGAAACGATAGTTCATTTCTCTTTTCTTTAACAGCTGAAAGAATTGACCGTGCGTCTGTCAATTCCCTCACCTCAACTCCGTACTAATACATCTAGTCACATCGTAATAATCAATAATCAATCACTAATTAATAATTTCCAAACTTGTCCTTTTTATATTAATGTGAAGGATTGAATTTACATTACGTCACCGATGCGATGGTCCTTTCGCTGCGGTCCGATTCCATAGGGATTTCTTCTTATTTGCTAACAGTTTCTATTGTTTTCCTATCTGACCGATGTTTTTACATTTAAATGCCCAAGGCTGGTTTACATTTAACTAATTAACAATCATTTCCATTTCTGATTAATTAACCTGTTTTCCAAATCAAAAATATATTTAAAGATAAATTTAAAGATATAATTTCATCTCCAAATCTTTTTAAAATTTAGTTTTAAAATACTTTTTCTTTAATAAAGTTTTATTTTAATAATTTTTCATTATCTGTGCGATTTAATATATAAGAGTTTAAGATGATATTTAATTTCAATTTTTAATTCTAAAAGAAAATTTTTAAATGCGAACTTTTTAATTTACTTTCATGTTTAATAAATAAAAAAACAACAACAATGTAACGAATGTCTGTGCTCGTTACAATATATTGTGCCAATTTGCATAATTATTATTAGAATTATTAGGCTCATAATTATTATTAGAATTATGCTGCACATATACACATGTGTTAAATAAAGATGTTCATAACGATTTACAAATAATAGTATAACATTAGTAATAAAAGTATAAAGTCAGTCTAATGTGTATTACGAGTAGGTAAGTATGCATGGGTATATACGCGCACATACACTGTAATATTCGGTAAATACGATACCTTATGATGAGTATCTTAAATGTATTTATCCAGATATCCTTTCAGGTTATTTTCTTGGTACTGCTGCACCTTATGGTGAGTGCAAAAAGGGGGTTTATTTATTATAGATTCCCTGTAAGCAAGTCCAGTAATAACTCGATATTTAGAATATTAGTAGGTGTAGAATTATGCTGCACGTATACACATGTGTAGGAAGTAGCGAAAATAAAAAAAAAAAAAATTAATAAATCTTTATAGTCAACAATTAAAATTGCAAGAGATAAAATGGTCAAAAATGACGCATTTTACTCTAAAACGGAGGGGGGTGTAATGTGCCAATGCCAAATTGGCACATGTATATAAAATAATTTTGGATAAAAATTATTATCAAAATCTTTCGGAAAAAAGAATTTGAAAGTTACAATTAATTACTTTAAAGAGGGGAGAGGGAGTTTTCCTATAAAAAAAAAAAAAAAAAACAAACTAAGAGTTTCATAGAAGTTAAAATTATTAAAATATAAAATAAAAAAAATCTCTTTTCATTCCAGTTTATTATAATAGATTATATTAGTGCGTGCGAATGTAAACAAAAGTATGCATGTAAGAATAATATAAAAAAATGAAATGTATTTCAAAAGAAACACAGTGGTGGACTGCTAATTAAAGATATGAAAACAACACATTTTAAAATAGCTACTACTAATCAAATATTCAATCGAAAAACATGTTGTCATATAATTAAGCTAAAGGAATTTCGACAACACGTATTGCCGGAGGATATTAAAACAAAAACACTTCGCAGGTATAAATAGACTTTTTTTTTATCAGACATTCAGTTGGAGTTTGAAATTCAGTCTAGTTTTACTGTGTCAGTTTACAAAAATGCAGTGCTGAAAAGCTTGTGGAAATATACGCTTGCGCTCCAGCCTTTTTAGTCCAATAAGATCATCAAAACCTGCCTGAGAAATAATGTCTGGATAACAACACAGAAACCCTCCGTCAAAACGTGCAGCTGTCTCCAAGAAGAAACCAACGGATTACCATAAATTCTCTTCCATAAACAAAATCTAACCGGTTAGATACAGTTCATCAGAAGCAGCAGAAGTAGCCACCGACAAGAAAAAAATCCTAGGTATCTGTTTTATTATTATTTACCAGTAGTAGTCACCACTGTAACCCGTAAATATTGAAGATTAACATTATATGAACTCTGTCATACATAAAAGGAACTATTGATGTGTGTGCGTGAGGTTCAAATGTTATTAATGCTTTATTATTATTTTTGCGAAGAGAGTTAATGTAAATGTCTAAGATTATGTTGTTTTGTTCATGAAATATCCTATCATATGTAAATTTAAAATGTGCGTGAGTGAAATTTGGATTTATAAAATATTTAGAATGCGTTTATGTTGGTTAGTAAATTATATTTAAACTTAATTGATGTTGATTGAAATAAATTATCTTTAAATTTAAACTTGATCTGTCGGTCAATTCTTTTTATCAAATCTCTTATTAACAATAAAATATCATTGATTAAAATTAGACTGGGCTGGTTAAGGGAATTGTTTCGAGCGCTGGATTATGGGCCTACTACCCGAATATGTTAGTCTTCAGACTAGCTGGCGCCCCGGGGTTTACCTCGAAACAAATAAAGTATTTGGATGGTAGGGGTTTGAATCTAGCAGCCGAGATGGGCCATTGTTGATAGTTAAAGCTATTAATAAGATCTCCCATTTTGCTCGAACGTGCCGGTTCGTTCACCTAACCTTTATAATATTATAAATGTATTGTGAAGGAGTTTGAAACCGGTCAAAACTTATATATACGTATAAGTAGGTGGTTTCAGCGGTTCGACCCGGTACAATATATATAAATGGACATAAGATTTGGGATTCACATACACTGACCACAAAATGGGATAGTCAAGTTTTCATATGAGAGATGCAAAAAGTAAAATTAAAATGTTTGGTAGATTGCAGTTTATAGATAATAAAAGAATAGCTAAAATAGTATTTAACTGGGTTATTAGTAAAGGGCAGGTAAAAAGATGGGTGAGAAAGGTAATGTGGTAT
Source organism: Epiperipatus broadwayi (assembly GCA_028023455.1). NCBI lineage: Eukaryota > Metazoa > Onychophora > Udeonychophora > Euonychophora > Peripatidae > Epiperipatus > Epiperipatus broadwayi. Next base: position 1,215,579 of record JAQFVV010012629.1, read on the forward strand.
GCAAAAGATTTGTATAAAGAATTTATATCAGTGTTTTGTACAAAAGATGGGATGATTGTGTTAAGAGGATTGTTGAGTGTTGTAGTAGTAAGGAATGGGATAAAAGATTTATTAATAAAGAATAGGGAGTTAGAGAGATGGAGAAATAGTATGGAGAGTAAAAAGAGTTTAAATGTATATAGAAATAAACAGAATATTAAGTGTGAGTTAATATATGATAATAGTAAGGAAAGTAGTTTATTATTTAAGGCTCGAATGGGATCTTTAGCTATAAGAGAATATACATATAAATGGAAAAAAAATGGGTGATTTATTTTGTAAATTATGTAAAAAAGGAACAGAAAATATTAGGCATTTGTTAATTGAATGTAAATGCTTGAAAACAGAAAGGGTACATATATTGAAGTTATGGAAGAATAAATATGAAAAAAGGGATTATACAGAAAGTGAGTTATTGGTTTTTATGCTTGGTTTGGGAAAAGATAAAGGGGATTTAGATATAAAGGTTATAGAATTGACAAAGATTAGGTTGTGGAAATAGGATAGAGCAGAATATGGGAAAAATTAGAGTGGGGAATGGAAAATAAAGTGGATAACAGGTTTATCTGGGCATAATTACTGAGATATTGTTCATTTAAGGAGAAGCCACAATACATCACATCACATCACATCACTTGCAAACCTGAATGTGCCAAACTAAACTCAGGGTGAAACAAGAGATCTTATGAATTGTTTAGACAATTGAGAAATAAAAGTATCAAGACAAACATCAGACAAATAAATTTAAACAATTTGAAAATTTTATTTAACATTTGGACAATAGAATAAATAAATCTAGCCATGAATACAAAAGTGACTTATATTAGAATATGCAAATTTATCAGAGAGTGCACATGAGTACAGCACACATGAAAACATTAAATGCTTTGGCAGCAAAATTCTCTCACCTAAAAATAAAAGAAATGGATAGGATAATATCTTTCTGCTGGTGATTTATAAATTTACAACAAAAAAGAAACAGCAACTCTAGTGTCCCAATTCAGAGATATGAAAACAATTACAGTCTTGTAGAAAATCAATGAAACCAGTGTGGATGATCGATCAGTAGCATTCTAACTACTGACTTTATAACACAACAAGACTGCTGCGCATAATACTACTTTTAAAGCAAACTTGGTTGATTTCACATACAAGACAGCAAAAAAATATATAACTATGATCTTATATAATCTAGAAAGAAATCTCTACTTTCAGAAAATCAGAACAAAGAACCCGATAAATAGCCAGCCAAAAGATTTTGCAGTTTGCATAAAGCACAAACTAGATGTATTGAAAATTAATGATTTTACAACCAACTAAGGGCAGGTGAGTAAATAAAAATTACGAAAACTGCCAAAGCATTTAGAAATTGTTAGTGAAATAATTAGACATATATTAAACATATAAAAATATACACTCACCAAGATTCCAAGACACACTACAAAATACAATAAAAATATACACTCACCAAGATTCCAAGACACACTACAAAATACAATAAAAAGAAAACAATTATTAAATATGAGGTTAAATACTGATTAAGAATACAGGTTTATTAAGATTGAGTGGAGATTTAATTAAAAAAATTTACCCTGGCTAGAATAAAAGAAAATATTTACCTTATGGTAAAGCAATGTTCACGTAAAGTGTGCACTTTTGTATTAGTTCATATTCCAGGAATTTTTGACGGTGGCAAGGTAGAGGTATAGAAGTTCCAGTTTCTTCTAGATGTTCATGGTATGACTGAAGAAGAATTGGAAGCTAGGGATTCATCCTTTGTTTAAGTTAGCAAGACAACTTGAGGACGGCAACACTCAGAGCAGTAGATTTGGATATTTTGTAAAGCAATAAAATCTGTTAATAATTACAAGTTTTTAGATAGAATTAAATGTCCAAACTGTTATCCAAAATGGTATAAGTCTCAGCAGGCTATAATCAAAGTGTGTACAGAATACTGAATCTCTCACCTTGAAGCAGCTTGTTAGTCAAGAATAAAAAACTATTGTCACAAAATTTGTGGGGTCATTTATACCAGGTTACATTTTCCGTGAAAACCTTTCCTGTTGTCAGATTCTATGCCTAAGGGCAGGGCAAATCTTAATCTCCCATTCAATCTAATTTAAGAATTCTAACCAGGGATTATTTTAAACAAAAACAACAACACAAATTCAAATCTCCACTTGTAGAATGAGTAGAAATGATAAAAGAGACAGGAATGTAATAAACAAGCCTGCTTGTTTTTAATCAAATTGATTTAAAAAAAGTAAAATAGATGGTGAAAGTAAACTATTTTAAAACCAATTCTATAAAAATTAAAATGATCTATTTTAAATATAAACGAGTATGTGTTTTAATACACGTACTGTTTTTAAATAAATAATTTTTTTTTTCAATATTAGAGATTTAACGAAGATTAAAAGTTTTTAATATTGGCAGAAAAAATCTTGAATCAGATATCAATCCAGTTCAATATATATATATGATGTTTTTTGATTCCTAAAATCACATTAAATCTGTAACCATTTATTTATAAGTGTAAGCAATCTATTCAACAAAATTTTTAGAAGTATTTTGTTGTAAAGAATAATAATGATATTTCAGGATAATTACCAAAATCTTGACAATTCCCTTATTGGAACATTTAAAGCATCCTTAAGATCATATGACATAACTTTTTGGATCAAGATATTTCTAATAAATTCCAATATTTTTGAAGCTAATATATCACCACCATATTTTAAGACTTTTCCAAGTATCAGGACCAGGAGCCTTTTCATTTTTAAGATTCCAAAGAGCTTTTTTGACTTTCCTAAGTTGGATATCTTTATACAAATTAAATAAGTATGTAAAATAGATATATCATTAAAAGTTATCCTCTTAACTCTTGTATCATTATTCAAAAGGTCATTAAAATATTCTTTCCACCCATCAAAATATCATTGTCATCATATGAATGTTTATTGCTGGATTTAACAGTCTTGTGATATCATTTCTCAAGCCCTTTTATTATTTTCAATGCATCAAAAATATCTAAAATGATCATGATAAGCAAATATTTGTATCTTTTTTGCAGTGTTAATCCACCAATCATTATTAAGTCTTTACTTCTGTCTTCTGATATTTATATTCATTATGAAGTTTCACATTATTATTTTGCCACAAAGAGTATGCCATGTTTCTTTTTAATTAAATCACTAATAATATGATTATTGTCAGAAAACCAATCAATTCTTTTTAGTGAACCCAAGAATAGATTTATTTGTATCCATGATAACATATTCATTGAGAGAATTTCATGCTTCAGTAATATGGTAGACCTGAAGATTCAAATTAGCAGTTTTAGTATTTAATAGCTGTTGATAATTAGTATATTGTGGCCTTTCTATTTTGCTACATTATTATCTGATTGTAAATAATAGTAAATTTTAATAAAAAATTTAAATTTTATATTATAACTAATAACAACCTATTATTTAATTTATAGAAGATGTTAAAATATACTGCTTCTTCAATGTTAAATTTAAGATAATTTTCTTTAAATCAATATAATCTAGAAATATATAATTGGGTTATTTATTTTAAAATAAAAGTGAATAATAATTAAAATCATATAAGATAGTTTTAAATCAGTAGTTATAATGATTAAAGTTAATATTTTTATAATTATTAATGGTCAAATAAAAATATTTATTTATTGTTTTAAATCATTTAATTAATAATAAAATAAATGAAAAGTGAAGTGTGTATTGATCTGTATGCACAAACATTCATTTAATAATAAATTCAATTTACTTCTTGGTTCTTAATTTGAATTTTTTACTTATTTAAATAATGAATGTTATATTTTATTTAATTGTATCAATTTGATTTAAAAATGTTTAAATTAATAGTTATAATAAATAACATATATTGTAAGCTTTATGTATCAAAATTTAAGTTTAAACAAAGAGTATGTTATTAATAAAAAATACATATAAATGTTGCTTTAATAAAATTAGAAAAATATATTATTTAATCATATTAGTTATAAAATCATTTTTAAAAGTGTATACAAAGTAATTAATATGCAAATTTTGTTAAATGTCTGAAAGTAATTAACCAATCAAGTATTGGGTTAAATATAGGCTGAGCAGATGAGAGAGGAAAGAAATTAAGAAAATTTCAGAGGAATAGAACTGTATTCCTTTTGTTTTAAAATTTAAGTATAAATTTATTTTAATCTTATTATTTTAACTTTAAAAGTCACAGTAATAACTTGTAAAAAGCATTGAATATATCTTAAGAAGTTTTTGTACTAATTTCAATATGGAATAAAAAGCCAAACTATCCTCATTGGTATACTAGAAGAGCCAACTAGAAATTTATGGTAATGGAAAGAAATAAAATATTTAAGAAGATAAAAATGTATTTGGATAAAAAAACTTTGCAGAGTATCAAACTGTCTTGGCTACAGAACAATGCAAAGGATATGTAAGGAATTTATTGCTATTAATTTTTCATATGCAAAATGATAGAAAACATTTTCTGCTAACTTTAATTATTAATAGTGATAAAAATAATGATTTCTCTTTAGTAAAACTATTAACATTTTTCCTAATATGAATTTATTAGTGACTTTATTAGGATGAAAACTAGCTTAAAAAAAGAAGATACAATGCATAAGGATTTTATGAACATTTTAATCTACTAACTGAAATTTCATCTAAGTATTTATATCAACATGTTAAATGTGAATTATTCAGAAGAACTTTATAATTGTATTAGCAAATATTTTAAAGCATGCTGAAAGAAAGAAAGCTTTTAACATTTAATAAATGTTGTTATTAAATATTGAAATACCTATCTATTAAATGTGAAGGAATTTTTATCAGTGATATAAGAATATTGAAATACCTATCTATTAAATGTGAAGGAATTTTTATCAGTGATATAAGAAGTATGAACTTTTGATATAATAACTTATTAGTATTATTGATAATTAACATTTATTTTGATTTTCTTATGTTTTCATTTATGCTGCAAAAAATGGAGGTGGGAAAAAATCTCATTTCAAATAACGGTGGTAATTTAGTCATCGTAGCAACAATGTTCCCCATAAAAAAGATTTTATTCAGTTCAAAGAATTGAAAAAAACTTTTTGTTTATTAATTTAGTATATGAACTATAGTTTTTAAGATAAAATTAATTAATCATAATTATTTGTTTATATGTTATTAATTTTAGATTTAAATATTTTAAAATTTTGGGGTAGAAAAAAATAGAAAAAAGAAATTTTTTTTTCTTGTTTTGGATTATGATTCCATAATGTCAAAGTTATATCTACCAAAGTGTCATTAATAATAATCTTAAAAATATTATCATTAAGGTAACTTTAATTTATTTTTTTAGTGTAAGATATTGGTATTGGATTATTTAAACCAGGAATCAGGTAAAGTAAATATGTATGATACTTATTATATATATATTTATGTAAAAGTATATAATAGTGGAGTGAATATATTTATTATAATCTAAATAGGATTATAAAAATGTATGTATAATTGATCTCTGAATAAGTTAAAGGTAACTAACTAACTTAGTATATTTATGATAAGTTATATCATAAACTATTTGTTTTTATTTTAATCTTCTTGGTATGAAATGTTAAGAATAAGTTAGGATATTACTTTTAAGAAATTTACAAACAATGTTTTTATGTGATGTTGATGATTTTATGTAGAGTGTTTGATAGAAAAGTAGTTGGTCAGGAAAGTAATTTTATTGGGAAATCCTTTTAGTAGTAGGGATGTGTTGTTAATGTTATGTAAAATATAATTAAAGTAAATCTGAATATTTGTGATAATAGCATTTTTTCAAAAATCTGTAAGAGCTTAAAAATAGAAGTCAAGATAGAAATTAAGGTAGATACAAAAAACCATAGCCTTAAATTACATAATCCGTGATATCATTTGTTTCTTATAGTTTTATAAGGTATCCATCCCATAACTTATAATCACAAAAATTACATGGATATATCCATTGTATTAAGAAATTGTATATTTAAACAATGATAATAGCTAAACTTTCAAGTGATGCCAAGATAAATCCATTTAATGCATGAAGAATTAAACATGGAACAAATAAGTTGTTAAAATAATGTAAAAAAAATAAAGATTTTATGTATGTTTTTATGTCAAATTACAGAATGAATGTTGGAGTTATAAGAGATGCTATGATGAAAATAAAAATGGTTAGTGATTTATATTATTGTAAACAATATAATATCATACCACATCATAATGGATATTTAAAAAATTAAATGTTTATTTTATAATTAATAATAAGCATAGAAAAGTATAACAAGTTATAGAGTTATAATTAGATCAAAATATTATAGTAGATTAAAGGTAAAGTAATGATGATAAAAGAAATATATTTTCAAACATTTAGAATGTGATAATGTATAAGTTGTCTATATTATGGATGTTTTCATATGGAATTATTAAAGAGTATCTTAATAGTCACAGACTTATGAAACATACTATATTCTAGTTGTAAATAATTTTTAAGCAAAGTGAAAATTATTTATTTTATTATAAATATTTTTTTAATGTTAATTTTAAGTTGTTGTTTTTTTAATAATATGTTAAAAAAATTTCTAATAAATATAATTTGTGCATTTTTTTCTTAAATTTTGTATTACTGTTGTAATAAAATGTTAATGTTGTTTTGTTAAGAATCTCTTTTCTTGTTTTTTCCAAGTCATTGTGCATCACCACACATATATTGTAACAATTAAAGATATTTGTATTATTGCACATAGTCTAAATAAAAATAAAAGGTGGCTTCAGGAGGGTTCTATTAGATTCTAAGATCTAGATGCAGTGCTCTCAGATCCAAGGCTCTCACTGATGAAGGCCACAAGCCAGAAACTAGCCTGGTGATATTGGATGAGTGTGCACTAGATAGGCACTACTGTGTAGAGAGTTTTGCCTATTTTAATAACAGTTATGAGCAAGCATAAGAAATGGTGATCATGTGATGTTTGGTGGTTTAATACCAATTCTGCCTAGTAGAAAAGAACCAGAGACACCAAAGTATATGAATACTGAACTGAGTTCAGACCTATATGACTATATAAGCTAAAGAGCTTAGATTGAAAATATTGTGTTTTCAAATTTTATTCTCATAGTTTTGTAGTTAAGTAGAGATAAAAGGTGGCTGCTGGAGAGTTGCATTAGATCCTAAGATCTAGGTGCAGTGCTCTCAGATCCAAGGCTCCTCACTGATGAAGGCCACGAGCCAGAAACTTATCTGGTAATATTGGATGAGTAGGTACTAGATGGGGATTTTATGCACAAATCTTCTGGCATCCATTGATTACTCTGGCTTGCACTGAGTGGCACTACTGTATGGAGACTTTTGCCTATTTTAATAACAGTTATGAACAAGCATAAGAAATGGTGATCATGTGGTGTTTGATAGTCTAAATAAAATAATAAATATGAAAAATATTGTGACTGTTAAAGATATTTGATACTGAATATAAAATATTAAGTAATATAAATTTTCATTATCTTACTCAATGATTATAATGAAGACCGATAACTAGTATGTCATATAAAATAAAATAATTAGATTATAATACATGGTGATAAGAAATTATTTTAAATTTGTTTATGATAGTTTATAGTGATAAGTATTAGTTAATAATTTTTAGTTTAGTTTTTAGTCAAATTTTATAAAAAAGGTAAAGCAAAGAATTGATGAGTATATTTGTTTGTTAATAATTATTTTTAAATGTAGCTAAATGTAAGTAAAATCCTTCTTTACATTTAGTTATATATACTAAGGCTATAATCTTAAGACTATGCACCTAGATGTGACAGTAGGAACCTCTACACATCTCAACTCAAGAATAATGACTTTAAAAGACAGAAGTGCTATATATCAATGTCTTTAAAAGCACTTGTCTTTTAAAGTCATTGATCTTGTGTTAAGATTTGTAGAGGTCCCTACTGTCACATTTAGGCACATAGTCTTCAGGTTATAACCTTAATATATATTATTTACGTAATGAGTATGCGCTTTACAAATTATTAATTACATTTAGTTATATAATAATAATTACCTGAGATATTGATTGAGTTATGGAATGTTAGTAGAGAAGAGACATAATAGATTAATGAATAGGATATTGTGTTACAATTAAATTTAATTTAGGAAACTTTAATATTAAATATAATTTGTTTAGTCAAATTGTGAGTCATGAGAGTATCCTTAATATTTTAGTGGAGTAGTATTTGGTGATTTCCTATGCTGCTGAGGTATACTTTTTGGTATATGCTTAATGTTAAAAAAGGGGTACCTTAACTGGATGATTTAAATAGCAAATCTTATGATTAGTAATGTTTTATTATTAAACAATTTATTAAGACTAATAAAATGTATTAGATATGAAATAAATAGATGTCTAGTGTAAAAAAAATTATATATAAAAAAGAAATTTAACTTTGTTGGGCTAGGAGATAATTATTGTTATTTACATCCATTATATCGTAGTAGTGGGTGATTGTCCAGTAAGGGTACAATATGTATTAGATCCTTCTAAAAAATGAACATCAATTTTTTTGTGATATAATTGGAATATCTATTTTTTAATAAAATTCTTATTTTAATCTTAAAATGTACTAATCTATTATAATGATCCAAAACAATAGTGGAGACAGCAATCTACGTATCTGCTCTACAGGGCGCCATCTAGGCTATTAAACCTAGAAAAATTTATAGAGTAGGCAGATACGCGCTGTTAAGATTCCACTTTATTTAAATATTCAGATCATTAGCCCAAGTCACAAGCTCAGTGGAGACGCAGAAATAAAAATCTATATCTTAATTTATATCTTATATATAAATAAATAAAAGCCACTGCCAGAAATTAACACATAAAAATATTTATTTACGCACATATAAAATCATTCTAATTTGAGGAATAAGTTTAACATTTTAGATTTTTATATTAACTTTTAATTTTACATTTAACTAAGTTTCAATGAGTTTAATATTTTATTTAGATAGTCGAGTATGAATAGACTACATAGACCTGCATTTGAAAAGAAAATATTCTATCCCTTATTTAACCTTAGGCCAAAAAATTTGCAATCAAACCGGCGCCAATCCATCTGATACATTTATGTATTCAATGTAGCATGAAAATACGACAACACAAAATACTATACTGTCAGGAATGTACATCTGATCAGTAAGTAGAATTAGAGAAGACATTGTCTCTCCACCAACAGGAATGTCACATCTGTTGGCGAGTAGAACAATAAACATAAAACTCCATAGGAATGGATCGCGGTCCTTTGCCGTCTTACGAACCCATCCATAGGCAAACAGAAGGTGTGTGGCATATATACACAATCCTGCACATAGCGGATCTCATACTACATCTACTAATTACACAAATATATCCAATCCATTGAGCCAATTCAACTATGAAACGAATAACCTAAGATTACCCTCCCTTAATATAACTTTACAAAACTATATAGCCATTCATGCCCGACTGAAATTTAACATTTAGATACATTCGCACAGATTATTTTTATACAATTTGTTTTATAATGTCGAGTATAGATCGGCTGCATAGATTCCACGGTCAAAAACATTCCAAATTAAACACAACCGATCAAAATACAAAGTCAATCGATAACGTCAATTGCTGAGGGAATACAGGAGACCCTTTGGTGTTCATCATAAGACACTGCAGTGACATCATTGACTTATATATTCTAATTGACTGTGAAAACCACAACATAATCAACCACTAACGAATCTATGCAACGTCTATACCCAACTTAAATGTAATGCATTTAATAATTTCTACAATAAATATTACTACAAATAAAAATAATAAAATGGAAATGATTTTAGCAAAACTTAACTATATAAATTTAAATAATCAATTATTAATTTGAAAATCAAATAAGAGTTCATTTTAAAATTTAAATTAGCTGAATCTTTAAAAAAAAACAATGACGAAAGTTCTTAATTACTTTTTTTTGTTGTTGTTAATTTGTAAAGTTCATAGCTCACGGTAGAAGAGTCCAGGTTTCTGCTTTTAATTCCTGCGATGCCTCCATCGGAAGATAATGTTCTGGAGATGGCAATAGCTGGTTCAAGGTATCACAGTCTTTTCATTTTTTTTTTAAATAGAGAGTGTGGTATGTGCGTCCTACCACATCTCTCAAACACAAAATGCTGGAACTGTCAGAAAAAACTGTATTTACCTTTTTATATTATCCACATGGATTCAATCAACAAAACGTCACTAATCCATCACTTTCATTAGGGTCCAAGCCAAGGCTTAGTGCTTCCATTGGTCAAGCTAATTTCTCTTTATTTTTTTATCTATCTTTCATCAGATCATTTTAATTATACAAGAGCCCAAGGCTAGCTTGCTTTTCAAACAATTTATAAACAATCATTTCCATTTACAGATTACAAGAATTAATTAATACCTGTTTTTATTTTTAAATCTCGTACTTTTTTTTATAAAAAAAGTACGTTCATATACTTATTTATTTGTTTTTTTTTTTTAAAAATATTTTTAAAGTTTGGCATCTGTGCGAATGTATATACGTTTAACAAACATTTTAATTTTAGCGTTTAGTTTTTTACTTTTATTTGCGAACTTTTAAGTTTTTATTTTAAATTAATGTAACGACATATTTATATATCGTTACACTATGTTCTGCCCAACAATCTGAGCTTGTAAGCGCTTGTGGAGCATGAATTTTCTTTGTATTGTGCCTTCTAACAGTAATGAAATTTATTAAATGCCATTGTTTTGAGTATGGATGTATCCATGTTTCTTTGTAGCAGTTTTTCTGACTAAACAAAGTGTTTATGATAATCTATCCATGTGTTGTGCACAAATTCAATAATAACAAACCATTTGAAGTTACAGCCCCATTATCAATGTGTGCAGTAAAGTCTCCAAAATGAAAAATTTTGATCTTTTAATGATATTGCTGTAATCCATTAATGTAAAAAAAGCTTTCTCAGAATTCTCTGAATCTAGGCACTGATAAAATGAGCTTTAGTGTCATTTTGCAAGACAAGTTGTAAGATCTTTAACCTTTCTTTGATACAATTAGGAATTCCAATAAAACAAGATACTAAATTAGATTTATAGCAAATCCAACACCATGTATTCTTCTTTCACTGACTGACTTGCCTTTCTGAAAAAAACTCTTGTATCCATTTCATCTATTTTAATAAAAGTCCTTCCCCTGGAGATGAGTTTGGCTAAAAGCAGCTCTATCAATCTTAAATCTTGACAGTTCTTTAATCACAAGTTCAGTCCTCCATTCTAGTCTTGTAAGTGTTTGTATAAAGTAAAGTTTACATATTTCATGTACCTACATTTAGGAAAAAAATTAGATTTATATTTGTGGTATTTTCCTTTAGCAGTACCACTTCTACTAAATACACCACTACTACTGATATTCTTAGTACTATTTTTGTTACTTTTATCACTGAAATGAATAATTTGCTAAGCACAATGACCTAGCCAGATTGTATGAAACGGGTCATTTTAGACCGCATTTTTGAACATTTCCATGGTAGGCAAGGGAACTGCTAAATAGATCTGCCTAAACATAGAATGTTTTCCAAATGAAACTCCAATCTCACTTAAATCCAATTCCAAATTTACTCATTAGTGATTACACAGTCTCAAGCAAAAATCACAACTAAGGATTGCCAGCCTACTAAGCCTGTTTTCCACCATTGTTTTCTTAATTCTTGAGGTCTTGAGTGAAAAAAGGAAGAAGAATGAATATTGGAGTCAGAAATATTGTGTGTAGTTAAAGGGTGGAAATGTTGTTGCACAAATACACAATCTCTTTGTCACAGTTCTTATGAGGAGGTGACTGATGTCATCACAGGCTCATGATGGTCATCCAATAACTTAAGTAACTGAAGAAAGAAAAATGGAAAATAAAAAGACTGCTTTTAATGAATCAATATTCTATCCTACAAATCAAGAGGATCTTTTGGTTAGGTATATACAGTTGGCTTTCATATCTAAATTCCCTTCCATTATATGCTACTGAGCCCATTGGTAGCCTTAGCATAGCACCTGATTGGTCTTTTTATTTAATTGACCTTTTGTGAGATGGGGTATAATAAAACCTATATTTTATAATTCAGGATCCTTAATTCGCCAGTAAGTGACTTTGATCATAAATCATTTGTATAGCAAAAACCCTCCAAAACATCTGTGAAAATCTCATCTTTTCCATTAACATACAATGTATATTTCCCTGATATTGTCAAAGTGAATTCGTGCTTCTCCTGTTATCAATTGATTTTTTTTTTATTTAGCAAATTAAATGTCATTAACCTTTTGTAGCCATTGATTGCTTCAATGCCCTTTTTTAATAGATCAATATAAACTTTTTCTGATATAATTCCCCCTGCATGATCTTGCGCATGGAATGTGTGTTATTCAAAATATCAGTAGTCAATACTAGTTATTCTTCATCCAAATAAATTCATTTTTTATTACAATGTAGATTAGAAACCAAGCTGCAGACCCATGCCAGCACTCTCTCTGCTAACTCCATTATAATATATATTTTTATACTGACATTAAGTTAGCTATCCTATTAAGTTTATAAACTACAGAATTATAAGCCTGGCTATGACTTTTCATTCATCATTGACTATCATGCTCTTTGTGTCACATTTTTGCTCTCCTTCAATATTTTTCACTTTTATACTACACCAAACTTCATATTGATTTTAATATTGAGCATTCTTAATGTCTCCACCAATCACATGTGTTAGCTTATGCATGCTTTGACCTATATTCTGATATTTAGCACTTTTTAAACTTTGAATATTTTTGCCCATCACTGCTCTGGGATATATTTCTCTCAGTAGTTATCCCCTAATCTACATCTCTCCTAGTATTTTCTGCAAACTGTGTGGTTAATAATCGACTAAAATCATTACAAATATGGATTACCATCCCATAGTTTAAAATAATAATGATTAGAGGCACTTTTAGATTTTCTTGTTTTCCCATGACAATCGTATATTTTGATGAAAGTTTCTCACCTAACTTGGAGAATGAATTTTGAGCTAATAAAAACTCTGAAGAAGAGTGTTGGACAGTCAAAACTGAAAAGAAGTAAAATTATTTGAATAATAAATTTGCACTGTATAGACTAGAAAAAGAAATGTGTTATTAATTATAATTATCTTATGAATTACAGTTTCTTTTTTTTTTCCATAGTTAACAATTTGCATTGAATTAATGCTAATGATTTTACACATTTTTTTTCTAATGTTTAAATGTTGGAAGTGTGTGTGTGGGGGGGAGGGAGGCACCTTTCATATGGCGGCATTGTAAAATTAAAAAATTTAGTAAGACTTACTCTTTGCTTGTTTAAGCTAATTTAAGTCTTAGAATTTTAATTTTCCATTATAATTTACAAATCTACTGTACCAGCTTTGATTTAAATGCGTTCAGTACCATGCATGGAGTTATAATTTAACTCCTTTAAGGATTTAATAGGAAATAGGAAGGATGTCTATTAGCACAGTGGATCCCTGTGAAGAGCAGCTTGTCTTCAGTGTGATTCTTAAAGCTTGCATATATATACATGAGTTTGAAACTTGTTTAAAAAATATTAGTTTTAGCTCAAGTAAATAAAAAAGATATAATATACATCTCCATACTTCTCCGTTCTTTTTAATTACATATAAATAAAGATATAATAAAAAACAAATGACCCCCAAGATGCATTTCGTGCTGAACCAGCACTCATCAGTTGACCCAGGTCACAATCTCTCATATACATCTTTATTATATGCAAAGTATTTATCTAGAGTAAATTGTTATATTTTCATTTACCATTATCAAACTTCCTTCACTCACAACTTTGATGCCATCCATTTCAGATAAATACACTAATGATTATTACTAATCATTTTTGAAACTAGAGATTATCTCTAGCACAGATATAAACTTTAAACCTCAGTTAAATAAAAAAAGCTTCATAAAAATAAAATTTTAAAAATCAATAGACATTTTCGTGTTTAATTATTTTACATAATCATATTGAATACGGTAATTATATTATAAAATCCAAATAAATCGCATTGAGTTGTTTTGTTTTCTAAATCCACTCAAATTATAAATATTGATTTTAGCTATATCTTGCTTTGTTTTTATCAATAATTACTTATACTTTCTTGTTTAAAATCTTTTAAGAACTCATTAAGCTTTATAATGTTACTTTATTAATATTCCATAATAAATTGCATTAAGAAAGGGTCAAACCACCACCGTAAATGACCAAATATTGTCAGGACTGGTTCTAAATTTAGATAAAAAAGGCAATGGATAAAGTTGCTATGGCTGAAATTGAACAGCCGCTAAACTTTTTTTTTGTTTGTCTGAGGGTCAGCTTTAGGTTAAAAAGTTACTGTAGGCAAAAGTGTTCAGAACTATTCTTGAATTGACCATAAATATCATTTTTGTTTCCTAGTACCTTATTCAATAGAACTTAAAATACATGAGCCTGAAATGATTCATGGTAATGTTTGGTTTATCTAGGCCGGAATCCCTCATATCTTAGACTGGAATTTGCATATTTGTAAATGCTGGATAATTCAATCATCTTAGAATGGAGATCTGCTAATGCTTGTTTAAATCAATTGGAAATATAAACAAAAATTTTATTAAATTAAATATACGGATTTCTTTTGATTATAAATTTAAAGATTGTTTCCAAAAAAGAATATATTTAATTTATTAAAAAATTCTAATTTAATTTATAAAGACAATCTAATTTATTACCCCAAACTCTATTTCAAATTAAGTACTACAACAATAATCTTAAGTTAGAAATGTACATGTAAACAAGAAAAGAAAAATATTAAAAACATTTTTAGTACATATATATCAATTCAATACAATAAATAAAAATTGCGAGAGAAAAACTATCCAACCTGTAATAATAATATTACAATTAAAAAAAATTACAAAAAAATATTTCCTCTTAATCTGTTTGATAAAAAAAACTCTAAACAGGATAAATATGTTATAGTAAGGAATAAAATATGCAGGATGTCCTTAAAATAAATAAATAAATTCGAAATCTAAAATAATAAATAGATTATCATCAAGTGACCTCTGCTCGATGGCAAGTACTGTATATCTCCCTTTTTTTCAAAATCAATTTCTCCAAAAGTAATTTTTTTAAGATTTTCATAATCTCCTTTTTAAAAAATTCGCCTTTTATTTTCTCTTTCCTTTTACCTTTGGCAGTTTCTCTAACATTTATCTTTTATTTCTAAGAATATGCAAATTATTTTAGTAAGTGAATGATAAAAAACTACCTTCTGACACTGAACGAAAACGATTCTAATCTATACCCTGTGTATTTGTTACAATAATTTATATTAGTAACAAAAATGTCTGTGTGTTTGGATATGAACATTTTGCTTGGAAAGTCAAGTGGCTTGACTTTTATTCACATTACTAAAAAAAAAAAAAAAATCTCAACTGCTCCTCAAATCCTTTATTTTATAGGCCATTGCTCCTACTTCTGCACCAAAATGCAAAGGATATATATATATGCATATACCCGTACAAGCATATAAATTATCATATAGGTAATTATCTAAATCACAGATAAGACGACCCACTGTTTTAAACCGTTTTTTGTTAACTACAAAAGCTTTCTCATGAAAGGATTATAATTAATATATCCATTGACATAAGAGGTTTTACCCTAACATAATTCTAGGACTTAGAGCAAATAATTTCCAGAGGGACAAATGATGGCAACTATCGATGATTATGATTCAATCTTCCTTATTTGGTCATTGGACAATTATTCTCAGCCTGTCTTAGGCAGATAAAGAACTATATGTGATTTTAATAATTAAAAAAAGAAACACAACTTTAGTTTACAATTAATATTTCATTATGAGGTTGTTTATATTTTTGGTATAAATACAACAAATTAAAAGCAATAATATTCAAAAAAATGTTTGTAATGGTATTCAGTTAAGTTAATTTGTAATATGATGTACAGAACCATATCTACTATCTTTCTATTCTTATTTCTTTTCTTGAAAATCAAAGATAATGCTATGGCATAGAATGACAATCTGTTTATATTTCAGACTTATTTGTTAGATTGCTTTAGGTTCAGTTATAGTGATGTGAACATTTAGTCCACTCTTGCATGTGAGTAAATCTTTATTTTACTATATAAACTGAATCCAAGACATATAACTGCATTAAGTAACATATTTCTTCCAGAGCAGTGATAATCTTTTGAATTATTTGTCAGCCTATTAAAATAATTTTATAATTTGCTATCTTGGGTGACATTCGTTTTGCATACTACCACCTTTGTTTTGTTTAAAAAAAGTGTTCTCATTAAACTTTTGATATGCATTTAATTATTGTTATGATAAATATTACTACTATTTTAAAATCTACTCCCTTGCAGTGACTTCCTGTCCTTTCACTTAATTACTAGATGTCAAAAGATAATTTGTCTCACAGATGGATAAACGTTATTAAATAGATTAGACCATTAATTTAAGATAGTTTCTCTGTATAAGATGTGGCTCAATTAACCTTTTAACCGCTAATTATATTATTGGTTGTATGAGGTAAAAATCAAATCTTTTAATTGGCCAACTCACAAACTGAAGACAAAGCCTATTGTTAAAACATATTCGCCTATAATATTAAATTCAACTCAGATACGTTTATAAAAAGTATATTACTAATTTTTCAGGTTATGAAGAGAACGAAAGTTCTTTCAAAAATAAATTGCTATTTATTTATTCTAAAATATTCAATTTCGGCAACATAAAAGCTATAATATAAACAAAAAGGTTGACTTTTACGTTATAGAAAAGTAAATATTTCTTTTAAATATTTCTTTAATATTTTTACTAAAATCTTCAATATTTTTCGAAAATAATTTTGTTTTTTTAGTTTTTTTTTTAAAAAACTAGTTTAATTTCTGAAATTATATTTTTTTAATACTTAAAATTGCATTCGAAATGAAAATCTCAGCGTTTTTCTTTATTTTCTTTGATCAGGCGGTTTCTTTGTTCTTTCCAGCCAATCAGAATGTCTTTTTAGGCTGAGAGCATGCTAAGAACCAATCACAAATAATGTTCTTTCTTTGTTTAGGTTTAAATGCATTTGTTTTTATTTTTTACTTGTAAAATAAGTCGGAAGAGGGCACCATCTTACAGAACTTTTAAAAACCTATTTAAAACCTATCAAATGAATTTTTTAGCATAAGAACTTGCAGAGTTAGAGTGACGTCAGATGTCTACGAGGAGCCTCGTAAGAAACAGTCTTTTGGTTAAAATCCCATTTCCAGATATTCAACCAATAATCTCTTCAGACAAACGAAGAAATATGCTTTAAAAAAATGGACCTTTTATGAGGTTCCAAAAAAAATGATTTGCCAGATGCAACTACAAGGCTAACTGAATTTAATTTTTTTAAATGATAATGGAACCTCATCAACAGATGTAGGGTGACTAATGACCACTATACTTATCTGCTTCAGAAAATTAATTTAACAGCCTTTAGTTCAGCTAGTTAAGTTCAAACTCATGCCACTCGCGATTTTATCTGGTGATTGGAATCATTTCAGATTCTTTTATAATGTTTTTTAATAATCAGCAGTCAAAAATCATACATTAATTAAATAAAAGTTAAATGATGCTGGAAAATGACATCAAAATCATTTACATATATACTTCATCTGTGCATTAAATTAATGTAAGCCATTATAATCCAAGTTTTATCTTATTTTTGATTTAGTAATTCAGTTGTGTTATTAAAATTGATTAAATCGTTATTTGTAAATCCTTAAAATATGATTCAGAATTTTTTTTCTTTTATAAATTTAAATTTACACAAACAATAACTTCTAAATAAATTCAACAATCTGTTTCACAATACAAAATGGCTTTGATCACTCTGGCGACAATCTCCTGAAATAAAAGAACCTGCGTATAGCCATTTCAAATGACCAAATTTTAAAAATAGAAAATAAACTATGCAATAAGTTTCAGAAGAAATTTAAATAATTAGTATTAAAACAAACCATTAAAATCAAAAAAATGCATATAATAGTGCAACATTATTTGTTGCTAATTGATGACAATCTCCTCCAGGAATTTTTAAAACTCAGGGCTGATCCCATAATTAAATTGGTAAGGTATCTAGCTCATCTGTCAAATTAAAATAGCTTTAAAATAAAATACTGATTCAAAATATGTAAACAAAAGGAAATAAATCACCCTCCCTCAGGTTATGACTTTGAAAGTACTCTAAATGTTGAATAGGGCTGCAGACAACATCTCACTTTTACATCTTGATTGTAATAAATAACAAGATTTAATAGGTAAACTTTGAATTAAACATAGCTCAATGTATATGTAAACAAAAGAATCAAGAATAAAATGAACCCACTATTCTTAGTAGCTCTGATGTTTATAATCATATCTTTGACAACATTGTCGATAATTCAGAGTGAAAATTAATTTATCAACTAGATGAAATATTTGACTCTGAATTACCCATAATGTTAACAAAGCTATGCTTATAAATATCAGACCTACCAACAATAGATAGATTCATTTTATTCTTGATTCCTTGTCCAACATTTAGTGTCTTAAGTCATAGCCTGGAAGAGAGTGATTTATTCCCTTTGTTTACATATACATAGAGCTATGTTTAATTCAAAGTTTACATTTTAAATCTTGTTATTTACTACAACCAAGGTGTTAAAAGTGAGATCCTGTCCCCAGCCTTGTATTGTTAGTTATGAATTTAATAAGTCTCAAATGCAATATTCCATCTGTTTGATAAATTAATTTCTTTCTAAATTACCAACAATGTTGACAAAGGTACACTTATAAACATCAAAGCCATCAAAAATAGGTGGATTAATTCTATTCTTGATTCTTTGTTCAACATTTAGAATGCTTTCAAGTCATAATCTAGGAGAGAATGATTTATTCCCTTTGTTTACATATACAATGAACTGTGTTTAATTAAAGTTTTCATATTGATTCAATATATATATATTGTGTCCGAACGAAAGATTTTAGTTTCGTATATCCTGACCATGGGGGCACCACTAGTCCGAAAATCGGAACTAGACATTTATTTTAAGGGTGGGCAGGATATACGAACATAAATGTGCCGGACTGAACCCTGGGAGAGCCAAAGCTAATGAATGTGGTTCAGACAACTGAGAAAAAACTGAGACAAACGTCAGCCAAAATACTTATAAGAACTTTTTAAATTTATTAAACATAACAAAATAAACATGAAACTTGATGTACATTTACTTAGCAGATCTTAACATTGAGTGTATGTGAGCAGTACTATGTTAAATACCCAGACAGACAAGTTCATTTCTTACCTATAACACAATAATGGCTTATATCTTCTTGCTAGCGGTTCACCCAACCAATTCCCTTTTCCCTATAGACATTTAGTGAGATGGATGTTTGTGGAGAATAACAAGACAGCGCAGATGAGCTTTTCTTAGTCCGGAAACCAAGAATGTCATAATTCTGAAACACGCTCAAGGACAAGTACATTGAAACGAGCCAAGGTTAGTCTCACACAAGAAAAGAAACATTATGAACTATGTAATCTGAATTATAGCAAATAAGTCTCTACCAAAAAATAAATAAATCATATACTCTATAAAGCGCTAGCCAAAGCCAAGTTTGATTTAGTTTAATGCCAAAGCAAACAAAGAAACAAAAATAAATGAAAACTACTATGGTTGGTCTGAGCATTTAACAAGGGTTAATCATAAAATGGAGAAATTATTAAGCATATAAACTATCATTCACCCTACACTCTCAAACCAGTAACATTTTAAGATTGAAAAAGAAAACTACTATGGTTGGTCTGAGCATTTAACAAGGGTTAATCATAAAATGAAGAAATTATTAAGCATATAAAATATCACTTGCCCTACACTCTCAAACCAGTAACATTTTAAGATTGAAATTCTTGCTACTAAGATGGTAATGTAAAATAAATAAAAATACATTAATATTTAAATTGATAAATTACACATCATAAATATAATTTTTTTTTAAGATTAAGCTGAGATTTGCCAGAGACTTGATTAGAGATTTGGCCCTGATTTTGATATGGAAAGGTAAGTTACCTTGAGATAATATTAATTTCTGCTTTTCACACAAAGTTCGGTTTATAGAGTCCTCTACAATGGCTATCATTTACTATAGGTTCAGAAGACTGGAAGCATTATCGGAATCCACTCTGGACTTGACAGTTAGGTCATGATTGAAGTCACAATTTGGAGCTCTGGAGGTTCATCTTTGGAAAGGCTCAGCTCATCATGTTGTGGAGATTCTTCAAGGCATATATTACAGGCATGGCGTCTGAATGACTGCTATTATTGTGGCAAATATAAATTTACTGTCAGTCAACAGAAATTCAACTTGGTGATTCCCATGGCACCAATATAAAAAAAAAATTAGTCACTTTAACAATGCAACAGTTCAATAACAGCTAAAATCTGGATCGATCCTCAATAATAAGAAGCTGAGTAAGCTAAGCAATCAAAAAAAACTGAATGACCCGAATAGTCTCTTTGAATCCTCCTCTCTAATAAAAAAAATTACCCAGCTATATATGTCCTTTGTTATCTCCCGCACAATCTTTTTTTTTGCAACTTTCAACGAATAGTCTCTTTGAATCCTCCTCTCTAATAAAAAAAATTACCCAGCTATATATGTCCTTTGTTATCTCCCGCACAATCTTTTTTTTTGCAACTTTCAACCAAGGTAAATCTCTATCTCCCGCTCATTCTTAATTAGAAAAACAATATCTTACAGGGCTTTATCTTACAAAAATGATTATTATTTTTTTATATAAAAAAATACAAAACTAAATCTCAGCTTTACAAATACATCAACATTAATTTTTTTTTAGTTTAAATAAAATACTTTTATAAGAGCACTAATTAAACTTTGTTTGCTTTTAATTATTTTAAAAGAAAACAAGCATCATAAAAAAATGTTTTATACTAAAATCAACTGAGAATTAAAAATATAAGATTTCAAGATAAATAAGTATGTGTGTTATTGCACATATAAAACTTGGTTGTTTTTTTTTCTAATTTACATGATAGATCCCTTGAATCGGATAAAGTATCCAGTTCAAACAAAAAAAAATAATAAATAAAAGCATCTATTTGCTATTTCTTTTTTTTTCAAAAACTTTAAACCCCAACATTTAAAACTTTTAAATCCCCTCCCACTGGCTAAACATTTGCCGTGAGATCAATTCCTTAAGTGTACCTCCTATCTCTTAGGTGGCTGGCCTAAGGCTTCATGCACTATAAGATCCATAAACCCCACGCTCATCTTCCAATACAAAGGCATTCGGACCACTTTTCTTTTGTATAGTGAAGGGTCCCTCATATACTGGGAAAATTTTCTTATATTGATGCTGGGTTGGATTGCTGACATGAGGGTTTCGTACAAAAACCAAGTCCCCTACCTCACATCTACATGGTCAAGGATCTCCCCACTTTATGCATACTTAAGCCATATGTTTCAACTTTATTCGAGCCTTTCTTTTATCCATTTCTTTATCAATTTTGTCCCGATCTACAGGCAAGGGAGCCTTTATCAGCATTGGATAATTCTGTCCAAAATGTAATCTGATGGGGGCAAACACTGTAGATTCATTCTGTGTCCAATTTATGTAGTTAGTGATGTTTCCCATCTGATTCACCCATCCACAGTGATTTTTGCTGACATAAAGCCGAAATAAACAGTTTAAATCTCTGATGACTCTCTCACAGGGATTCGATTGAGGATTACAAATAGATGTCAATACATGCTGAATGCCCTGTTGCTGAATCCACTTTTTCCAGTGGTGAGATTTAAAGGGTGTCCCATGATCTGTAAGTATCATCTGGGGCCTACCAATCTTAGGAAACTGATGCTCCTGTAAGATCCGGATAGTACTTTGTGTATCCGCCTTTCTTAACGGATATGCAGTTACATACTTAGAAAATATGTCATACATTACGATTAAATATCGGTATCATTTATAGGCAGGTAAAGGCCCATAAAAATCTATGGCCAACAATTCATTAGGGTTGTGTGCTAAAATAGGCTGCAAGATCCCAGTAAATCTCTTATTTATATATTTAGTTTGTGAACACACATGACATTTTCCCAAAACTGATACAAACATTTGAATATAAACTTGGCCAGTAAAATACTTCCCTGAGCACATGTTCTACTTTACGTGGCCCATAGTGTCCATAAAGGCAATGTATATACTCTATAAGTTTGTTCCTGAGTGTTTGGGGTATAAGAATTCTCCATGAGTCTTCTTCTGTGGCGACTCTGTATTGCAATACACCATCTTTTATTCTATAGGCTTCATATTTTTCCAATGTTGCTGTGTCACTGGGGTCTGAAGTTCCTATTCCTTTCTTATATGTCATGATTTGTGCATACTCTGGGCTGGTCTCCTGTATTTCAGATAGCCTTAGTAATTGTTGCTCTATGGACTCATCTATGGTCAATGTGAATGCTGCAATACTTAGATTGTTGGGCTCAAGATGATGTGGGGTCAGATCTATGGGATGGTGACTCAAAATATCCGCCACAATATTTTCCTTTCCTTTACAATATAGAACTTTATATTGGAATTTCTGTAGTATAAGACTCCAACGTATCAATTGATCATTTGATAAGTAACTGCTATTAAAAAATTCCAAGCTCTTATGATCAGTAATTACAACAATCTCTGACCCAAGCAGGAATTGTTTGAATTTACTGAAAGCCCAAACATTGGCCAAAGCTTCCTTTTCTGTCATCGTGTAATTATTTTTTGCCCTTTTTAACTTGTGGCTTCAAAAATACAACACTCTGTGATGTTTTTGTTTATCAATTTGAAATAACACGACTCCAAGCCCTTGCCCACTGCTGTCAGTCTGAACATAAAAAGTTTGTGAAAAGTCAGGGTAGGCTAGAACCACCTGTTCCAAGAACTTGTTTTTAATGTGTTGAAATTCCTGCTCCTGTTTGTACTCCCATACCCATTTTTGGTCTTTTGTTAATAACTGAACCAAATTTGCAGCATCTAATGCAAAATTTTCATAGAATTTATGATAAAAATTGCATAATCCCAGAAAAGACCATACCTGATGCCTATTAGTGGGTGTAGGAAAATGTTGTATCGCTGTTAGTTTCTCTGGATGATTTAATGCCCTCTTTCCCAATTCAAAAGCCTAAAAATGTAACCTCCTCCTGGACCAGGCAACTTTTTTGTAAATTGATGGTAATGTTTTTCTGGTAACACTCCATTAAGAACATTTTCAAGTGTTCCATATGTTCTTCCATATTTTTAGATGTGATGACTATGTCATCCATATATATCACAATCAGACTCTTGATTTTTTCTGATAACACTTGATCCAAACACTTTAGAAGTCCTGAACCACTATTGATTAATCCAAAAGGCATACGCTTAAACACATACGTAGGCCCTTCATAGCGGAAGGCAGTATATTTGCGGTCAAATGGATGTAGAGGGATCTGCCAATATCTGGATGTCAAGTCCAATGTAGAAAAAATGGTTTTCCCTTGAAATTTTGAGAGAAGTTCTGTTATTGTAGGTGGAATGTTTCTTTCAGGAATGGTAATGGCATTTAACTGTCGGGCATCCAAACATATTCTGACAGATCCATCTTTTTTCTTTACCTCTACTAATGGGTTAACATATGGAGATGTGTGCTTTTCAATAACTCGCCATTCAATCATT
Organism: Epiperipatus broadwayi; assembly: GCA_028023455.1. Lineage (NCBI taxonomy): Eukaryota > Metazoa > Onychophora > Udeonychophora > Euonychophora > Peripatidae > Epiperipatus > Epiperipatus broadwayi. Next base: position 1,239,505 of record JAQFVV010012629.1, read on the forward strand.
TGCTGTATTTAAAGATCTACTTCAGCCTTATATTGAAATGGAATGGGATATGAACGACTCTGGAAATGGTTTCATTCTTAACTTGAATGCGATGCACATACCCCTCAATGATCTTAGGCCTATTTGAAAAAACTGAATGGAACTCCAACAGTTCCATTAGAGTTTGTTGTTTTTCCATTCCTTTTAAAATGGATTGCGACACTTTATTTTGCATTTCCATGGTATCTCTCACTTGCTGAACACACTGTACCTGAAGTGGCTTATAACTCTTTAGCCCTTCAAATGGCATCAAAACTTCTTGGCAAAGAAATAAACTTTTGTCATAATCCAAAACACATTTATGCCTGTACAAAAAATCAGTCCCAATTATAACATCTTGTATGAGACCAGGCATTATTAAAAAGACATGGTCTAAGTCTATATTACCCAGATGCAAATGTAACAACACCTGTTTGGTTTCAATATTTGCCTTCTTGCCATTAGCCAGTGTCACCTGCATTCTTTTTATTGGCAGTGTATACAAACGTGGCTGGTCTCACTTTATTTTCACATAAAACTTACTAGAAAACAATGACATTTGACTTCCTGAATCAACCAATGCTTCTGTAATGATATCTCCAGTCTTTATACCGACAATTGGTCAATTATGCATAACTCCATTCCATGCTGGTTCTTCTTGATCCACCATCACATTAGCTACAATCCTATGGCTTTCTTTACTCTTTTTAATTGGAGCTGATAATTGATTCTTTTGACTTTTTTTTATTGAAATTATCTGATCACCCTGCATTGTTCTGGTCATTCAGTTTTTTTTGATTGCTCAGCTTACTCAGCTTCTTGTTATTGAGGATCGATCCAGATTTTAGCTGTTATTGAACTGTTGCATTGTTAAAGTGAATAATTTTTTTATGAACATAACAGCTAATTTTTAACTTTAAAAAGAAATCTTTTATATTTTTTTATTTCTAAAATGCGAACCCAAACTCTTTGTTTTTTTATTATTATTTTACGAATGTCGAACTAATAACTTTTTTTTAATAAACAAAGAAACAAAATAAATATATGACTTCTTAATATCTTTTTGTCTGTCCCATCCATTCAGTAATAAGTCTATAGAATGCTGTTTAATTAACTATATATTAATTATTCATATTGAAAAGATGAACCCCCTACTCCAAACTGCTTTCTACAATTTAGCACAAACTGATCCCTACCTACTGAATCTTGCCTCCAACACTGAAATATTCCTCAATTGTCAAAACAAAATCTCATGTGGGATTTAAAGTCGGGCCCCATGTTGGGCGCCAAAATTACTGTAGCTATGTGCCGGACGAAAAATTTTAGTTTCGTATATCCTGACCATGGGGGCACCACTAGTCCGAAAATGGGAACTAGACATTTATTTTAAGGGTGGGCAGGATATACGAACATGAATGTGCCGGACTAAACCCAGGGAGAGCAAAAGCTAATGAATGTGGTTCAGACAACTGAGAAAACACTGAGACAAACATCAGCCAAAATACTTATAAGAACTTTTTAAATTTATTAAACATAATAACAAAATAAACATGAAACTTGATCTACATTTACTTAGCAGATCTTAACATTGAGTGTATGCGAGCAGTACTATGTTAAATACCCAGACAGACAAGTTCATTTCTTACCTATAACACAATAATGGCTTATATCTTCTTGCTAGCAGTTCAACCAACGAATTCCCTTTTCCCTATAGAGATTTAGTGAGAATGGATGTTTGTGGAGAATAACGGGACAGTGCAGATGAGCTTTTCTTAGTCCGGAAACCAAGAATGTCATAATTCTGCAAAACGCTCATGGACAAGTACATTGAAACAAGCCAAGGTTAGTCTCACACAAGAAAAGAAACATTATGAACTACGTAATCTGAATTATAGCAAATAAATCTCTACCAAAAAAATAAATAAATCATATACTCTATAAATCGCTAGCCAAAGCCAAGTTTGATTTAGTTTAATGCCAAAGCAAACAAAGAAACAAAAATAAAAGAAAACTACTACGGTCAGTCTGAGCATTTAACAAGGGTTAATCATAAAATGAAGAAATCATTAAGCATATAAAATATCACTCACCCTACACTCTCAAACCAGTAACATTTTAAGATTGAAAATCTTGCTACTAAGATGGTAATGTAAAATAAACAAAAATACATTAATATTTAAATTGATAAATTACACATCATAAATATAATTTCTTTTTAAGATTAAGCTGAGATTTGCAAGAGACTTGATTAGAGATTTAGCCCTGATTTTGATATGGAAAGGTAAGTTACCTCGAGATAATATTAATTTCTGCTGTTCACACAAAGTTCGGTTTATAGAGTCCTCTACAATGGCTAGCATTTTCTACAGGTTCAGAAGTCTGGAGGCATTATCGGAATCCACTCTGGACTTGACAGTTAGGTCATGATTGAAGTCACAATTTGGAGCTCTGGAGGTTCAACTTTGGAAAGGCTCAGGCCATCATGTTGTGGAGATTCTTCATGGCATATATTACAGGCATGGCATCTGAATGACTGCTATTATCATGGCAAATAGAGTTACTGTCGGTCAACGGAAATTCAACTTGGTGATTCCCGTGGCACCAATATCAAAAAAAAATTAGTCACTTTAACAATGCAACAGTTCAATAACAGCTAAAATCTGGATCGATCCTCAATAACAAGAAGCTGAGTAAGCTGAGCAATCAAAAAAAACTGAATGACCCGAATAGTCTCTTTGAATCCTCCTCTCTAATAAAAAAAATTACCCAGCTATCTATGTCCTTTGTTATCTCCCATGCAATCTTTTTTTTTGCAACTTTCAACCAAGGTAAATCTCTATCTCCCGCTCAATCTTAATTAGAAAAACAATATCTTACAGGGCTTTATCTTACAAAAATGATTATTATTTTTTTATATAAAAAAAAATACAAAACTAAATCTCAGCTTTACAAATACATCAACATTAATTTTTTTTTAGTTTAAATAAAATACTTTTATAAGAGCACTAATTAAACTTTGTTTGCTTTTAATTATTTTAAAAGAAAACAAGCGTCATAAAAAAAAAAAATATTTTATACTAAAATCAACTGAGAATTAAAAATATAAGATTTCAAGATAAATAAGTATGTGTGTTATTGCACATATAAAACTTGGTTTTTTTTTTCTAATTTACATGATAGATCCCTTGAATCGGATAAAGTATCCAGTTCAAACAAAAAAAAAAGTATCTATTTGCTATTTCTTTTTTTTTTCCAAACTTTAAACCCCAACATTTAAAACTTTTAAATCCCCTCCCACTGGCTGAACATTTGCCCTGAGATCAATTCCTTAAGTGTACCTCCTATCTCTTAGGTGGCTGGCCTAAGGCTTCATGCATTATAAGATCCATAAACCCCATGCTCATCTTCCAATACAAAGGCATTCGGACCACTTTTCTTTTGTATAGAGAAAGGGTCCCGCATATACTGGGAAAATTTTCTTATGTTGATGCTGGGTTGGATTGCTGACATGAGGGTTTCGTACAAAAACCAAGTCCCCTACCTCACATCTACAAGGTCATGGATTTCCTCGCTTTATGCATACTTCAGCCATATGTTTCAACTTTATTCGAGCCTTTCCTTTATCCATTTCTTTATGCTCATGGATTTCCCCACTTTATGCATACTTCAGCCTTATGTTTCAACTTTATTCGAGCCTTTCCTTTATCCATTTCTTTATCAATTTTGTCCCGATCTACAGTCAAGGGAGCCTTTATCAGCATTGGATAATTCAGTCCAAAACGTAATCTGATGGGGGCAAGCTTTGTAGATTCATTCTGTGTCCAATTTATGTAGTTAGTGATGTTTCCCATCTGATTCACCCATCCATGGTGATTTTTGCTGACATAAGGCCGAAATAAACGGTTTAACTCTGTAATGACTCTTTCACAGGGATTCGATTGAGGATTACGAATAGATGTCAATACATGCTGAATGCCCTGTTGCTGAATTCACTTTTTCCAGTGGTGAGATTTAAAGTGTCCCATGAACTGTAAGTATCATCTGGGGCCTACCAATCTTAGGAAACTGATGCTCCTGTAAGATCCGAATAGTACTTCATGTATCCATCTTTCTTAAAGAATATGCAGTTACATACTTAGAAAATATGTTGTACATTACAATTAAATATCGGTATCGTTTATAAGCAGATAAAGACCCATAAAAATCTATGGCCAACAATTCATTAGAATTGTGTGCTAAAATAGGCTGCAAGATCACAGTAAATCTCTTATTTACATATTTAGTTTGTGAACACACATGACATTTCCCCAAAACTGATACAACATTTGAATATAAACTTGGCCAGTAAAATACTTCCCTGAGCACATGTTCTACTCCATAATAAAGGCAATGTATATACTCTATGTTTGTTCCTGAGTGTTTGGGGTATAAGAATTCTCCACAAGTCTTCTTCTGTGGTGACTCTGTATTGCAATACACCATCTTTTATTCTATAGGCTTCATATTTTTCCAATGTTGCTGTGTCACTGGGGTCTGAAGTTCCTATTCCTTTCTTATATGTCATGATTTGTGCATACTCTGGGATGGTCTCCTGTATTTCAGATAGCCTTAGTAATTGTTGCTCTATGGACTCATCTATGGTCAATGTGAATGCTGCAATACTTAGATTGTTGGGCTCAAGATGATGTGGGGTCAGATCTTTGTGAATGCTGCAATACTTACATTGTTGAGCTCAAGATGATGTGGGGTCAGATCTATGGGATGGTGACTCAAAATATCCGCCACAATATTTTCCTTTCATTTACAATATAGAACTTTATATTGGAATTTCTGTAGTATAAGATTCCAATGTATCAATCGATCATTCGATAAGTAACTGCTATTAAGAAATTCCAAGCTCTTATGATCCGTAATTACAACAATCTCTTACCCAAGCAGGAATTGTTTGAATTTACTGAAAGCCCAAACATTGGCCAAAGCTTCCTTTTTTGTCATCGTGTAATTATTTTTTGCCCCTTTTAGCTTGCAGCTACAAAAACACAACACTCTGTGACGTTTTTGTTTATCAACTTGAAATAACACGACTCCAAGCCTTTGCCCACTGCTGTCAATCTGAACATAAAAAGTTTGTGAAAAGTCAGGGTAGGCTAGAACCACCTGTTCCAAGAACTTGTTTTTAATGTGTTGAAATTCCTGCTCCTGTTTGTACTCCCATACCCATTTTTGGTCTTTTGTTAATAACTGAACCAAATTTGCAGCATCTAATGCAAAATTTTCATAGTATTTATGATAAAAATTGCAAAAACCCAGAAAAGACCATACCTGACGCCTATTGGTGGGTGTAGGAAAATGTTGTATCACTGTTAGTTTCTCCGAATGATTTAATGCCCTCTTTCCCAATTAAAAAGCCTAAAAATGTAACCTCCTCCTGGACCAGACAACTTTTTTGTAAATTCATGGTAATGTTTTTCTGGTAACATATGTTCTTCCATATTTTTAGATGTGATGACTATGTCATCCATGTATATCACAATCAGACTCTTGATTTTGTCTGATAACACTTGATCCAAACACTTTAAAAGTCCTGAACCACTATTGATTAATCCAAAAGGCATACGCTTAAATGCATACATAGGCCCTTCATAGCAGAAGGCAGTATATTTGCAGTCAAATGGTGTAGAGGGATCTGCCAATAACTGGATGTCAAGTCCAATGTAGAAAAAATGGTTTTCCCTTGAAATTTTGAGAGAAGTTCTGTTATTGTAGGTGGAATGTTTTTTTCAGGAACGGTAATGGTATTTAAACTGCTGGGCATCCAAACATATTCTGACAGATCCAACTTTTTTCTTTACTACTACTAATGGGTTAACATATGGAGATGTGTGCTTTTCAATAACTCCCCATTCAATCATTTGCTGTATTTGAAGATCTACTTCACCCTTATATTGAAATGGAATGGGATATGAACGACTCTGAAAATGGTTTCATCCTTAACTTGAATGCGATGCACATACCCCTCAATGATCTTAGGCCTATTTGAAAAAAACTGAATAGAACTCCCGCAACAGTTCCATTAGAGGGTGTTGTTCTTCCATTCCTTTTAATATGGATTATGACACTTTATTTTGCATTTCCATGGTATCTCTCACTTGCTGAACACCCTGTACCTGAAGTGGCTTATAACTCTTTAGCCCTTCAAATGACATCAAAACTTCTTGGCAAAGAAATAAGCTTTTGTCATAATCCAAAACACATTTATGCATGTACAAAAAATCAGTCCCAATTATAACATCTTGTATGAGACCAGGCTTTATTAAAAAGACATGGTCTAAGTCTATATTACCCAGATGCAAATGTAACAACACCTGTTTGGTTTCAATATTTGCCTTCTTGGCATTGGCCAGTGTCACCTGCATTCTTTTTATTGGCAGGGTATACAAACATGGCTGGTCTCCCTTTATTTTAAAACTTACTAGAAAGCAATGACATTTGACTTCCTGAATCAACCAATGCTTCTGTAATGATAGCTGCAGTCTTTATGCTGACAATAGGGCATGTCTGCATAGCTCCATTCCATGCTGGTTCTTCTTGCTCCACCATCACATTAGCTACAGTCCTATGGCTTTCTTTACTCTTTTTAATTGGAGCTGATAATTGACTCTTTTGACTTTTTTCTATTGAAATTATCTGATTGCCCTGCATTGTTCTGGTCATTCAGTTTTTTTTGATTGCTCAGCTTACTCAGCTTCTTGTTATTGAGGATCGATCCAGATTTTAGCTGTTATTGAACTGTTGCATTGTTAAAGTGAATAATTTTTTTATGAACATAACAGCTAATTTTTAACTTTAAAAAAAAATCTTTTATATTTTTTTATTTCTAAAACACGAACCCAAACTCTTTGTTTTTTTATTATTATTTTACGAATGTCAAATTAATAACTTTTTTTAATAAACAAAGAAACAAAATAAATATATAACTTCTTAATATCTTTTTGTCTGACCTGTCTGTTCAGTAATAAGTCTATAGAATGCTGTTTAATTAACTATATATTAATTATTCATATTGAAAAGATGAACCCCCTACTCCAAACTGCTTTCTACAATTTAGCACAAACTGATCCCTACCTACTGAATCTTGCCTCCAACACTGAAATATTTTTCAATTGTCCGAATAAAATCTCATGTGGGATTTAAAGTCGGGCCCCATGTTGAGCACCAAAAGTACTATAGCTATGTGCCGGATGAAAAAATTTAGTTTCGTATATCCTGACCATGGGGGCACCACTAGTCCGAAAATGGGAACTAGACATTTATTTTAAGGGTGGGCAGGATATACGAACATGAATGTGCCAGACTAAACCCAGGGAGAGCCAAAGCTAATGAATGTGGTTCAGACAACTGAGAAAAAACTGAGACAAACGTCAGCCAAAATACTTATAAGAACTTTTTAAATTTTTTAAACATAACAAAATAAACATGAAACGATGTACATTTACTTAGCAGATCTTAACATTGAGTGTATGTGAGCAGTACTATGTTAAATACCCAGACAGACAAGTTCATTTCTTACCTATAACACAATAATGGCTTATATCTTCTTGCTAGCAGTTCACCCAACCAATTCCCTTTTCCCTATAGAGATTTAGTGAGATGGATGTTTGTGGAGAATAACAGGACAGCTCAGATGAGCTTTTCTTAGTCCGGAATAAAAAATGTCATAATTCTGCAAAACGCTCATGGATAAGTACATTGAAACGAGCCAAGGTTAGTCTCACACAAGAAAAGAAACATTATGAACTATATAATCTGAATTATAGCAAATAATTCTCTACCAAAGAAATAAATAAGTTATATACTCTATAAATTGCTAGCCAAAGCCAAGTTTGATTTAGTTTAATGCCAAAGCAAACAAAGAAACAAAAATAAAAGAAAACTACTACAGTTGGTCTGAGCATTTAACAAGGGTTAATCATAAAATGAAGAAATTATTAAGCATATAAAATATCACTCACCCTACACTCTAAAACCAGTAACATTTTAAGATTGAAAATCTTGCTACTAAGATGGTAATGTAAAATAAACAAAAAATACATTAATATTTAAATTGATAAATTACTCTCATAAATATAATTTCTTTTTAAGATTAAACTGAGATTTGCGAGAGACTTGATTAGAGATTTAGCTCTGATTTTGATATGGAAAGGTAAGTTACCTCGAGATAATATTAATTTCTGCTGTTCACACAAAGTTCGGTTTATAGAGTCCTCTACAATGACTGTCGTTTACTACAGGTTTAGAAGTCTGGAGGCATTATCGGAATCCACTCTGGACTTGACAGTTAGGTCATGATTGAAGTCACAATTTGGAGCTCCGGAGGTTCAACTTTGGAAAGGCTCAGCCCATCATGTTGTGGAGATTTTTAATGGCATATATTACAGGCATGGTGTCTGAATGACTGCTATTTTCGTGGCAAATAGAGTTACTGTCGGTCAATGGAAATTCAACTTGGTGATTCCCGTGGCACCAATATAAAAAAAATTAGTCACTTTAACAATGCAACAGTTCAATAACAGCTAAAATCTGGATCGATCCTCAATAACAAGAAGCTGAGTAAGCTGAGCAATCAAAAAAAACTGAATGACCCGAATAGTCTCTTTGAATCCTCCTCTCTAATAAAAAAATTACCCAGCTATCTATGTCCTTTGTTATCTCCCATGCAATCTTTTTTTTTTGCAACTTTCAACCAAGGTAAATTTCTATCTCCCGTTCATTCTTAATTAGAAAAACAATATCTTACAGGGCTTTATCTTACAAAAATGATTATTATTTTTTTATATAAAAAAAAATACAAAACTAAATCTCAGCTTTACAAATACATCAACATTATTTTTTTTTAATTTAAATAAAACTTTTATAAGAGCACTAATTAAACTTTGTTTGCTTTTAATTATTTTAAAAGAAAACAAGTGTCATAAAAAAAATATTTTATACTAAAATCGACTGGGAATTAAAAATATAAGATTTCAAGTAATTAAGCATGTGTGTTAGTGCACATATAAAACTTGGTTGTTGTTTTTTTCTAATTTACATAATAGATCCCTTGAATCGGATAAAGTATCCAGTTCAATATATATATAATTTTTAATAACTTTTTTCCCTGTTTATTTACCTTATCTGCAACATCCCTAATTCTAGCTCCAGGCAAACATACTTTTACATACCTATTTTTATTTTCCCTTGCAATTACATCTCCACAGTCTCCAATTAGCAAGTCCCCTATCAAGACTGTCTTGTAGTTTACTTTTGCTAATTCATCTGTAACACTCTCTTCAATCTTCTGAACTTCCTTATTTATTTTTTCTTATAGTTTCTATTAATATTCAAGCTATAAGTTTAGTGGCATTTCTCTGGAATCACATATTGAAGTGCCTAATGGCCATTAAAAAAATATACATCTATGGAGTATGGTTTTTAGCTATTGTTCTTTGTTGTATAATTTGACATGCAAGGCAATATATGTGTAGTCATTTTGCAAACAATTTTACATTTTTGCTTGTAAGATTAAATTTATTATTTAATAAATGTCTATAAACATTACTTTGATTTCGTTTGTGGTATTAGCTTATAGCACACACCTGCATCAATACTTATGAAGCAGTACATTTATAAGCATATTTTCAATTACTGTATATGTTTTTTTAGTCATTCTTGTAATAGTGATATAAACATGTATAGGTCTTTCAGTATTAATACCAATATATTTATTTTATTTGTTTGCTGTTAAACTGTATGTATCTATTATATATTAAAATTTTATTAAATAGTTCTGTTTTAAATATAAATTTTGCTCCCTAAAACACATTCTATGTGGGTTTATACATTTTTATCAGATGAGTCAATGATGGAATAATGAGTGCAGTAATAGTGGTACTAAAGTTGGTCTTCCACATCCACACTTTATGCAATCCCTATATACCAGATGACTAACTTCTAAAGAGTTAATGCTAAAAATTATCACTTTCACCATTTTATTTCTCTAGTAAAATGTTAATCAGTACTTAAATCCATTTCAGAACCATTCATCATCATTGATCTACATAGATTAAGAAAATGTAATTTTAATGAAATAATATGGTTGAACTGGTTGTATTTCTCTCACAATAATCACTCTTAATTCTTTAACTGGAAAGACCATAAAGATGATATTGAAACAGGCAAAACTCTCCATACAGTATTGCCACTCAGTGCAAGCCAGAGTAATCAATGGATGCCAGAAGGCTTGTATATAAAAGCCCCATCTAGTGCTTACTTATCCAATATCCCCAGACTAGTTTCTGGCTTGTGACCTTCATCAGTGAGAGGAGCCTTGAATCTGAGAGCACTGCACCTAGATTTTAGGGATTTAATGCAACCCTCCAGCAGCCACCTTTTATCTTTACCTAACTACAAAAGTATGAGTCTTAAACTGAAAACACATAAATTTTAAATTGAAGACTCATAGTTTTGTAGTTGAGGTAAAAGATGGCTTCTGAAGGGTTGCATTAGATCCTAAGATCTAGGTGCAGTGCTCTCAGATCCAAAGCTCCTCACTGATGAAGGCCACAAGCCAAAAACTAGTATGGGGATATTGGATGAGTAGGCACTAGATGGAGATTTTATGCACAAGCCTTCTGGCATTCATTGATTACTTTGGCTTGCACTGAGTGGCAATCTGTGTGGAGAGTTTTGCCTGTTTTAATAACAGTTACAAGTAAGCATAAAAAATAGTAATCATGTGATATTTATTGGCTTAAAAGATAATATTGAGTACACAAATCAGCTTTATTTATTTTGATTGTAAGAATGTTTCTTTGTCTTCTGATATTTCTTTCAGGACTCGAAGAACTGATTTGTTTGTTTCTATTACTCTCTGAATAATTACTATATTATAATTAGCTACCCACAAATGAGCACAGCTTGGGTGCATTTGGAATTATTTTCTGTTCCACATTTCTGTGTGTAAGCAAAGTGTATGCTATAAAATCTAGTTAAGAATTGAACAAAAAAGGGGTGCAATTACTACTTTTTAATTTTAAAACAATAATTAGTAATTAATAAATAGTGATAGTAACAAAGAAAATTAAAGTATGTACAAATCACTTTCATTACATTCTAAATAATTATTCTTCTATGGCAGATATATGTATAAATATATACATTATCATAACCTAATATACCTATTTACATATATCTCTACATGGTTTAATATCTTATCCCCCTTCTAACTTCTTCCAAACATATAAGCACATCCTGTATGAAACTATTTGTTAATTATATACCCATTTTTGAAATAAATATAAATATTATTTTACACATCATAATAAAAAAAATATCTACAAAAATATGTTATATAGATGGGAAAATGCAAATTTTATAAAAATCTTCAAAACAGAGAACAAAAATAATAATTACTGGAAAGTTTATCTACTATCTTGAAACATTTGAATCAAGTAGGATTCAGTGGACACACAACTACTACCTCTCACATTTTCACATTTGATTAGTTTTACTATATTGTTTTTCTATCCATGTACAGTTTAATTTCAATAAAGCATGCCTTGATAATGTTCAAAATAACTACTTCCTTAACATCTTTTACTGAAAAATCTATTCCAAATCTTACATTTTTCATAGCTTCCTTTAGTATCAATGGTATGGATTAGTATGATCTTCCTGAAGATTAATTTTCTTCACATGATTTTTATTTTAATCTGTTGACTGATTTTCATTTTTGACAATTCTGCATCAGTAAACACATCATTGGCTCAGGGACTCTTCTATCTTTTAGGATGACATGGGCAAATTATGAGATATTTTTTATCAAGAATATGTGTATTCTTCACAATGATCATGATTCATTCCATAAAACATCTTATAATTCAAAATAGTAATTAATAACTTTCTCAAGTTTGACAATTGAAAGCAACAATGATAGCTTAGGGCTCAATGCTAGTTTTGCTTTTCTCCAGTAACTAAGGCTAACTTCTCTTTCTTTAAGACATCTTATTAGTTCTGGTGAAGTTATATTACTAATGATTTCAAATAGTGACTGCTGATGTCCGATTTTCCCTTCTCCAGTTTGACTTGCAACAGCAAAACGAATTAACTACTGAAGAATAATCAAATAGTGTTACTTATTATATCTTATATATTTTCCTATAATCCTCCCATGACAGTCTTTTTTCTCCCATCCTCCTTTGCACAATCTCTGGATAAAGATCCCTTTCATTTACCCAATTGATTATAAGAGAAAATAATTCAAATTATATTCACTTCTTAGTTTTGAGCCATCTTTTTAGTTTTATAAAAAATTGAAATTTAAAATCTTAAAATATAAATAAGTAACTTTATATATTTTTTAAAAAATATATTCTTTATAAATAAAATTCATTCTGCAATATCCAATTTTGAGTTTATAGATAAATTCCGATCTGAAAGAGCAGACAATTTTAGCACACCATTAAAAAAAAAACGACATATGGCTTTTTTGTTCGGAAGTTCCTAAGAAGTTAGAGCCCAGACCTACTGCGCCATACAGTTCATTTTTTCTCCTCCCATTTAGCCAATATTGCTTTACAGGATTTTAATTACACTTATTTAATTTTAACTATATCAGAAAATTAGATTTAAATCCTATAACTGTTCAAATAATTCAATTTTTAAAAAAGTACTATCAATAAAACATTTTCGAAGCCCAACTTTTTTTCATTTGTGGACCCTTAAAAATACTAGAAAACTATAAATGCCATTTTAATTTTAAAAAAATTCATGACTTAGATTACACTACAAAATCAACAATAACTATTAATATGCCCGCACACATGTAATATTTTATTTATTATATACATAATTGTTTTAATATATCAATTTCATAGCTTTTTTCTCTTGACTAAAGTATATACTCTTATTAATTTAATCTCTCTGATTATTAGCGCATATAATATTACTGTTAGAATGTACATATATATTTTGATTGAAAAATAAATACAGGTAGATCTAGTATCTAAAAAAATGTTTTTAATTCTAAGAGGGTAGCTGGTATTATCTCTATTAACTTAATTAAGTAACACAATTGCTCTATTTATGTATTTAAAGGTGTATGATTGCATTTTTGTTTATTTAAGAATATGTCAACATCAAGGTTGCTACCTTCTCCAACACTGATTTTGAAAAGTTAAGCCTAATTTTCATAAATTTATCTGTTGTTAACCTCCTATTAAAATAAATAAATAAAAGAATTTTTCTTCTTTTGTTACTATTCAAAGTTAGATAGTTTTAATTTCAAATATGTCCATTAACAAATAATTATATTTAAAAAAAGATATACTGTATATAATTTTTACTATAAAATAAAACATTTGAAATTACTTTCTCTGTATTTATTTAAATTATATGTAAACCATTTCTGGTGCAAATGTTCTAAATTCCTGTCAATTTAAATACCCCCCCCCTCCAACCTCTGTTAATTGCTCTAATTGTGATCATATGTTATTCTAAATGAGTATAAAAGGGGCAGTTTTGAAAGCATAAGGGTCACTTCTTCATCATCACTATCAATTGGTCATATTGTTGTTTTCACCTACTGAATTCTATAACCAAGCTGTTTAAATTTTAGTTGTTTTTGGAGAACAAGACAGTATATGGTGTTAGAAAGAAAACTTATCTGAGCAAACAATCTCTTCCAAGTTGTGCTATTTTACTTTAATCTCTCTAAATTTCTACAAATAGAGGAAAAGAAAGCAACTTTGCAGTGGAGGCAGGAACAGAAACTTTGACAATGTAATTTGAGGTATTATATCTCTTATTATCTTGCAAACTTTTTCAACTTGTCATATTATAATGTTTTTATCTGAAATTAAAAACTTATTGCACTTTTGTGCCATGAACTATATTGATTACTTGATCATCTATGGCCAAAGTATTTATAGTTCATTATACAATATAGTTAAAGATTTATATTTATTATATCTTGCTTATTTTACATTATATTCAAATATATGATTTACTTTATAATACTAGATTCTGAAAAATAATTACATCTGGATTTACATATTAATTTATAATAGACTAGTTATATTTACACACCCACTCTGATATATATATATTTATTTGCAACCTATTTAATATAACATTTTTGTATTTATAACTTATCTGTTATGATTATAGCTTGATTACATAAAATATAGAACCCCTTTTTGTTTCAATGCAACTTTAATATATGTTGTCATTGAGAGATACATTCAATTTGTTCTTTGATTTGAGCGATCACATTGATCCTTGCAAAGTTGTGACATGTTGATAAAAATCTCTAATCATTATAAAGTTAATATAATGTTATATATATATTTCAAAGAGAATTTGCCATGCTCCTGTATTATTTAATCAAATGCAAACTTATTATTATGGAAAAACTCCAATTTTCTAGTGAGGATATATATTTGATCATTTGGAATTGTTTTTGAAATGTGCCCTTAAATAAGAGACAGGATAATTGGTCATAAAGAGTTATTCAATACATGATATCATCATAAATATTATTTTGCAATTTTCTGATGCATGTAATTTTAATTTCACATCAAATTTATTCTAATAATCTTGTTTAGATTTTATATAGAGAGCAAAACCCCCATATCTGATGTTTTTTTCCCCAAAATCCCTAGTAAATAGTATGAATTAGTGAATAACTCCCATTTTTGTTTATTTACAATTCTGCATAATGGAACTACCATAACTCCTAAGATAAATAATGACATTTAAAAGCACACATTATTAATTATGCATAAGTAAGTAAATATATTTTCTCATATGTACAAAAACCCATAAAACATTTTAATTTAATAATTAATTTAGTTTTCTTATTCTTAATAATTAGAGGGGATCAGTCCATCGTATATAACTGATACACATGACCACATATGAAAAGATAAATGATCTCCATTATACATATTTTATGCTGAACTAGCAACCAACAGTTGATCGAGATCATCTCCCATATATATTTATAATCAGTGATCACTTTGTATTAAGATAGAAAATCTTCAAATCTTAATGGACAGGCTTCAGTGATCTCCACTCTCCAATTCCCTAGCCATCCATATCATTAAAAATCTGTTGATGTCATATTCAAAGCCATTGTTTGCCAATTTAGTTATCATAGTCATGTTGACCATAGGTCATTCTTTCCCTCATATGCAGGACCTTAAGCCTATTTAATCTAGATGTAATTAGAGGGGATTTGCCTATCCCTCTTCTATGTATTTAAATGGGCTTAAAGTCCTGCATATAAGGGGTCAGAATGATTTACAGTCAACATGAGTATGACAACTAAATTGGCAAGCAAGGGCTTTGAACATGCTCTCACCAGAATTTTAATGATATGGGTAGCTGGAAAGTGAAGAGAATTGAAGCCTGTCCATTAAAGTTTGAAGATTTGCTATCTTAATATAAACTGAGCACTGATTATATATATATATGGGGGGGGGTGATGATCTAGACCATCTGATGAGTGCTGGTCCTGCACGAAATATGTTTATTGGAAGTCATTTATCTTTTTCGCATATATGAAGACGTGTATATCGGTTTATAAGGTGGAGTGGGTGACTAAAGGGAACTTGAATGTCTGGTTCAAATTCTCTCTAATTACATCTAGATTAAAAGTATATATAATATACTTGTATTTAAATATTTCTTAACAATCAAATAAAAAAACTTTTGTATTGTGAACAAAAATTAAAAAAAAAAAAATAGATGACGCAATCTTCTTTTTATGGCTGTAAATGTTTATTATCAAATTATTTATTTTCTATTTATCATCTGTATTAAAAGAGAATTGATATTTTTTTTATTTTTTTTAAAAAAAGCATCAATTCATTGTAGTACTATACATAATATATTATTATTATTATGAATTTTTAAAAGGTGTGTTGTTATATGTTTCATTCATTTAATAAATATCCTTTCCACCATCATCTCAAGGTTATCAACGATAAGTTGAAATTATATATATAGCAATACAATAAGAAAATTATCAAAATCAGCTGTGTTAACTTAAATAATTATTTCTTAAAAATCTTTATATACCACAGTTAACTGATCTACTTCTTAGTCTTTATTACCCAATATATTTTTACAGTTCTAATTAATTTATTTTTTCTTCTATCCCGTTTTAATAAAATCTCTTTCATTATTCCTATTATTATCTCATATTCTCCAATTTCATTATAAAGATCTAAATAAAAAATTATAAAATCTCTTATCTCTTCCACTTCCTTTGTCTTAAAATTTTTTTTTATTCTCTATATCCTATCATCTTTTATTATCCTTTAATTTAAAATTAATTATTCAATATTATCTTTCCAAGTCTATAATAACTACATCTAAGACTCCAATCCTTATTAATTTTTTCCCTTTCCCCCTGATACTAAAATTCCCGAACTCTCACCAAATAGTAATAAGCTTTTTTAGTATTACCATACATCATTTCATATTTTAATTATTTTTATATAACTCCAAACTATTTTCTCCACATAAATGAATTAAACACTAATTCTACTCATATGTTCTTATTCAAATATTGCAACCTTTTAAACATTTAAAATTTATTTTCAATTTCCTTTATTAAAAAAAATCTGTACCATTTTTCCTTGAATAGTATCAGTTTCCATAACATAATTCACTCCTAAATGCATATATATCTAATTCATCTCCTCTATTCTATATATTTCTAAATTCTCAATATAAAGTACATCATTTCCAAATGTTAAAGCAATAGGAAATATCATTCCTTTCCAAATTATTCTACATACCTCATATTTATTACAAGAAAAATATGTTAGAGTCTCTATTAACCCCATTCTATTTTTTGCTTTCCTTTTTAGTTCCAATTTCCAAACATCTGTATAATTCTTTTTTATTGTTTAACAAATTACTTAAGCAACAAAACTCATCCACTTCTTTAAGACAAGTATGAATCATTTTTCACTCTTCCAATTAAATAATAGAATCATACATTTTTCTTCATTGAATTTAAGTTTCATATTTCTTCCTAATTCTTTCCATACTTTTCTAATAACAACTCAATATCTTTTATACTATTTGCAAAAAAAATCCACATAATCCACAAATAAATAGCTGCCATATTATATTATTCATTTAATTATACTTTTTATTTCAAACTCCAGTTCATTTAGAAATAAAATAAATAATAAAGAATATGATATCTAAAAATGCAATAAATAATTTTTTTATTTTCCTTATGAAACATTTCAATCACTGAGGTTTATTCCATTTTCAACTCCCTGAATGAGATCCATTTTTAATCTTTCCCAAGATTTCATTCTTTTCTATTCAAGTATTAATCCTATCTACTAGGATTGATAATATATATATTGTAACTGGACCGCCATACAACCCCTTTATTACCTTGGTTGTAACAATTTCCTGATGAGTATATTGCAGAAAGAAATTATCGATTGGCATTCCCCAGTGCAGATGTTAACCCCCCCCCCTACAATAATATTTCCTGTTCATCAGAGAATGTAGCACCATAGAGACTGGAAGCATCTAGACATTTCTGTGTTTGGTTTTCCAAATGGCGCCACTAGAGTTCCATCTCATTACAACCCGACTTATGTAGGTCTAGTTATGCCAGACATAGCTCAGGAGGCATGAAATTTTTATGAACAAGTGCACTGAATGATGAGTGATGCAATAAAAAAATATATATAGAATTGAACAACTGGATAACTAAAATTAATTTTAAGTAACAATAATTTTATTTAATAACAGGTTTAAATAAATGTCCATCAAATAAAATATTTCATTGATAGTCCCTTGTATCTCTTCGGCCTACTTCCAATAACATTTTTATATGACTTAAAGAATGTAATTTGTTGAGAGTATAATAAAGTCCTTCTTTCAATATAATAGTTCTTAAACAGTTTACGTCTTTAATCATTTAGTTAATTCACAGAGAGGAGTGCAATGTATGAAAACACTGATAATAATGAAGACAACTGATAATATTTAATTCAGAGTTCCACTTAATTCAAACAAATATTACATTTACAATCCATTGTGTATCTTGGTATACATCCAATAATAGTACAATATGAATTAAAGAATGCAAGTTCTTTAACAATTTACCTTTTTAGTTATTTAGTTAATTCACAGAGAGGAGTGCAATATATGAAGACAATTAATAGCATTTAATTTAATTCAGTTTCACTTCATTCTGATTGGTAGTCTTTTAGGTAGTTGTCACATGTAATGTGGCTTAAATTACTCATATATGAAGATATTCTTTACAGACATAATAATGAAGATAACTGATAGCATTTTATTTAATTCAGAGTTTCACTTAATTCTGATTTGTAGTTGTCACATGTAATGTGGCTTAAATTAACTCATGTATGAAGATATTCTTTACAGACAAGAGCATTTCTATTATTCCAGTTAATTTTAAGTTAGTTAAAGCATAATAAATATATTTCTATTCATGGTTATTCAAGTTTGAATCCATACTATAAGCACATTTATCCTAGATTCATTGGTTATCCATTTCAGGGTTTGAATTAGTCGAGATAAGCACAGTTATATCCATTGATTATTCCAGTAACCTATAAGTGTGTGTTTTTCCATCTGTCCAGATATCAAGTCATCTTGCAAATGTGTTTATTTGGTATTTCCGATTTCATAAGAGATATATATATATATAACATATATGCATCAATAATTCCAGTTATATCATTGTACACTTAACCGTGACACGTTGTTTTGGTATTCTTATTTCTCAACTCGTATATATAACATGTTTTAATTCTGTGTTTATATTACTTTTCTCAGAGTTTTCAAATAATAAATAAAATCTTTTTAAAAACAAAAAAAAAATGATTTTCTTAATCTTTCAACTTATTTGAGTATGTGGTTCATTATACGCATATAACCATTAACTTTTATTGATGTACTAATCCATATTTAAATGTTTGAATTTATTCATAATATAGTATAAATTTGCTAAATACATTCATTTTGTATAAATACATTCATTTTGATATTTTCTAATTTTATCTGTATTATAAACACGTTATTATAATTTAATTAATTATAGTTATGGGTAATATTCATATACAATCAATAAACATGTAAGCATTTGTAATTTTTATTTAATTATTCTAATATATAGCATAAATATTGTTGTTTGGTCTGCCACAGGTGTATGTTTCTAGATATAAGTTGATCAGCAGTTTCATTTATAATTTATCAATAATAAAACGTATTTCCATATCTAAATTTATTCATAATTTTCTTTTTTTTTTAAGAAAGATTTTTGTTTGGTCTTTTATAAACACATATAAGTATTGAATAAAATGCCATTTGACTATAGTATAATGGTCCAATATTAGAGGCTTATTGTATCTGCACTACGAGGGCGCCACTAGGCTACTTAGAATCTAGAAAATTTATAGAGCGGGCAGATACATAAGTTAAGATTTACACTTTACATGTTTTATTCAGACCGTCAGCCCAGTGTCACTAGCTCATGGAGTAGCAGGGATTTAAAATATTTCTTAAAATATACTTCATTTATAAATTCTTGTCTAAGAATATTTTTAAAATAAAATAAAATAAGCCACTGCCAGTAATTAACACACAAACATTTATTTACGCACATATATATATAAAATTTAGCATTATTATTTTAGTATGTTCACTTTAGCATTTAACTACATTTTAAACTTTTATTTTAGATTTTAAATTACATTTTAATTTTTATAAGTTCACACAGATGTTTGTTTTATAATGTTGAGTATAGATCAGTTAGATAGATTACATGGTTAAAAACATTTCAAAATAAACATAAACGATCAAAATATAAAATCATTGATGGAAATGCAGAGAGAAATTTATAAGAAACCCAATGGCATTCATCATAAGATGTCGCATTGACACCAATAACTTAAAAGTCATCCGAATAAATACATTTTAGAGAGACTCACCATAAGGTATCATTATTTACCGAATTCTATATATTTTGATCAAATATGAAAACCAAAAACATAATTAACCGATAACAAATCCATGCAAGCGTCTATACCCAACTTAAATTTAATGCATTTTTATTTAGAGTGTCGAGTATGAATAGACTACATATATTTGCATTTGAAAAGAAAATATTCTATCCTTATTTAACCTTAGGCCAAAAGCTCATAGTTAAACCAACTTCAATCCATCTGATATATCGATGTATTCAATGTAATACGAATACTACAACATGAAATACCATACTGTCAGGAATGTACATCTGAGCAGCAGGGTTAAGAGAAGAAATTGACTCTTGTCAAGATAGGAATACTACATCTATCTGATGAGAAGAGCAATAAAAAAAACTCCATAGGAAAGGACTGCGGTCATTTTTGCCGACTTACGATCACATTCCATAGGCAAAAAGGGG
This sequence comes from Epiperipatus broadwayi, assembly GCA_028023455.1. Classification (NCBI taxonomy): domain Eukaryota; kingdom Metazoa; phylum Onychophora; class Udeonychophora; order Euonychophora; family Peripatidae; genus Epiperipatus; species Epiperipatus broadwayi. The sequence goes on from JAQFVV010012629.1 coordinate 1,260,014, forward strand.
TTGTGCGGCATATAATTCGATTCTGCACACAGCGAACCTTGTACTACATCTACTAATTACACCAATATATCCAATCCATTGACCTAATTCAACCACGAAATGAATAACCTAAGATTACACTCCTCTAATAAAACTTTACAAATCTATATAGCCATTCACGCCCGACTTAAGTTTAACTTTTATATAATTTAGTTTAACACAAAACAAAAATCATAAATAAAACTTAAAAGAACAAAAAAAATAAATGGAAATGATTTTAAAAAAGAAATGCATCAAATTAAATTACTTATTAATAAATTAAGTTGGTCAGATAGGATTCTATTTCTATAAATTAAATATTGGAAAAAAGTTGATATTTTAGAGTTCTTAGTGCTTTCAAAATGTTCATAAAGTTCTTACGATTTTTAAAATATTCCTCTTTATCTGTTGCTTGCCGTTGGAATCCAGCGTTAAATCCCCCGATGATCCTGTGGTCCTCAATATAGAAAAAAACGATGTTTCATTTCTTTTCTTTTTTTTTTTATAACCACTGAAGGAATTGAAAGTGTGTCTTTCAATCCCTTCACCTCCAACTCTCTAACTTAACACATCTCTGTCTTCTCTTAAATTTTTTTCACTCACTAAAAATTTATTTCCAAACTTTTCTTTTATATGTAACTTTCAGATCCAATGGACATTACATCATCGATGATGATGATCCTTCCATTGAGGTCCAATTTCCCAATGGATTTCTTTCATTGGCTATTAGTTTCTATTGTTTTCCTATCTGACCATTGCTTATACATTTAAATGCCCAAGTGCTAGTTCACTTGGACTAATTAAAATAATCTTTTCCATTTTTCAATAACATTAATTAATTTGTTTTGTACAAACTTTGATATATTTTTATCGTTAAATCTTTACTGAAAATTTAGTTTTAAAATACTTTTTCTTTAATAAAGTTTTTGTTTAATAATTTTTTTCATCTGTGCGATTTTATATATATATACGAGTTTAAGATAGATTTAATTTTCAATTTTTAATTCTTAAAAAAGAAGTTTTTATTTGCGAACTTTTATTTTTTTCATGTTTAATAATAAAAAAATAATGTAACGGTGTATGTGCCCATTACAATAGATATCTTTAGTATTTATAATTTATTATTAATAAAATGTATTGTAGCTAAATTTATTTATTCATAATTTTTTTTCTTTAAGAAAGATGTTTTGTTTTGCCTTTTTATAAACACATATAAGTATTGAGTATTTTATAAAATTGTTACCTTCATTTTTTTATCCAGTCTGTTCCATCAAAAAGAGGTCATTTTATTTAAGCTGAATGGCATTATTTACTTTCATGATGATCACCCAGGCAAACCATGGCTTTGGATGAAGAGAAGAAGCTGTTACCTTCCATCATTATGACTTCCTTATTAATATTTTCCTTTTTCATTATTAACAGTGGCTCTTTAACTGCTCTTAAAATCTTTCCAAAAAAGATCTCTTTAAAAGTCTTCTTTAAAATCTACTTTAAAAATCTTCTTTAAAATCTACTTTAAAAATCTTATTTAAAATCCACTTTAAAAATCTGCCCTGAACTTCCAACTCAACTATTTATACCCTGATCTCTGAATTGATTAAGAAGCCTTTCCCACTGTATCTGATTTGTTATACAGCTATCACTTAAACCCGAGTGCTTTTCTCTTCTTAAGGATTGGACACTCTACTTTTTGCAGGACCAATAAGGGTTCATAAGAATAAACCATGTTTTCCAATTTGATAAGACTGCCTCAAGCGATTATCACACTTTATACGACAACATCGTTCCAAAAATTAAAAATGTAATATTTAGAAAAAAAAATACCAGCTTTTATTTATATCATGATTTAAAATTATAAAATCAATAATGATTTTCTTTCTTAGATTGATGAATCTTAATAAAGAAAGATTTGTACTTTTTTTTAATTGCAGATTTAAATGTATTTGTTGTCTTTTTTCTTTTTAATTTGACCAAATTATCTTTCTTTTTTCATTGCTGTCAATTTTCATGATTCCTTTGTTTCTTTAAATTTTTAGTTTTCCTTATTAACAACAAATCATGATAATCTTTTTAAATGGGGGGGATCTTTTGAATACATACATGGAACAGTATATCTGTTTCAATATATTGTAATGGTAAGATTAATACATCCACATAACAAAATCCAGAGTATAGGTAAAACACACTAAAGCTGGCCGAATCTAGATGATGAGAAACAGAGTTCAACCAACATTCAATCCATTCATCCATACTCCATGATTCAACACCTTATGAATGACATTTCTTAGGTTATGCATGAGTTTCAATTTAATCATGGGCCAGTATACCACAGGGTGGAACAAGAGACTTGAGAATTGACATAATAAGGGTTAAATAAACTAATAATATATTTAAACCAATAATTAAATCTAATATTAACATATATATATGTCAACAGATGGCGTTCTACCAAAACACCATCAAGCGTATGTTTACATAAACATCAGAGCATGCATTCACTATCTCTAACTTTAATTCCACTTTCAGATCATGATTTCAAGCTATTTGCTATCATCAGTGAAAGACAGGAATTTCAGAAACTAGATCTAAACACAAACTCTGAGCATTTATGAAACAGTTTCTATTCAGCTTGCAAGCATGAATCTTTTAGACATGTAATGTCTTCAAACTCAGCATAGCAAGCCAGATAGCTACATGGGTCTGATCTCAGTTCAGCATCACCACATAGTAGAAGCCTCTGCAATATATATCATTGCTAGAAAGATCTCAAAGGTACATTTATGAAAAACAAAAAACCAAGTTAAAAACTTGCTAACGCTTGTATTTATGTCAACAGATGGCGTTCTACCAAAACACCATCAAGCATATGTTTACATAAACGTCAGAGCATGCATTCACTATCTCTAACTTTAATTCCACTTTCAGATCATGATTTTAAGCTATTTGCTATCATCAGTGAAAGACAGGAATTTTAGAAACTAGATCTAAACACAAACTCTGAGCATTTATGAAACAGTTTCTATTCAGCTTGCAAGCGTGAATCTTTTAGACACATAATGTCTTCAAACTCAGCATAGCAAGCCAGATAGCTACATGGGTCTGATCTCAGTTCAGCATCACCACATAGTAGAAGCCTCTGCAATATATATATCATTGCTAGAAAGACCTCAAAGGTACATTTATGAAAAACAAAAAACAAGTTAAAAACTTGCTAATGCTTGTATTTATGTCAACAGATGGCATTCTATCAAAACACCATCAAGCATATGCTTAAATAAATGTCAGAGCATGCATTCACTATCTCTAACTGATGTTTACGTAAACATATGCTTGACGGTGTTTTGGTAGAACGCCATCTGTTGACATAAATACAAGCGTTAGCAAGTTTTTAACTTGTTTTTTGTTTTTCATAAATGTACCTTTGAGGTCTTTCTAGCAATGATATATATTGCAGAGGCTTCTACTATGTGGTGATGCTGAGCTGAGATCAGACCCATGTAGCTATCTGGCTTGCTATGCTGAGTTTGAAGACATTACGTGTCTAAAAGATTCACACTTGCAAGCTGAATAGAAACTGTTTCATAAACGCTCAGAGTTTGTGTTTAGATCTAGTTTCTAAAATTCCTGTCTTTCACTGATGATAGAAAATAGCTTGAAATCATGATCTGAAAGTGGAATTAAAGTTAGAGATAGTGAATGCATGCTCTGACGTTTATGTAAACATATGCTTGATGGTGTTTTGGTAGAACACCATCTGTTGACATAAATACAAGCGTTAGCAAGTTTTTAACTTGTTTTTTGTTTTTCATATATATATATGTAATATACAAATCAATATATATATCAAAATACAGTACAATTTGCATAAATTATATTCTTTTAGAAGTACTTTCGACTATACAGATATCAAACTTTATTTATTTATTACATATTATATATATATATATATATATATTCTAACCTATCCATTTGCATCTCCACTTCCAGGCAATATAGTATTGAATAAAATGGGTTAGCTCAGTTACAGATTATGTTTTGGTTAAATGCAAATAATTGATAAATAAAATATCCTGCATTAAAATTAAACATTCTACTATCAAAATAATGAAAAGGTTCAATTTATAAAATAAATAAATAAATATTTATTATTTCATGTGACTTGGAAGTGAAAATACAGGTGACAAGAAAGATTACATTGAGCCAATATCCCACAGGATACTACCTCAATGGCATAACAACAACACTATCCCCCTTATTATTATTATCTCAAATAATAAACTTATAGTATTCTTACAACTTTAATAAATCCTACTCATTAAGATTAAACTAATAATTAAATCTTAATCTTTTATTTACAATAATTTAGTTCAATAAAATCTCAGGTTCACAAAATTATTCTAAGATAATTAAAAATCACTGCAGCAAAACATGATAAGGGATTTTTATGTCATACTCGACTACACTTAAACTAATAATAACAAATAACAATAATATTCTTCATTGTATGAACTAATTCTGTATATCTCTTTCTTCACTATAATTTTATTACCATAATAAAATAATAAAATACTATCATATAATCTTTTATTTCCATATAATAATGTAAGAAAATGTGGTAGCATTTATAATCTGACAAATAAAGGTGTGTGGCAATGGATAGCATATAATTTAATGTACCATTATGATAACTAATTTATGACCATAAGATCATGTAAAAAATGATTACTTAATTAAATGAATACCAAGAAAATATTCAAATTCTTAAAATAATTATTTATTTTTCTCTGTGCAAAATTATATGTTTGTTTCTATTATTCTGGGTGTATCATGCGTTTGAATGGAAAAGAAACAGTCTTAACACACAAATTTTGAAAAACAAATTTTAACAAAGTTTATTATTAACAATAAAATAAAATAAACAATTTATTTACAATATTTACATTGGATATCCTCAATTTACACCGTTCTACATTTTTTATTACTTAGTTATTAAAACAATCTAGAATTTATTTAAGTCTTCATTCTGACTTAAAATAATAATAATAAAATAATACCATTTTATTTATCTCTTTCTAATTAAACTTATGATAAATTACATTTATTTATTTTTATTAAAAAAATATATCCTATCCTTAAATATTATTTAACTATACTTTTTTTCTAAAAAAAAAAAAAACATCCATAGAAACATACTACGGAAAACATAAAAAATAACATTATCGTGAGTATGGATCTTTTAAAAAATAAACAATTTTCATTTTGCAATGTTAAAAGATGTCATATAAAATATCTACTAATAATTTATTACTAGATTTTGTGGATATCGTTGTTCACTACACTATGTTTATTAAATATAACATATCCCCATTTAATATTACTTTAATACTATATAGTTGTAATTACCGATATATTCCCTATTATTTAATAAATACAAAATTATACCTATGCTTATTGTTTATATCGTTTTACTTTATAACATTATATTTTTAAAAATATGCAATACTTATTTTAAAACAAAATAAAGCATTTAAAAGTTATTTAACATTTTAAAGAACAACTTTGTTTTATATACTTTATTCCTGAAATTTTATTTTATTTCCAAAATAAATCCAAAAAACATATTTTATGATTCTTTTCCCTTTTAGGATCCATTGGATTTTCAATTCCAATTTATACAAATTCTACTTCTTCTAAGTAAATGAACTTATCTCATTCAAACGATAGCATATCTTAAACTCTAACTTATCTATTATTTCTTTTTAAATATATCATACTGTATGATGTAGTTACATTGGAAATCTAGATAGCGAATAGATGAGTAGGCAAGGGAAGCAAAACTAGAGTACTAATTCATAGCACATATCAAAAAATATGGCTCAGTGTATCTATAAGAAATAGAGGCCTGACCTATTCTGTCTAATGTCCTCCAATACTATTAATGATGTCAAGCTATTCCTTCAGCTTTATTGAAACATCAATACTTAAAGAAAATAGACATTGTTCACAAATAAATATATCAGTCACAGGGCATTATTAACTGTACTGTATATCCATGAAGATTATAAAATACTATTCATATCCCTTATTACATCCTACCATAACATCATATCTTGGGTTCATGTTCACCATATTATTACCAAGCCACTATCTTATCATTATTTCCTAAAAGATTTATCACATCTTACATCGACAAAATAACTATCTTGCATATTCAAAATAATAAACAAAATTCATTTATAATTAGAGTGATCTCACTGATCCACAAGAAAAGTTTGCTTATTTCCTTATTCTATATTCTAAACACATACAAAATTGGTCATATAAATACTTTGAACATCCAATAATATGAAAGTTTTTAAAAGAATCACATAAATATTTATCATCATGTTATGTTATATTACTAGTATAAAATTATAGTATGCATATTCTCAAAATAAATCCTAATCTCATAATTTTAAAGTGTTGTACAAAATGCATTTACATATAATTAAGCATTTATACTTCCATACATTACAATTCATAGGCAATCTGCAAAACAATAAAAAATATACATCATAAAATATATCAATATTCATTAACTATTACCACGTGATATTATCTGGTCATCACTTTTTGCAGTCTTCTTTTCCATCAACTAGATATAACATTGCATATATGAAAATATATTTATACTTTTACTTAAATGTTCTTATTTAAACTATTAATTATTATACTATAGGCTTCTAATATCATCAATAAATTAATGTTCATGTTCCTACTCTTATAAACCAGAAAATTTACATTTAAAATAAATAGTAACAAATGAAAATCATATTTATAAAAACTTCAGCTGAAACGAATGTTCTTTATGAGTTCAAAATGTTTTTATTTTCTCAAGAGTTTTTTTTTTTTAAATATTCGCTTCAAGAGCAATTCTAGAACCTCCTCCATTGCTATGACAACAAACAAGACAATACATTTCCTGCAGTAAGTGTTGTACTCCTTCCGGTACGAAAACATCAGATTTTAAAAAAATGAATAATAATAAAAAAAATATTACATCTTAAAAATTTTGAAAAATTAAATAAATAATCATCAATTGATTCTGGAATAGTTAATAGAATAATAGTTTATGACTTCTATAGTACAGAATGATGATTATTAAAATCATAATACTAAAAAAATAATCCAGTGAAGCTTCTATACTATAGTATTCCATATTGGCTTAGCTTGAACTATCCGGATAAACTTTTTGCGCAATATAAGAAATTTCTATAATTCCATACTTTGATTTATTTATGTATTCCTTTTCTTTGTAGGTTTCTTCTTTTAATAAAATTTATTACCATTTATTATCTATTTTCAGTGGTTTCCTTATTATCTTAAAATTCAGTTTTTTTAAACCATTTTATAAGCGTATAACCCTATACCTCAGGTTTTATATAACATATGCTTTTGTAAATATTTCCATTAGTCTTTACTTAAAATAATTTCTTGAAAATATTTTAAATGTTTTCTTCAAAAAGGATAAAACATTTATTTCTATAGCATTGTTTCCATAAATTATTATATAATATACTTGTCATGGTACTTATTAATCTTGGACAAGCTTATTTTGCTGTTATATAAAAAATAATGCGTAATTTACTTTTTAGTCAGCAAATAGCTTTCTTATTAAGCTACTTGTACAATGTCCGAAATAATAATTTATATATTGAAATAGTCCTCTTAGTTAATATTATTAATACTATATTCCTAATTATTACATCTATTCTTAAAATTTCCATTAAATATGTTTTAATTATCGGCATTTTTATATTTTCATTGCGAAGTAAATTAAGTTTTCCAATGAATACTACCGGCAAAGAACTTTAAAATTAGCAAGGCATATTAAAATGAAGTTATTAAATATATTTTATATTACACTCTCTTTGAAAATACTATAATAAATATCCTATTAGCTTTGCAAATAAATTGTACGAGAGCACTAAAAAATTGACTAAATAATAAATTTTAAAATTACTATCTCCTCAATAGCTACTGGTATGATTTCTGACACCTTTAATACATTTTTAATCACCACTGAACCCCCCCCCCATGCAATCCATATTTATATCTTAGAAAATATGTCATTCTATTGGTTGATTCTTACTTTTCATTCCATATGAAATTTGCATAATGTTACAATCTTACACAATTAAATTTCAAAATAAAAAATATGACGTATTAAAACTTTAAAAATATTATTTAAAATATTACTTTTAGATCAATTATTACTTTACTAAATTACTTAAACATTTAAAAGACTTATAAAAATAATATTTAATAGTTTATCCCACCTTTAATAATTAATTTATCTAGTTTATTTTAAAACAAAATATTTAACTTTTATTAACTGTATTCATCTTTATTACATTAATTATTCAAAACATTTTTATACAATAGTTAACTTAATATTTGTTTTTATGATAGGTAATAATTATATCCAATTCTATCATGCAATTTTACAATATTTTAAACTTGTCCAATCTAAATACTAGCAAGCAAGTGTGTATAACCATATATTATACAAATCACATGACTAATAACCAAGACAGACTATCCAATTTTCTGTCTGGGAATAATAAAAAATTGCTACACTTATTGTATTAAATAAATAATACAATAATACGAAATTTGGAAGAATAATTTGGAAAATATAGAATTAAATATAACTTTCACTACCATAAAGCTTACTTTTAAAATATATGATATTAATTATAATTATTAAATATAATTTATAACTTTAAATATAGCATCTATTTAACTATAAGTTTAAGACTATTAAAATTTAACTTTTAAACATACTTTTAAATATTTATAGCTGTGTTATTTATTATGGCCAGCTTTTGCAACCATATGTAATAATATGTTTAGCTTTACTTAACTATTTTAAGGTTATTCATTACACTTTTATACATTACGTATTTTCATTTAGCCACAAATTGTATCTTTAAGATATTATTAATACAATATAATTAACACATCAAGAGAACATATTCTAAATTTACAATTTTTTAATAATTTACTGTTATGAGCTGATTCTGACCTATAGAAAAGGGCACAATATATATATATAAATGATGTATATATCAATATGGAATTGGATGCAAATTAGTCTACGAAAAATAAAGAGTGGAAAAAAGTTTATATTTTAAAAAATAATTTAATTAATAAATAAAAGAAATGATAAAACACACAATAACTACATAATTAGTATGTGGAATATGACATCCACAGGCATTATACAGTTAATGAGATTAGCAGTTAGACATTCTCTCATTATATATATTTAACAAAATAATCTGTGGTGATCGGATTTATGCCTATATTTAATATGTCAAATCGTAGTTGACTTGTAGCTGGCTAAATAATGTGGAACATACTAGCCAAAGTTATAACTAAATCTACACTGCTTCTGTGGCATCTGACTATATATAAATTTAAAAGGTGAGCATAATCAAGCTCAAAGATAATGCAGGTTAGCATGATAATTGAAATTAGGGTTCAGTCTATTGCTGAGTACTCATTTAATATGGGTGAAAGAACTGGTTTACTCTAGGTTTACTTACATATGCTATGGCACATTAAAATATTAATAAAGATAATTACAGTGTGAGTGGGTCATTATTCATGGGTTTCAGCATCGAATGCATTGTGCCTTAGGATCGAATGACTTGTCATGAATACAAAATATTAAAAATTCAAGAAGTCAGATAAGCCTTTAATAAACAATCTGGACCCTTGCATTCCAGTTCTAAAATATTGTTTTACCTAGATTAAATGTATGAGCATGACCTCCACCAGTACTCATAAAAAACATGCAGCAAGCAATTAATTTATAGTGCATATTTCATAAGAATACACTTACAACATATATATATATAGCAAACACAGATATGACTAATTAAGTTATGGTGCCTTAAAAACAGATAGCATCTATCTGCACAATTATATAACCCAGTCCTCAAGATTAGTATATTGTAACAGTCAGAATCGTCTATCTCGCTAACACACTGCAGAATTCAAACCCCAGACACGAAAGTGAACATTCTAGGAGGGGTTGCCTTCTAGATATACTAAGTTCAAATCTAAAGCCCAAATTTCACAGCGCCATCTACATGACAACGCATCTGATGCCACTACTAGTATGACCTTTGACCGGTGCCTGGTGGTCAGGGAGAAACAAAAGACTCTATACTAAAAGAAGTTTGGGTGGCTAATTAACGTCTATGGATTTACAAAAGAAATGCAGAAAATATATATATAGACCGAGACAGTGATAGGAATCAAATAAAATAAGAGATCAAATTTAGTTTTAAATAATTTCACAAAATTTATTTATATAAAATATATATATAACGCCACTGTCTGCTTATATGAGACAGGGACGCGTATTAAATAATTGTGGGCATTATATTTCAATAAATGACAAAAAGGTTTTAAAACAAAGTGATATATTCTATTCCTCGGGCTAATAGCATTACGATAATGTGCTTGACGAGATAGGAACATGTGCGAGGTGCTTTGAGTAATTATACAAGTTTAAGAAAATATTTGAAAATTAAGTGTTCTAAAATATTTATTGATTTCGAGAATAGCACGGACTAAAGCTTACTAAGCAACAAAGTGGGAATGGGATCAAAGCATTTATTTGAGAATAATAATAATAGAGTTGCATTGGGAGGTCAGTATTGCTGATAATGAATTTATTAAAGTTGGAGGGTGTGACACGTTTAAGTCACGGATGCTTTGTAAAATAAATATAAAATAAAACAATATTGAAGATCCGGAATAATTACGGAGGGCATCTCGCCGCTAACCCGTAGGAAAGTATTTTGATGAACAGCCGAAACTTAGCGACTGTGTGACGATTGCGTTTAATTCCCAGGGGTGTCATTTGGGACACCCTCTGCCTGGAAACCGCAAGCATGGAGAGAACGGCCTTAGCCGTGTAAAGAATCCTTGGAAAAATAAAACAAAGCGGTCTCAACAACCAATTCATTTACCAGCAATACGAGACGAGTGTATATAAAACATACTGAATGGGTTTTACTTGGATTAAGAGAAATGCCCAATCAAATTCCCCGAAATTCATTTAAAAGGGTCCGCACATTCTCGACGTCAATGATGAACTTTGTAATTAAAGTAGAACACGGTAATTAAAATAGGAAAATGCATGCTTGCGGGTTTGAAAAGTAAGTATAGATTGATATACGCAATCATGCATTAAGGGACACATTTAATCATTGACCTCGCACATACTCTTATATTAGATTAAAATCAATAACATGTAGATTTTAAACTATGTGATTATATTATATTAAAGAAAAGAATCGCCCTCGAACGAGTGATTTGCAAGATAATAAAATTGGAAAATTATAAATTTAAAATATGCCTTAATAGCGGCGTCTTACTTTCAATAAAGGGAATAGTTCACTCGGTCAAAGACGATTCTGACACATTATCATAATAAAATAAAAGAAAGCTTTATAAATAGAAAATATTAACCCAAGGATAGAGAGCAAAATGTTGAGTATATTTAAACACATTAAAGAAATACATAATGAAGTTATGTGAAATATAAGAAAAACAATTTTAAATAGCTATAGCATGTTAGTTAGGAATCACAAGAGCTCTTGGGTTAATTTAGGGTTACCTCTGGAGAAGCATTTTCAGGTAGATGTTCGGCAGGTTTTATAATTCAGCAGCAAAATCTGGAAATGTTCATATTTTTGGCAGTGGCAGCAGCAGTTCCGGGGTTTGTGTGATAACTTCCGATGGTCTACGGCAGCACATGACCATTTTGGAGAGAAATAGCCTTCATGCACTCTACTCTGTCATGTCAAGATTTACAAATTACGCATAGAACTCAGAATGATTTCTCTTAGACACATTAGAATAAAACTTAAAACTAACTGGAGAACAAAAGAAAAACCTCCTTTTTATAGTAGAATTTAACAATAGAACTGCCCTGGAGCATTACAAAAATATCGGACTTATCAGCTGTAATTAAATCATCGGAATGTCTAAAGGAATTCAACATTAATTAATTTCTTTTGTTAATTTCCCTGTCGACATTCGAATTACAAACTAGATTTAATTAAAAATTACTTTTATTAATTAAAGAAAACCTTAAGTGGACATCTGCTGTTTTTAGATAAACTTATACAACATTTACTAATTAAACTATTGTCCCTCATTTATTTAAACAGAAATATTTGGAATAACTTTTATTAAATTAAAGAAAATGATTTTACTTTTTAAATTGCAATATTTGAATCTATTTACTAAACGAATATTTACTAAATGAATTTTATTTTAAATCAAAATATATTACGACAGTAATATATTTGTAAATAGATTCAAACAAAATAACTTTAACAATTTATAATTTTGATATGTTTTAAAATGGATATCATAGTGTGTGCGCAATTACGACTTATATAACTTACTTTTTAATAAATGTAAATTATGTGAACAAATACATAATTCATAATATTTTATTTTATTTGGGAATAAGTTATATATATAATATGAGCATTGTGCTCGTGGTTTAAAATTAGGCGGGATTTTCGGTATATAAGTGTATTGCAGACACACTACGATAGATTGGGGTTCAAACTAAGGTATGAGGGTAGGAAGTAGGTGAGAAAAGGTGAAACGAAGATCTGCAAAGCAGACCTTACTGTTTCACATTCCCTTAGTGATGGAACAAAAAAAAATTGTTAAAAAAAAAGATCTTACAACAGGTGTCCACCTATGAAGCCTGCATAAACAAAATTTACAAGATAACCCATAATGTACAGGATATAAATATAATGAAGAAACAAAACTGAATTATATACCCGGATCATATTAATAAATCTACCATCTAGCGAACATTTTGTCTATTATTTTCCCCCTTTCAACAAATTTTATTTAACGTTTTACAAGTTTAATATTGGTCATATCCTATCTCCTTGCTCATTTATCCTGTGACGTGTCCATTTTTATTTTATTTTTTTTGTTTTTAAAAAAACTACTATAATCCTGGGTCTGGTGGGTAATAACTGCTTTTATAATTTGATGACTGCAGTCTCGGATTATCAGGTCTCTTTACCTTGTCTGGTGGTTCTTTGGCCCAGGGACTGAAATCCAGAGTGGTGGTTAATAACTGAAGCTTTAGGCTGTTGCAATTATTTGCCTTATCTGGTGGCTCCTTGGCCCATGGGCTGAAATCCAGTGCCATCATTGTTTTCACTATTTCCTTTATCCGATATATTCTTGCTATATCAGGTGGGAAATTTTCCTGGTTTTCTTTACGTCCTTTGATGTTGGTGGTAAGCATGGTTAGCTGGGTTTGAATCCGTAAGTCCCGTACATTCTTGGCTGGAAATATCTCGTCTAAATACAGTTGTGGACATTTTTTGACTTCGTGAAAAATTTTTATGTGATGAAGCTTGGTTAGCTGGGTTTGATGTCCTGTGTCCTGGACATCATTTAATGGAAGTACTCTTTCCAAAGAAAGTTCGGGACATTTTTTTACTTCCTGGAATATTCTAGTGTTGAGCTGGGTTGGCTGAGTTCGAGGTCCCAGGTCTGGTGTATCAGTCTTCTCTGCGGAATCATTTGTCTCAACTTTCTGGTTCAGGAGTTTATCTGCCATCTCTTGCCATCCAGGGAGGAGCCTGTACAGCGCTCTAAGTTCCTCACCTCTCCTTCGGCTTTCTTCTGCCCGTCTTTTCGCTCTTTCTTCACCTTGCTTAAACAATTCTATAATAGTCCGGAAACGGACCTCATTAGTATCCGTATCCTCCATGGCCTTGGATGTTACCATGATCGATGATGATTTTTTTTCCTTTTATTTTATTTTAACTATTTAATATATCCTAAAAAAAATTTTTTTTAACGAATAGGTGTACTTTTAAAACAATGTATAGCACTGATAAGAAAATTTTTAAAATGGTTTTACGTTGAGCTTACTAAAACTAATACGGTTAAAAAATACTATTACTATTTTTCCTTGTTTGACTCTCTGCGATTACTATGTTTAATTACAATTTTATTAATGGCTAATAGGCTATCTCCCTCTCGGTTCTGTTGGCCTAATTGCTGCTTTTATGTTTATCACTAAAAAAACCTGACTACTACCCTTTTATTACTGCAAAAATTTCTTGTTTAAATCTGCTGCCAACATATATATTTTTAACTGCCCGTATATATAAAAAAATCTCTTAAATTCTATCTGTCAAAATATTTCGCTAACATATATATTTTTAAACTCAAGCAACTTTATTTATATATATAAACATTCGCTAGATCCGGGTATAATTATTTCGTTCCCTCTTATTTAAGATTTGCAAACATATATATTTATTTACATAATTATTGATCCGATTCACGTCTCATTATTTGGTCTAAGAAAAATTTACACACGTTGAAAAAAACAAATTACATATAAAAGAATTTAGCCTGGTGACAAAATTTATTTTAGAAGTAACTCCGTTTAGTGAAATTACCCTTGGGCGCCATGTCACCAGTTAAAAATATCCATAGACTGTTAGCTTCCCAAAATTAATTTTAAATAATTCCATTTAACTACGGGCACTCGTTAAAACATTCGCATTTTTTTTTATTGATTACAACATTTGATTTATAATTATTTCTGAATTCCATACGATAGCCTATTACATATCTAGGTCATTACCGTACAAAATTATTATTATGCTATCTTGCGCATTGAGCCGATAAAACTTTATTTTGATAGAAAATACAATATTTGAAATATTTATAATTGTCACAATATTCACTTGGGACAATATTTAAGTAATTTACGCTATGCGTACATAGCGTGATTTAAGTGAAACAATAAATACAGATAATACAGATGGCTCGTATCGCACTATAGCATGTTTGGACAAGTTCTGATTATATAGGATAAGTAATTGAATGCCCGAGTCAAACAAAATATATGAAATATACACGCAAATAAACAATATAGATAGTATAGAGTTTGAAAAGATATTTTATATATCAAAAATATAAAGGATTTGAGTGATTAAATATGAATACAAAATGCTAAAATTAAGCTACAGGGATGTGGGTGTTTATATAATTGAGATCTACAGGGATGTGGGTGTTTAAATATTCGAGGCTCCACGTTTGGGCAAGCCATGGACCCGGAAAAAAAAATTTACTATGTAACAGTCAGAATCGTCTATCTCGCTAACACACTGCAGAATTCAAACCCCAGACACGAAACTGAACATTCTAGGAGGGGTTGCCTTCTAGATATACTAAGTTCGAATCTAAAGCCCAAATTTCACAGCGCCATCTACGTGACAACGCATCTGATGCCACTACTAGTATAACCTTTGACCGGTGCCTGGTGGTCAGGGAGAAACAAAAGACTCTATACTAAAAGAAGTTTGGGTGGCTAATTAACGTCTATGGATTTACAAAAGAAATGCAGAAAATATATATATAGACCGAGACAGTGATAGGAATCAAATAAAATAAGAGATCAAATTTAGTTTTAAATAATTTCACACAATTTATTTATATAAATATATATATATAATGCCACTGTCTGCTTATATGAGACAGGGACGCGTATTAAATAATTGTGGGCATTATATTTCAATAAATGACAAAAAGGTTTTAAAACAAAGTGATATATTCTATTCCTCGGGCTAATAGCATTACGATAATGTGCTTGATGAGATAGGAACATGTGCGAGGTGCTTTGAGTAATTATACAAGTTTAAGAAAATATTTGAAAATTAAGTGTTCTAAAATATTTATTGATTTCGAGAATAGCACGGACTAAAGCTTACTAAGCAACAAAGTGGGAATGGGATCAAAGCATTTATTTGAGAATAATAATAATAGAGTTGCATTGGGAGGTCAGTATTGCTGATAATGAATTTATTAAAGTTGGAGGGTGTGACACGTTTAAGTCACGGATGCTTTGTAAAATAAATATAAAATAAAACAATATTGAAGATCCGGAATAATTACAGAGGGCATCTCGCCGCTAACCCGTAGGAAAGTATTTTGATGAACAGCCGAAACTTAGCGACTGTGTGACGATTGCATTTAATTCCCAGGGGTGTCATTTGGGACACCCTCTGCCTGGAAACTGCAAGCATGGAGAGAACGGCCTTAGCCGTGTAAAGAATCCTTGGAAAAATAAAACAAAGCGGTCTCAACAACCAATTCATTTACCAGCAATACGAGACGAGTGTATATAAAACATACTGAATGGGTTTTACTTGGATTAAGAGAAATGCCCAATCAAATTCCCCAAAATTCATTTAAAAGGGTCCGCACATTCTCGACGTCAATGATGAACTTTGTAATTAAAGTAGAACACGGTAATTAAAATAGGAAAATGCATGCTTGCGGGTTTGAAAAGTAAGTATAGATTGATATACGCAATCATGCATTAAGGGACACATTTAATCATTGACCTCGCACATACTCTTATATTAGATTAAAATCAATAACATGTAGATTTTAAACTATGTGATTATATTATATTAAAGAAAAGAATCGCCCTCGAACGAGTGATTTGCAAGATAATAAAATTGGAAAATTATAAATTTAAAATATGCCTTAATAGCGGCGTCTTACTTTCAATAAAGGGAATAGTTCACTCGGTCAAAGACGATTCTGACACATTATCATAATAAAATAAAAGAAAGCTTTATAAATAGAAAATATTAACCCAAGGATAGAGAGCAAAATGTTGAGTATATTTAAACACATTAAAGAAATACATAATGAAGTTATGTGAAATATAAGAAAAACAATTTTAAATAGCTATAGCATGTTAGTTATCACAAGAGCTCTTGGGTTAATTTAGGGTTACCTCTGGAGAAGCATTTTCAGGTAGATGTTCGGCAGGTTTTATAATTCAGCAGCAAAATCTGGAAATGTTCATATTTTTGGCAGCGGCAGCAGCAGTTCCGGGGTCTGTGTGATAACTTCCGATGGTCTACGGCAGCAGATGACCATTCCAGAGAGAAATAGCCTTCATGCACTCTACTCTGTCATGTCAAGATTTACAAATTACACATAGAACTCAGAATGATTTCTCTTAGCAACATTAGCATAAAACATAAAACTAACTGGAGAACAAAAGAAAAACCTCCTTTTTATAGTAAAATTTAACAATAGAACTGCCCTGGAGCATTACAAAAATATCGGACTTATCAGCTGTAATTAAATCATCGGAATGTCTAAAGGAATTCAACATTAATTAATTTCTTTTGTTACTTTCCCAGTCGACATTCGAATTACAAACTAGATTTAATTAAAAATTACTTTTATTAATTAAAGAAAACCTTAAGTGGACATCTGCTGTTTTTAGATAAACTTATACAACATTTACTAATTAAACTATTGTCCCTCATTTATTTAAACAGAAATATTTGGAATAACTTTTATTAAATTAAAGAAAATGATTTTACTTTTTAAATTGCAATATTTGAATCTATTTACTAAACGAATATTTACTAAATGAATTTTATTTTAAATCAAAATATATTACGACAGTAATATATTTGTAAATAGATTCAAACAAAATAACTTTAACAATTTATAATTTTGATATGTTTTAAAATGGATATCATAGTGTGTGCGCAATTACGACTTATATAACTTACTTTTTAATAAATGTAAATTATGTGAACAAATACATAATTCATAATATTTTATTTTATTTGGGAATAAGTTATATATATAATACGAGCATTGTGCTCGTGGTTTAAAATTAGGCGGGATTTTCGGTATATTAGTGTATTGCAGACTCACTACGATAGGTTGGGTTCAAACTAAGGTATGAGGGTAGGAAGTAGGTGAGAAAAGGTGAAACGAAGATCTGCAAAGCAGACCTTACTGTTTCAATATCAATCATACTATATTTAGGAACTAAATAAATTAGTAACCTAGTTTAAATAATCTAGTTTAAAATACCAGACCTGCATCAGATAGCATATCTGATGGGCAATTAGAGATAAAAACATTATAAATATGCTTTAGTATTATCTCTATAGTTAGTTCCCTATGATAGACACAATCATCATCATCATCAACCATTAACAATCCACTGGAGAATGAAAGTGTCTCCAACTTCAATCTAACTTTTTCCATTTTTGCTTCTTTTCTCCACATCACTCCTGCTTACTTTCTTATTTCGTCCATCCATTTCACATATGGTCTCAATCTGGATCTTTTAAAATCTCTTGGAATCCAGTTTAAGATTTCAATTGTCCATCTATTATCATCTCTTTTAGCAATATGTCCAGCTCAATTCCACTTTCAGTCTTTTAATTTTTTCAATGAGGTCAGTAACACCTGTTTGTTCTCTAACCCATATATTGCATTTTTGATCTCTTCTTGATACTCCCAACATGCATCTCTACACACTTCTTTGATTGTCCGAAGTCTCTGCATTGCTTTTCTATTAAGTGTCCAAGTCTCAAATCCATAAGTAAGAACTGGTAAAACACATTTATTAAAAACCTTCCTTTTCAAACACATAGGCATATTTCCTTTTAGTATCAAATTATTTCTACCAAAACCATTCCAATCAAGTCAAATTCTATGATTAATTTCATCCATTATGTTTCCATCTGCATTAATAATCTGACCAAGGCATTTGTAACTGTTAACTTCTTCTAAATCATCATAATCAATCTTTTTTACTATATTTTGAGAAAATCCATTAATAAGAGCAGCGCAAATTCCTAATTTCCACTCCATACGTTCTTGTCATTGCAGCTGTTATTATTATGTGATTATTCATATAGTATACGAACAAGGATGGGCTGCTCACCAACACGCATTAGCCAGCATGGTGAGTTTATTGGCTTTTTACCTTTGAGTTTAAGATCAAGAAGCACCATGGTCTTTCTTCTCAGTGCCTGATAAGGCAGAATGAATGTTTGTGTAAATGATAAATATTTTCCCAATACATATATACAATTATGACAGACAAAAATAAAGCATGGCCCTTATTCCCAGGAGGCTGTAAAGTCACCAACCAAGGCAGCGGTTGGTGGCCGAAGGTGGAGGGTGCTAAGAATCCCCTGATTGTGGACCCAGGCTGCAATTTGATGACGACTTTTTATTTAGGTCCTTACTGCAGATCACTTTCCAGTGAAGGAAGAATGCAAGAATTAGAAGAAGACCTCTCTTATATTAAATGGGACATTATTGGACTTTGTGAAGTTAGAAGAAAAGGTGAAGAGACAATTGATTTAAAAAGTGGACATATATTCTATTATAAAGGCACAAATATTGGAAATACAAGTGGAGTAGGATTCATTATAAATAAAAAGTGGAAGAACAATATTGTGGAGATTGATGGTGTATCGGACAGAGTGGCAAGATTAGTTATACAACTTAATAGCAGATACCGAATGCAGATAATTCAGGTTTATGCCCCAACAAGTTTTCATAGTGATGAAGTAGTAGAAGATTATTATATGGATGTATAAAAGGTTTTTGATCAGAGTAAACACCATTTTAAAATTGTTATGGGAGACTTTAATGCTAGAATTGGTAAAAAAAAAAAAAAAAGAAAGATGAAAGTGCTGTGGGTAATTTTAGTTATGGTAATAGAAATGAGAGAGGACATAGACTTGTGGAGTTTGCAGAAAAAGAAAAACTTTATATTATGAATTCTTTTTTTGAGAAAAATGTTAAAAGGAAATGGACATAGAAGCATCCAAATGAAGGTACAGCAGAATTGGATTATATTTTGACTAACAGGAAATACATATTTCAAGATTGTAATGTTCTTAATAAATTTAACACAGGAAGTGATCATCGATTAGTAAGGTGTAAGATACATGTTAATGTAAAACTAGAGAGACAAAAATTATTAAGAAAAACAATATTTACAGTTGATATTTCTAATCTTCAGAAACATTCTAATGAATTTAAATTAGAACTTACAAATCGGTTTCAAGTATTAGTAGATTTTAAACATGATTCGGATTTGAATGAAATTAATATGAAAATAACTGATACACTTTTGAAAACTGCAACAAAGATAGCTGGTAGAAAAAAGCAGCAATTGACTAATAAAATTTCTACTGAGACTAGAGAATTTATGAAGAAAAGAAGGAATATGAAGATATACAAAAATGATGCATTAAAAAGAATTGAATATCTCGAATTTTGTAAAATGGTACGGAAAAGAGTTGAAAATGATATAAGAAAGTATAACTGTGAACTAGCAAGGAAAGCTGTAGAAGAAAATAAAAGTCTCAAGAATGTAAAACAACATTTTGGTATTGGTAGAAAATTTATATCTGCAATAAGAAAAAAAGATGGAATTATTACTAAAAAGAGAGATGACATCATGAAATTGGTAGAAGATTTTTATCAAGAATTATATAGTAATAAAGAACAAGTACCTCCTATATCTATTACATCTTCCAAATTGCCCAGAATTTTAAATGAAGAAGTGAGACATGCAATTAAATGTATGAAGAAAGGAAAGGCTCCAGGTAATGATGGAATTATAATTGATATATTAAAAGAAGCAGGTGAAGAAATAGAAAAAAATTTAGCAAAGTTATATACCAAATGTCTAAATGATAAAGATGTACTGGATGATTGGAAGAATGCAGTAATAATATTAATATTTAAAAAAGGTGATAAAGAAGATATTAGAAATTACAGACCTATCAGCCTTTTATCAGTTTTATATAAAATGTTTACCAAGATAATTACTACTCGTCTACAGAGAACATTGGATTTCCACCAACCAAGAGAACAAGCCGGATTTAAAAGTGGTTTTAGTACAGTAGATCATATCCAGGTATTGAGAGAAGTTATAGAAAGGACAAATGAATATGAGTTGCCATTATGTTAGGATTTGTAGATTATGAAAAAGCATTTGATTCTATAAACATTTCTTTAGTGATTAAAGCATTAGATCATCAAGATATAGATCCAGGATATTGTCATATTTTAAAGAATATTTATAAAAATGCAACAGCAACCATTAGATTACATAATGACACTGGGAAAGTCAACATGGAGAAAGGTGTAAGACAAGGTGACTCAATATCTCCAAAACTTTTTACAGCAGTGCTGCATGAAGTATTTTGTGGATTAAAATGGGAAACTAAAGGAGTTAAAGTAAATGGTGATTATTTAAGACATTTAGATTTCGCAGATGATGTAGTTGTTTTTGCAAATAATGCTTCAGATCTGCAGGAAATGTTGCAGGAGTTATCAGATGAAAGTAGGACTAAAGATAAATGTTAAAAAGACTGAAGTAATGTTTAATCGATTTGTTCAAAATATGAAAATAAAGATTGATTATGAAGAATTAGAAGAAGTTAACAGTTACAAATACCTTGGTCAGATTATTAATACAGATGGAAACATAATGGAGGAAATTAATCATAGAATTAAACTTGGTTGGAGTGCTTTTGGTAGAAATAACTTGATACTAAAAGGAAATATGCCTATGTGTTTGAAAAGGAAGGTTTTTAACAAATGTGTTTTACCAGTTCTTACTTATGGATCTGAGACTTGGACACTTAATAGAAGAGAAATTCAGAGACTTCAGACCACTCAAAGAAGTATGGAGAGATGTATGTTGGGAGTAACAAAAAGAGATCGTAAATGCAATGTATGGGTAAGAGAACAAACAGGTGTTACTGACCTCATTGAAAAAATTAAAAGATTGAAGTGGAGTTGGGCTGGACATATTGTTAGAAGAGATGATAATAGATGGACAATTAAAATTTTAAACTGGATTCCAAGAGATTGTAAAAGACCCAAATAGAGACCACATGTGAGATGGATGGATGAAATAAGAAAGTGTGCAGGGGTGATGTGGAGAAGAGAAGCTAAAGATCGGAGAAGATGGATTAAACTTGGAGAGACCTTCATCCTGCAGTGGATTGATAATGGTTGATAATGATGATATATATATATATATATATATATATATATATATATATAAATATATATATATATATATATATATATATATATAAAGTTATAATTTATAACTATAGCTGAGCAAACCACAATATTATCAAGGATATAACTGATTAAAACAACATTAATGAATACAAATCAATCAGTTAAAATAATAAGATCTCAAAACAGCGAGTTGGGATTAACAAATTGAATTAATCAATATTTACTAAAATGAAGATAAAAAATATATCTTTACAAAGAATAGAGTGAAACTATTTATACTTATGGTTTTGAGTTATTTGTCATATATATATAATGTACCGGTCAGAATTGTATGTTCGTCTAACAAGAGCTAGCCTAGGCAAAAGTATCTCGAATCCAATCATGTGCAAGATACATAAGTCAGGAACAATCATGAACTCTGCCTTCTTGCCTATTTTTCAGATCTATAACATTACGAACAACATTTCTGATGATAACAAATGAAATTTTATTTATTCCTGTGCTGGAGCAACAGTGGAGAAACAAGAGATCTACAGGGAATTATAATCCTACTAGGCTTCAAGCCCCAGTTCCCAATAGAATGATATAGCTTAAGATTATAATAAGACCTTCCATTAAAATTCATTTATAAATCTAAAAATTGGCCTAAGGTCAGTAGAAATCAGCTATATATAATACAATCTCATTAATGATGTGTATGCATAAATCACGAGGCAAAGCAGACTTAAGTAATAACTATATAGTTAATAATTTATTAATATTAATTAGAAAAATGAATAAACAAATATATTTAATTTAACAAACAGTTGTGAATCTATTTATATATAACATTAATAGAATTATGGGTTTCATTTGATTATTAATGCTGATTTGCGTATTGAAAAATTTATATAATATAACATAAGTTACTGATTAAATAATACGCAAATCTGCGATTGGATATTATGATTCAAAAAATGTACAGATATTCAAAAGATGCATCTTAATATGCTAACAGTAGATACCACATTTACTATATTATAACTTGGACGCTATGATTATTTTTATGAAAAATAAATGACCTTAAAACAGATAAATGGGATGTAAGTTACATCACTTTATTATGATTCATTTGAACTACACACAAAAATATTTATTAATTTACATCATTTACTTAAACAAGTCATTAGACCTTAAAATATTCAAACAAGAATCACAGTGCTGACTAAAGTAATAACACTAGAAAAGGTTGAGTTTAGGATGAACGCTTCATCAATTATGTAAGAACATGAAATGTGCCTGTACACGTGACATGTCAGCATTTGAAAAAGGTGGTCTCGTAGAAATTTCATGGTCCAGATTACTTCCAGTGTTAACCCATGTAGAGCCTCAACAATAACCTAAAAATATCTTGGAGCTGGTGCTTCCAACATTAAGTAAAAGAATCCCGTTTCTCCGGATTTTAAGTTTGACAAAGCAATGCGAGGAAATTTCGTAACGTTATGTAAGCCAAGAAATGCTAATGATAAGAAATAAATCAGGTTCTTAATGATGCTGATATGTGAATTAAGACCCTCATAATTTAATAGAATCTAGTCTAATGATATGAAATAATTTGATCCCTCTTGAAAGGTACGCAAATAACCTTTAATATTAGTTAGGATGTCACAAATAAAAGAGGAAATATTGTTCCTTCATTAAACAAATATTAATATGCCAACTAGTAATTACTTCCATAAATAATTACCATACTAGATGGCATGATGAAAAAATGATTGCCCATATAATAAAAAACAGCAAAGGTAGGTCATTAAGTTTACTTTACAAAATAATACGAAAATAAAATCAATAGCGTAAACATGGTAATAAAGTGACATATTAAATGTAGCAGCAAATAATCTTCCACTAAGCAAATAGAATAACTTAAAAATATTATTCAATCGAGTGAACTTTTAGTTAGGTAAGAAAGCTTACATTTACGATTTAATATACCATAATATCGAGGATATCTAATATAAGAAAATTTAGGATCATTTCACTCGATTGAACTATTAACATATTAAATTAAATCATATGAAATTTATAATATTTAAAATAAAAGTTTGCCGCATTTAAAGTTTTAAAATTAGAAATTGTGAAACCCGTTTAAAAAATGCATTACAAAAAATAAAGTTATAGATTCGTGCATTAGATTTTTATAGCAGAAAGAGAAAAGCATTACATTATAGAATGGTTACAATTAGCATTACAATGTCATGTTTAAATAAAAGAGTTATATTACAAATAATTTAGATTTTAAAATGAAAGTCTTGAAAGAGTTTATATTAGTGGCATGATTAGGATTTACCTTTCATTTCCTGATGTCTTGACATACGTAGGGATTAGAAAGTGTAAAATTATAAAGAAGGAAAACATGGTTAAGCAAGGCAAAGCTTTGAAAAATAATGGCTGGCATCTTGAGATAGTTATTTCTACATTTTAATTAGGCAATCCATAAGTGGAGATGGTAGGTTAGCATAGCAGTATGGAAACGATTTTTGGAGAAGAAAGGGGAAGCAAATTTAGTCCCTCTACTCCGGATTCATATTTCAAAAATTAAATTGACATGGGTCCATTTTGCAACACTGGTTAAGATGGAGAACTGAGAGTCAGCATAAAATTTCAGCTCTATTTATATGTTAGCAAGACCTTCTTGAATATTCTCTCTTCTGCTTGATGAGGTCTGGATGTCCATTAAGTGGCCTGAATGCACTTATTCTTTGTTTTCAATGATAATGCAACAAGTTCTAGAGAGTATTGTTTTAATCTATTTCGAGAATGGAAATATATTCAAAAGATATAATTTTCATTAACATTTTGTTTGCTAAGGGATTTTAATTTATTAATTACCCTTTTTAAATTAAATCTAGAATATTCTTTTATTTATATGTTTCAGAGTTATTTTAATTACTCTCTAGAACTTTCTTTGGTATTGCATCATAAAATAAAATATGCAAACTGTCAAAATAAATATACATAATATTTAATAATGAAAAAAATATTTTTATCAATAATGTATTTTTGCAAATCTTAAACACACATACATGATTATATAAAGGGAATGGAAATTTAAATATTTCTGACTTAAAATTATTAAATATTCTTTTATAATAAAAATGTTTAACTTATGAAAGTACAAAAATAAAGGAGGGTTTTAAAACTTGTATGTGCATCCTTTCACTCTCTAGTGATTTAAACATATATGGCTGGGTTTAAACCTCTGATTCAAGATTTTGAATCACCAAACAGTGAAGCAAAAATATGTGTAATATATTTTCCGCTTCAATATATATATAATAAAATGATAAAAATATTAAGATAAATTGAAATAAAATAAATAGGCATAAATAACTGCAGTAACTTATAGATTAAATTAGATTATTATAGTGTGTTACAATTTAAGAAAGTTCATTTTAAAATTATGTTTTAATTTCAGACAAGACTGAGCTTTACATTAATTTAAGAATTGAGAAGTTATTTACAAAATGTTCATTTATATTATAGCTAGCTTTGACAGATACTAATTGAAAGATTAACAGTTTATAAACAGAGCTCTGCAGCAATTGGAAATGTTACCAATTTTTGTTGCAGATTCAGGCAGACTGGACAGTGACATTGGCACTATTTCTACTTGGATAAATGGCTGTTTTCATTGGGATCTCTTTCAGCAGACATGGCTGGAACACTATTCATTGCAACTGTGATGGTTAACTATGATGGCATATTGAAAAGGCACCATAGAATACCACCTCCTATAGAAAAAGTGGCAAGTCTCTGCCTTCTACTCCTCATGTTAAAGTTCAAACAGGTGTGAATTTGATTTACCACTCAATAATTAGCAAAACAATATATATCTTGGTTATCAAAGATTGAACTATTTATATGACTTTATCATTGTCCATCTGGTTGTTGACAAGATTGCAGGCTGCAGAAAAATCCATTAGCATATTTGTGAGATTTAACATATTTTTAAGTTTTAACTTTAGTTTTGTTTTAATTTTAAATCTCTATTGGTATTGTTCAATAGTGTCGGTTGAGTGGACATTATTTACAACTTTGCCACTTCTAAAAAAATATTATTGGAAATTTAAGATTTTAAATTTAGACTTGCATTATATCAGTGCAAGAAGAAATTAAATACAGTGGATATTTGGGGCAGAGTTAAGACATTCAGGATGGGTAGAGAGGAAAACGACAAAAGGGGTTGGAGTCAGTCATATGTTCCATTTAAGAAAATAAATAATATTTTGAATTTATTTTAAATGAAAGCCTAGATAAATAGATATTATGTTTAATTGTATTTGTGTTTAAAAAAAGTACAACATAACAATGAATAAAGAAATGGAGCTTGAACAAAGCCCGATATTTTTTTAAAATCCCCCAAATAATAGAAAAAGAGAAAGAAGAAAATGAGATACAGAAGATGATGAAAATGATGAAGAATATGATGAGAGAAATGCAAAAAATCAAGCAAGGTCAGCTAAAACTCAAAGTAGAATTGAGGTAGGAAATACATCAGGAATTCAAGCAAAGTCAGCAAGAGTTCAAAGTAGAAATGAAGGCAATCAGGGATGAAATAATGGAGAAAGTAGAGAAAAATCATATAGCTATAAAAGCCATAGAGAAAGATTTGAATGAAGAAAGTCAGGAAAGGGTGATAATAAAAGAAAGCATAAAGGAAGTGAGAGCTGAAGTAGAACAAGATAGCATTAAATATAGCAAATTTGGAAATTAAAATAATACAGGTAGAAGAGACTTATCAGAAATAAAGAAATGTAGCTAGAAAGACACAGGAAGAATTAAGTATGTTAAAGAAAGAATGCATTCAGAGGGAAGTAGAATGAAGAATTGATGAAGCGGTGGAAAAATTAGAAAGGGCATCTTTTGACATAGCACAAAACTGTGATAGTTTAAAGTTGGAAGTGCAAAAGATATGTATAGATATAACTAAGGGTCTAGAATATGACAGAACAAGTGAAGCATAAATATAAGATTTATGATAGGGAAAATAACTTGGAGAAACTGACCAGAAGATTCCTGGAGGAAAAGTTTACTATTGCAACATTCAAGGCTGAAGCAGGAGAGAGTTCGTTAAAACACTTGGAGAGTCTTAATTGGTTTGTTTCAAATCCAGGAGTGGCAAGAAGGGGATAAAGTTACTATTGCTAGTAGTCACCTTCAAGGAACAGCCTTAGATTGATGGCACACCCAGTATGCTAAACCCTGGACATTTGAGGAATATATGTATGCCATCTTATGAACATAGCATTTCCATAGCAATTGTTGGACAGTGGAAGAAATGATAGAATTTCTGACACGGGAAGACTACAAAAATTTGACTAGGGAGCCTATAGATAAATATAGGAAAATAGGTCATTATAATGATCAAAGTGTCTGTAAAAGAGAGTATCTGACTGAGTGTAATTGACAATAATGGATGGAATGTTAAAGTAATGGAGATAAAAGACTGGAAGTGGACTATGAGTTGAATAAAACTTTGATGTAGGTGATAAACCTGAATATAATTTTACTATTTAAAACCACAATAAATTAAAAAAAAGAGGAATTGTTTTTTATAAAATAATAATGTAGGCTTCACTGAATAAAAGATTTTTTTTCTGTCATGCAATTATTAATAAAGAAAAGTGTTCACAAATAAATGGGTCAAATTAATGATTTAAAGTAATGTTTGTAGGATTAAATAAATGAATAAAATAAAGAAAACATGTATAATAAAGTAATCAAGATAAATAAAAACATCTGTAAATAATAAAAGAAGTAGCGTAATAAAATAAACTAGTTTTTTTTTTAATACACACAGGTTAATAATAGAAAATTAAATAAATATGTTTAAATAATGTTTGTAAATGGTTTAAAATAATATTCATAATGGTTAATATAAATAAATAATATAAACGGTATTTGTAAACTATTAACTGTGCAGCCTTTGGCGGTGCTGTTTCTTGTTAAAAACAGAGCAATATAATATTACTGGGCCACTAGATTTTTCTTTTTATCTAATAGATCGTATTTTGACATACGGCTGTAATTTTTTTCTTTTTAATATATTGTTGTTGTTTGTTTTGGATATAATTATTTTTTTTTTGATTTTCATTTGATAAATTTAAAACTATAATGGACACTTTGACCTTTTTTTGGATCTCAAAAGTACATAATTTTTGACATACGCCTTTATTTAGGGGGGGGGGGATGGATTTCCATTCTAAATCTACTGTTTCTTTTTTACAGACAACTTTTTTTTTTTGGTTTTGGATTCGATACATTTCAAAGTATAAGGGACAGTTTTAACTTTTTTTTAGAATATCTCAAATATACACAATTTGCTTTACATACGACTTTTTTTTTTTGTTATTTAAAATTAGAATAAACACTTTCTTTTTGAATTTGTTAAAAATGCTGGGGTTTGCTGTTGATTGATTTAGCAAAAAAAATTCAAAGCTGTCTGACAAACTCCGCCTCAGATGTCCGTATTTGCTTATAAACAAAAAGAATTGTTTGGTATTTTATCTTACATTTATAAATACGGGGTTTTTTTTGGGCAGCGGGTTTTGATTTTTTTGTTTTTTTAATAATAACAAATAAAGCGAGGTTTTGATTTTTTTTGTTTTTTTTTTTAATTATAACAAATAAAATGGGGTTTTGATTTTTTTGTTTTTTTAATAATAATAAATAAAACAGGACTTCTTTTTTCTCTTAGATTTATAAATACAGGGGTTTTTTGGGGCGGCGGGTTTTTTTTTTTTTTAATAATAACAAATAAAACGTCAAAAACAAAAAAGTCAATTGTGGTATTGTTTTTTTAACAAAAAAATATGTATATTAACCAGTTTTGTTACATTCTGTGGGTTTATTTATTTATCTTTTTTAAGAGTCGTACAAGTTTGTTAAAGATTTTTTGTTTTCATAACAAATAAAACGTCGGTATTTTTTTTTCTTTTTTAACAACAAAAATTAGGTTGGGTTCATTTTTAAAATATACTTAACGTGCTATTTATTGATTTAGAACAACAACAACAACAAACATATTTTAACTTCTAAATGAGATGAATAGATATGTCAAAAGAAGTATTTTTTTTTACACAAAAAATAAGAAAAAACAATCAAGAGATGTCCAACAAACTCTGCTGCCCCTTTTTAACACTGTCATTCTGGGTGTTAATTACATGATTTACAGATCCAAATAATCGCAAACAAAACACAAATTCTTTCCAGAAAATAAATTTATTAACCATCTATGACTAAACTAAATCAACTGTAATGAATGTTCCAACATTTTAAAAAGTCATACAACTTGTTACTGAGGGTGTACGGTCATTTCCTTCAAAATGGCTTGAAAAATGAACTAGACTTTGTGAAGACACGTCCAAATGAACTCAGCTAAATAATTTTGGAGGTATTGGCATGCTGTGCCATGGTGTTTCCTATTCTGCCACTTAAGTAGACCCCAAAACCTCTCGATGGTCTGAGTGTAGGCTCCTGTTGTGGGGTCCATGAAATTGTAACGATGGTTAACAGTGACACGTGTAAAGCCTGACACCTTAAGATCAGTTGTTCTATAACCCTTCCAACAGTCTGAGTAGATGGTAGATCCGGACTTGATAACAAAACAGGGTTTTGATTTTTTAATAATAACAAATAAACCGTGTCAACCGGTTTTGTTACATTCTGTGGATTTATTTATATATATATTTTTAAAAATTGTAAAACTTTGTTAAAGATTTTTTTTTTTTCACAACAAATAAAACGTCGATATTTTTATTCATTTTTAACAACAAAAATTAGCTCGGTTTCATTTTTAAAATCTACTTCATGTGCTGTTTATTGATTTAAAACAACAACAAAAAACCTCTTTTTGCTTCTAAATGGAACAATTAGGTATGTCAAAAGAAGAAGTATTTTTTTAAAAAAATCAATCAATCAAGAGATATCCAACAAACTACGCTGTCCCTTTTTAACACTGTCATTCTGGGTGTTAATTACATGATTTACAGATAAAAATAATCACAAACAAAACACAAATTCTTTCCAGAAAATAAATTTATTAACCACATATGACTGAACTAAATCAACTGTAAGGAATGGCAAGATGTTTTGGGCTTGCAAAAATGCAACTGCCTCACTTTCTCTGTTTGGGACATCCCACAAATGTAATAACATGGTAGACATTTTGTTATTCCTTTTCAACTCTCGTCCGAGTCATGACAGAAATGGTATTTTTCTGCAAACAACTCCATATGTCTGCCATAGAGCTTGAGAAATTTTATTTTGTCTTTTTTGACCCCCAAAAAAAAACCAAATTAGCAAAAAAAAATTTTTTTTGACAAATATCAATAATACACTGAAAATTACTAGTACGCAAAAATCTTTCAGTTGGGAAATACAGAAAATCATAAACACCAACAAATAAACACTTGAAAAAAATGACAATGTTCACCCTCTCATCTTAAATTCTAGCGACAATACAAATTTTGTCAATATGCATAGGATTTCAACCCGCAATGAAATCAACGGCAAACTATACGATCATAGTATTGTTAGTAAACATAGTCTTATTGATACGTGGAAGAATTGGCCACATATTATAACCACTACCTATGATCTATTTGTATATTAATGATCACTCATCTGTTAGCCATAGGTTCGGCTGTGAAAGTGGTATAATTCTGCATTTTTACACAAAAACAGTGCCAACACAGGCTGTACAGTGAATAGTTTACAAATACCATATAAATTAAATGTAAATCTAAGTTTAAGTTAGAAGTGTATAAGAGATTGTAATTAATTGAAAGAAGAGTAGCACATACAGAATTGAGTTTTAGGAAAAAATTGAAGCTGTTGGCTGGATGAAATTAGTACCCATAACAGACTGCCAGGAATTACTGGTCAGGGGAGAGTCCTATTCTCTTTAAATATGCACACTGGGACCAACCAGACTAAGCTGTGAATCACTTCTTTGGGGCAGAGTCCCCATATTTCATAAGCATAAGTCAACTTGGACAGTAGATTAATCCTGCCATTCACAGCGATCTTTTCCAAAGTCTGGTAGGAAAAACCAGCAAATGAAGCTTCATGTCAAATATGAGTAAGTTGGTATAAGCCAGAAACTCTGTGTCTGCATCATTTAAAATTCCTGTACCACAAAAATAGTATTGTCCTCATGGTCATCATCTAGTACAAGATCATTGTAAGCAATGTCAGCAGCATTAGAGTAAAGAAAAGCATAATCAAAGAAGATTGCCTTCGGCATGTATAGTCCAGGTATAAAGAAAGTAAACTTAAAGAAATAAAAATTAATGTAAATAGTTCAGATTTAATAAAGAAGTTATCAGAGATAAAATGGTCAAGCTGACACATTTTACACTTGTCAGGAGAGTGGTATACATACCACTAATGAATAATAGTGCTCCATGAAAAATTGTGTTTACAATTATTAAAAATAAAAATTTTCATAAACAAGGTAAAATTTAAAATTGATAATGAATAATAAAATCACTGTAAAAACAACTCGTTTGAAAATAAATAAATTTACAGAAGTTTAAAGAGTTATTCATATAAACATCATTTATCAGTAAAAGTTACAATTAATTAATTAAAAGGTGGTAGAAAATATAACTTAAAAAAACGAAAGATAATTGAATTTCAAGTAATTAAAAGTTAAAGTTATAGCAGTTTAAAATCTTGTACATAAAATTAAAAATATCTCTTTTCATTTAATTTAAAGAAAAAAAGTCTCTTCCCATTATTTGAAAGAAATAAAAATATATGTCCATTAATAGCGAAATTTTAAATATAAAGAAAATAAAAAAATGTGCGTGTGTTGATAAAATAGAATATGAAAGTTGAATATTAAAAGAATAAATGAAAGTGTATAAGTTAAAATAAATTCCCTCAAATATTGCAAATACTCAGAAGCTATATAAAAACAGAATTAGCAATGGCTACTAAGAAAAAATCCATAAACAAACAACAAAATTAGCAATGGCTACTAATTAAAAACAGGATTAATATTAAATTAATCAAAATCTTCTCAAAATGTAATCAAAAGCAGTGGACAAATTTTCAACAATGGAAATAGCTGGCAGGTATAGAAACTAATTTAAAAAATGACAACAGGTCTTCATATAAATAGACAGTTTTTCATCATTCAATCAGTTGAGTTTACAATCAGTTTTTACAATGAGTCTTCAGTCAGTTTGTCCTGTATCCAGAGTTAGTATTTTTTCATGACAATTCAGTGTTAACAGTCATCAGAAGCATATGGCCAGACTTCAGCCTTAGTCCAATGGAACATCAGCCATCTGCCTGATAAAAGTGATGCCTGCCTAATAACTTGAAACCTCCAGAGATATCTAGCTGTCTTGAATAATAGTATCATGAAATAGCAATGATAGAAACCTCCACAAAAACCTCAAATCCAACCAGTTGGAAAAACTCATGTGAAGCAGCAAATAGGAAGAATTCAATGTCCCCCAAAATCCTATAGGTAATAAAAAACATTTTCTTATTTCATTTCTTTTATTAAAGTAGCCATTGCAATAATTTGAAGCCTCCAGAGTCAGTAAAACAAATGAATTCTATAGCATGCATAAAATTAACTATTGATGTGCATGTTTAAATGTTTTGTGTTTATTTAATGCTCTTTGTTATATTATATTCTATTATATGATTTATCAAGAGTGCATGTAGTTATATAAAAATCATTGTTTAAGTTAATTAAGAGTTTATAAAAGTAGTTTAAAAAATTATAAGTATTTAGTTAAAATAAATTACCTTTAAAACTTAATATTTTGTCAGTCAATGCTTTTATCACTAATTAAAGCAGTAATGTATTGTTATCCTTTTGATTGAGCTAGTTAAGATTTCTTAGGTGCTGAGTTAGTTTGCTATTGTTTCAAGTGCATTAATTATCTTTTGGGTAATTAACTGGCACCTGGAGTTCTTTCCAAAACAAAAAAGTGCTTTGAATGCTAGGTGTTGAATTCTGCAGTCAAGATGTGTCCCTGAAATGTAGTCTGAGTTATGTATTTTATATATAGCTCTGGCTTGTTCACAAGTATCCTCTGGGTATTATGCTTCTTACCGAAGGGACCATGGTGGAGCAATATTTAAATTACATTGTTGGTGTAGATTGAATGTATAAGTTTATAATATATTTTATATATAAGTTTTACAATATTGTTTTATAGGTTTATATTTTATAATGCTGGATTATATCAGAAGAGCTCAAAGTTCATGCAAGATGTTTCACAGGAGGTTTAATACCCCATCCAGTTCAATTTGTTTTTATGACACAGTTGGAAAAGTGATTTTAATTCACTGTGACATGCTTCTTTATTTAAATTTTATTTACTAAACCACATCAGTTTTATTTTTAATTTAAACTACTTCAACTGGGTGGGAAAGAAATCTTTAAAATATATATGTAAAACAATGTGTCTGTTTCAATATATATTCTATCATATAATCATTATTTATATACCGACATATATCTTTCTATACCTCTTTATATAATTATTATCTCTTTATATATACTATACATTTTAACCTTTTTTATATTCTATATTTAGCAATCAATACTTTCTATAATTCATATATATATATTGTAATGATCACACAGACTGCGATCACACATGTGTACATTTAATATATAGTATAATATTAAATGTGAGTTTTATGTAAACTAAGTTATAGAAATTGGATAATAAAGTCAGGAAAATAAAATAAATTTATTTTAAATTGTTTTAATTAAAAAATCAAAATGGCAGTGAGGAATGCAAGTAATTAAAAAAATCAATTATGGTAATTAAAGAAAGTGAATGAAGGTAAGCAACCAAGAACCTTATCTTCCACCTTCCAATGTTAACTTTTTTAAATTTAAAATTAGTAAAGTTTAAGGAATAGTAAAATAAGATCATCGAAGTTGATGATTAAATCTTAAAGGGAAAAGTAAATAAAAAGGGTTAATGATTGTAGAATTAGCAATCATAAAATTTCCGTTGCAATTCTAAATAAAAATAAATAGATTTACAAAAAAAAAAGATAAAGATCATCTCTTCAAAATACACATGTGAATGCATGAAATATATATGTATAGGTGTGTAAAATAAAGAGTGTGTAAATAAGAAAATTACTTTATTAAAAAGAAATGGAATAAATAAAATAAAATAAAAATAAATGGATAAAAAACAAGAAGAAAATTTTATGTATTTAATGAAAGTAAAATAAATGTGTGAAATGTAATTAATGACATTCCAAAAACAATCAAGAAGATAAGTAAAGAATTGTGGGACAATTAAGAAAAAAATTGTAAAAGAAGTAGCCATGTTTTAGTTGTTCTTGAGTCTGCTGAGCTGACAGAGTTCGAGAGCTGTGAACAAAAATGTACCAAGAAGTTGAAACACCGAGAATGCCAGGCTAGGGGGGCCACAAAGGGATGTCAGTTAATCCACGCTTGCCTTGGGTGTAAAGTCATCTTCCCCATGAAGTAGTAGTAGAGATAGCGCCTGCCTGATGGTTCACCTTCCCTGTCATGAAGCCGCAAGAATACGACTTAAATAAGCTGCAAGAAAGAATCCAGCCGGGTCCCAAGAATTCCATCTCTACAAAAGAAGTGGAGTAATCCACAGGATGGGTAATAATTCCCTCGTCAACGTCCAGAAAACCTAGGTAAAGTAACTTTAATATGACACGTGTGCACACACTTTCGTAAATGGACACATTAATTAAAAAATGCAATTGCAAAAAGTGAATCTGAATGAACCAAATAATTAATATTTTTCTGTATCAAAGAATATGTAAGAAAAGACTATGAACTATAAATATCTACAGATAAATGTTTAGTATTAAAGAATTATTATTTTAGGTGAAGGGTTAATTATATTAAATATAATTGGTGTTATTTAAATGATTGCTTGTTTTATATGGAAATATTATATTTTAATGTTTTATGAATGTATTATATTAAACAATATTTATTTATAAATAGCTCCTTAAGTCTTGTCTTTCCTTCTTCACCATACTAATTATAATGATATACCCATAGGGTTATAAAATACTAAGTAGACATTTATTCTAGTAAAAGTACATGTGTCAATATAGTACAGTAATATTAAATCTCGCAAAAAATTATAAATATTTCAAGTGCTGGATTATTTTAAATAAATCATTCTTATGAATGAATATCCAGCAGCTGAAGAAGCGTTCTGATCGGGAAAGATAACACTGAAAAATTCCATTGGTAATCTCAGTATTCAATCAGGAATATAGACTTAATTAATGAGTCTATATTTGCTTCTTTGCTTGATGTGACAGTCATCTCGATCGTAAAAAAAAATGTAAATTAAACATTTACATACGGTCGAAAAGGTAATTCTGTTACATTTTGGGGGCCAGAGTCCGGGATATATTTGCTGTACAATAATTAGTCACGTGTAGGGTAGAATTTTGTTGAAAAAATTATTCATATACATTAATTCCAAAAAATTAACTCGGTGAGAAGCGAGGACGAGAGGGAGAGTTTTTTTCTTTGCTTTATAGTTAGTTATATATGTTTCAAAGTCACATGTGTAGAAGAAAAGAGAAGGGAAGGGGTAAAATTAGCTTTGTGAAAAATTATTAAAAGTTTTTTTTCATATTTACTGTTAAAGAAGGAAACGAAAACAAAAAAAAGTATTTAAATATCTGTATGCTTAGTATGACCGAATATATATGTTGTCTTTACATAATTGCGGAAAAAAAAAATATTGAAATCTAATATAAATTGGGAATACATTTTGAAAAAATTTTTTTATCGACGTCATAAATATAGTAAAATAAAGTATATCAGTGAAATCAAAATAAATTATATGCATGTCTTATATCATGAGTATATATGTTATCTTACGTAATTGCGATTAAATAAAAAAGAAATGTATTGAAATCTAATATAAATGGGGAATAGAGTTTGACAAAAAAAAATTTTTTGATTAATAAGTCATAAAAATAGTAAAATAAAGTATATCAGGGAAATCAAAATAAATTCTATACGTGTCTTATTTCAAACAGTCATAGTGAGATAAAAATAAACTTATCGATAAATATATACGTAGTAGAGTCGAGAGTAATAGTTGGAAAAATAAACAGATCAGGGGAGGAAACGAATCTAAGGTAGGTAGGCGAAGAATCTGAGCAGGTGTGGTTAGGATTAACTGGCGGACCAAATGCCAATCATAAAAGAAAAAAATTTAAATTGGCAAATAGAAATAAAAGGGTCTAGAACAAACGAGAATTAGTATAATAGAAATATGATTAAAGATTAATTCACAAACTTAAAAAGTAGATTCATGCACACGAGAGCAAGAACAAAGATGGATGTCCAAAGTGACGGAGAGGGGATTATTAGTAGTAAAAAACAAACTGAACAAACCGAAGATTTTAGTAATGATAGGAAAATGGAAGATAACAAATATAAAAAAGGATATAATGTAAAATACTATGATGTGATGAGTGTGTTAAAAGAGATATTAAAAAATCAGCAACAATTTTCCAAAGAATTCAAAGAAAGGGATGAAGCGAACAAGAAAATGATGGAAGAGTTCCGTGAACAAATAACTAAAAGCTTCAATCAGAAATTTGAAGAGTTAAATGATAATTTTAGGCAAGCCATTTGTCAATTGGCGGCCACAAATAAAAGATTGGATAGCCAAGCTGACTTACTCAAGAAATTTGAGCAACGAATTATGGGGGAGTGGGATAATGGAGCACAGGAGGTTGGAATTGAAGTAAATGAAAAGGTAGCCAATGTAGAAGATAAACTAGAAGTGGTATGCCAGGAAATAGAGGATTTTAAATTAGAGCAAGGGAAGAAAATTGAAGTGATTAATGATGAAAACAAGAAAGTTATAGAGAATCTACGATTTGATGTCAATCAGTTAGCGGTAGCAATAGAGAAAACAGGGTCAAAAGTAGAGGAAAGGGAGAGTGAAGTAGAAAATCTAGGGATGAAAGAAATAATTAATAATGATATGCAGAACAGCACCAACGAATGCATGCAAGCCAGTAGTGAAATATATAATGTGGAGAAAATGATTATAGGTGCCGGAAGAAAAACAGTCGAACAAGGCGTCGAATTACATAATGCACTCAACAGTACTAGGCCAAGGTACATGGCTGAAGATCGAGGATTCAAAACCCCTTCTAAAGATCCGATTGTAAATATGGGTCCATAT
Source organism: Epiperipatus broadwayi (assembly GCA_028023455.1). NCBI lineage: Eukaryota > Metazoa > Onychophora > Udeonychophora > Euonychophora > Peripatidae > Epiperipatus > Epiperipatus broadwayi. The sequence continues at coordinate 1,297,234 of JAQFVV010012629.1, forward strand.
AACCCTCATTGGAATTACTGGGAAGGAGATGAGAGAAGATTTTTTGATAGAAATAAAGTGTCCAGACTGATGGAGAGATATGCGGATGGAAATTATCCGAAAGGACTCAGATACTTTGGTAGACATAGGAATAGAAGTCCATTGCCTAGCACCAGTGGATATATGTCGAGCAAAAGAAGTAATAAAGAACCTCCAGATAAAAACTAATTTAAAAGAAATCTAACACGACGGATATGTCAACTCGACCGAATATTAATGGTCCAGGATTTCGAGAATGGAGAACTTATAAAATGTAAAAAATAAAAAATCAATGTAAATAAAAGAAATGTACTGGGAAGAGAGGATGAAATAATAATGAGATTTTAAATGATAAAATTTTAAATGCAAAGTATGAAAAACAAAAGGAAGTAACGTAAAACAAACTAATTTGTAATTTATAATGTCAAACTTCTAGTGTAAGACTGTCAAACACAGCTGCGCATGCAAAAAAATAAAGAAAAGAGAAACAATGATTCAAATGTAGTAATTATATCAACCACTAGTATAATAAAACCCTTCTCATAAGATGCCATTATGATAGCCAAAAGAATTTAAATTTTAATGTATAATCTGTAAGTCTGCAAATGCAGCTAGAAATAATAAATAAATGTAAAAAGAAATAGGATGGAACAATAAACATCCAAGCTTATCAAATGGATAAGTAATACGTATTAAATAAAATAAATAATAGTAGTTAAGTGTTAAGTGTCAAGGATATATGGTCAAGGTTCTGGATTGAGGCATTGGTGTGTGTGTATAGGGATTATGTATGGATCGCATCTGAGCTTGGTTAAGCTGTCTCTGCGTATGATGAAAATGTGCAGGTGAGTATCTGCATTAAGTTTTAAAATAATGAAGCATCAGTAAGAATCCTGGGCTCATTATCTGTGTGGGACAAAAGCTCCCAGTTTAATACAAACTCAAAATGAATGAGCAAATCAAGAATTTAATAAGAAGTGTTTTTATCAATAATGTAGCATCAGTAATAATCCTGGGCACATTATCTTTGAGGGATAAAAAAATTTCCCATTTTATTAAGAATCACGCTGAGAAAAAATATAAAAAATGAAGAGGTCCGTGTTTTATTAAGTTGAACAAACAGTGGAAATGTTGGTGTGGGTTAAAGTCTTTTGCAGGGATTAAAGTGGTTTGATTAGCGCAGATCGATTGGATTGAATACGTATAGCTTTTGCCTAGTTGTCTCTCCATGTCTATCGCACCAAAGAAGTTAAATATTAAGAATTAAAATGGCTTTCACATCAAAATTCAATATATTTTAATTCTTAAAAATTAGGGAGCGGTGTAATGTGATGATCACACAGACTGCGATCACACATGTGTACATTTAATATATAGTATAATATTAAATGTGAGTTTTATGTAAACTAAGTTATAGAAATTGGATAATAGTCAGGAAAATAAAATAAATTTATTTTAAGTTAAGTTTTAATTAAAAAATCAAAATGGCAGTGAGGAATGCAAGTAATTAAAAAAAATCAATTATGGTAATTAAAGAAAGTGAATGAAGGTAAGCAACCAAGATCCTTATCTTCCACCTTCCAATGTTAACTTTTTTAAATTTAAAATTAGTAAAGTTTAAGGAATAGTAAAATAAGATCATCGAAGTTGATGATTAAATCTCAAAGGGAAAAGTAAATAAAAAGGGTTAATGATTGTAGAATTAGCAATCATAAAATTTCCGTTGCAATTATAAATAAAAATAAATAGATTTACAAAAAAAAAAGATAAAGATCATCTCTTCAAAATACACGTGAATGCATGAAATATATATGTATAGGTGTGTAAAATAAAGAGTGTGTAAATAAGAAAATTACTTTATTAAAAAGAAATGGAAGTAAATAAAATAAAATAAAAATAAATGGATAAAAAAACAAGAAGAAAATTTTATGTATTTAATGAAAGTAAAATAAATGTGTGAAATGTAATTAATGACATTCCAAAAACAATCAAGAAGATAAGTAAAAAATTGTGGGACAATTAAGAAGAAAATTGTAAAAGAGGTAGCCATGTTTTAGTTGTTCTTGAGTCTGCTGAGCTGACAGACAGAGTTCGAGAGCTGTGAACAAAAATGTACCAAGAAGTTGAAACACCGAGAATGCAGGGCTAGGGGACCACAAAGGGACACCAGTTAATCCATGCTCGCCTTGGGTATAAAGTCATCTTCCCCATGAAATAGTAGTAGAGATAGCGCCTGCCTGAAGGTTCACCTTCCCTATCATGAAGCCGCAAGAATACGACTTAAATAAGCTGCAAGAAAGAATCCAGCCAGATCCCAAGAATTCCATCTCTACAAAAGAAGTGGAGTAATCCACAGGATGGATAATAATTCCCTCGTCAACATCCAGAAAACCTAGGTAAAGTAACTTTAATATGACACGCGTGTAATTAAAAAATGCAATTGCAAAAAGTGAATCTGAATGAACCAAATAATTAATATTTTTCTGTAACAAAGAATACGTAAGAAAAGACTATGAACTATAAATATCTACAGATAAATGTTTAGTATTAAATAATTATTATTTTAGGTGAAGGGTTAATTAAATTAAATATAATTGGTGTTATTTAAATGATTGCTTGTTTTATATGGAAATATTATATTTTAATGTTTTATGAATGTATTATATTAAACAATATTTATTTATAAATAGCTCCTTAAGTCTCATCTTTCCTTCTTCACCATACTAATTATAATGATATACCTGTAGGGTTATAAAATACTAAGTAGACATTTATTCTAGTAAAAGTACACGTGTCAATATAGTACAGTAATATTAAATCTTGCAAAAAATTATAAATATTTCAAGCACTGAATTATTTTAAATAAATCATTCTTATGAATGAATATCCAGCAGCCGAAGAAGCGTTCTGATCGGGAAAGATAATACTGAAAAATTCCATTGGTAATCTCAGTATTCGATCAGGAATATAGACTTAATTAATGAGTCTATATTTGCTTCTTTGCTTGACATGACAGTTGTCTCGATCGTAAAAAAATTGAAAATTAAACATTTACATACGGTCGAAAAGGTAATTCTGTTACAATATATATATATATGATAAACAAAACAAGTTATAAATTTTATAACTTGCTTTTAGCTTGCATTTTATGATCACTAGATGGAACTTTACCAATAGCTCATAACAAGCTTTTGTTTACATAAATCCTGAGAGAGATAGAATCCAATATCTCGTTCATTGTCCCCACCTCCAGAGCAGCTGCTTTCAAGCAAGTTGGCTCACATCAGTGAAGGGTAAGGAGACTAGAAACTAAATCTAAATACTAACTCTAAAATCAGTATTTATCAAACATGTTTCTATCAGTTTGAAGGCATGAAATTTATCAGACATGTAATGTCTTCAAATCCAGCTTAACAAACTAGATAGCTATATGGGTCTGAAATCAGTTCAGTTTCACCATATAGTAAAAGTCTCTCTCAGCATTTATGTAAACAAAAGCTTTTTAGGAGCTATTTGTAAAGCTCCATCTAGTGATCATATATATATAATATTTTTTATATTTTTTGTTTTTATTAATTTTTTTAATATTTAATTCTAACATTATATATTCATATTTTTATATTTTACATTATTATTACTACTGCTACTGCTGCTGCTGCTAATGCTGCTACTACTACTATTATTATTATTATCATCATCATCATCATCATCATCATCATCATTATTATTATTATTATTATTATTATTATTATTATTATTATTATTATTATTTTATTAACATTCAATATGTATAATTTTCTTTAACCTATAATCTTATTTTTTAACATATTTTATACCTACTTTCTACTTATATTTTCAAATCTTAACTGCTATCTAATCAAACTATTAAATTTTACAGTTATATTTAGTAGCTTCCTTTTTTTATTTTTTATATAATTAAATATATTTTTATTTTTAATTCTTACTAATATTTTTTTATGTTAATTATTTTTTCAGGCTCATGTTTCTACCTAATACTGGTTCAATATTATCAATATAAATAGCTTCTATTATTATTTGTAAATTGTATCATCTTTCTATAATCTTTCCAAACTCATGCCCTGTTTTTTATGAATGTAAATATATTGGTGAATTTCTCATCATATTTATGTTGTAATATTTTTTTGTATATTGAATTTTTTGTTTCTCCTACATAATTTACTTTTATATTATTAATTTGACACTTTCTACAATTAATTTCATATATTCCTTTTATTTCATTATCTGAATTTTTATTATAATTATTAACATACTTATTTTCTTTAATGTTAATCATATTTTTTCTTTTTTTATTAACTATTCTAACATTTATTATATTATTAATTTTTTTTATTAATTTTACCTATAACTTTATTTAAATTTTAACTACATAGTCATTTTCTGTCTTTATACTTAAAGAAAGATGAGAAGTAAAGGAATAACTATAAAGATAAAATTTATAATATAACATATATAGAATTAACAGAAAAAGAAAAGGAAATTATAAATAAAGAGATTAAATATGTATTATATGATTATAATGGTGATAATAATATAATAGAACTGACAATGTTAACAAAACATAGCACAGAAGTATATAAACAAAATTATAAAATCTATTATTATCAGAATATAGATATTAATAAAATTATTTGTAAAAAAGATAAAGCACAGATGAAAGAATTTAATAATGAACTAGACAATATGATTTATAAAATAAAGGAGAAAGATAAAAATAAAAGAATAAATAAGAATGATGATTTTGTTAAAATAATTTTTATAAAGTCAGTTAAAAAGAATAAATGATAAATAAAAAAGATTATATAGAAAAAATAAATAATGTGTTGAAAGATAATATATTTGGGATAATTAAAAAAGTTGATACTAAATTATTGAATGCAAAAGTATATACAATAATAAGAGATTTTTATAAAAAGAGTATAATTGATTATAATATATTTGATTACTTAGGGGTTAAAAATTGTAGAGCACCTAAAATTTATGGGCACTAAATTTTTTAAAGAAGATCTACCATCAAGACTAATTATTAAAGGTAATAGTTCATATTATGAAAAAGTATCTAAATAGTGTACAAATAAGGTGTTAAAGAAATACATTAATACTACCTGTAAATCATATATAAAAAATAAAAAAGTTTTAATAAATGAAATTAAAAATGTAATAAATAAATATAATAATTATAATTTAACAATGATTAAAATGAATATTGTATCAATGTATACAAATATTAATGTGGAGAAAGCAATAGCTATAGTAATTAATAGATATAAAAGGATACTAATAAAAAAATAAATATGCTTATAAATCAATTAAAGGATATTATAGAAATATATTGTAAAGAAATAACATTTCAATTTAATGATAGATTTTATAAACAAAAAGGTTTACTAATAGGAAGGGCATTAACTGGAATATTGAGTAATATTTACATGGAAGAATTGGAGAAGCTAATGTTAATAAATAATAATGCTTCAATCTTTATTAAAAGATATGTAGATAATTATTTATTGATATTTAATAAAACACAAAGACAGATAGATTTATTTATAGAGAATATTAATATGATTGATAAAAATATTAAATTTACAGTAGAAAAAGAAGATAATAATATATTGACATATTTAGATATAATATCAATTCATAAGAAAAGTAATATAGATAATATAACTATTTTGGTTGTTTTCTATTCCCTGATGTCAGCCGCATGATGGCGCTATTTCTAGGTCAATTCCTAGAAATATACCATTTCAGCAGCCTACACCCAACCTAAGCTTTCAGTGACCTACATCCAACCTAAGAGGCTTCTTTCTACGATAGAACACAGAGTCCCCACCATTCTGGCTTTTTTCTATGCTAAAAGCACAGAAAATGTCTTTATTGGCTGCCATAGTTGGTTGTGTTATTAACTTTATCGTAATGCTAGAATGTCTATTTTCTCTATATTTTGGTGTGAGAGTGTGTGGATTTTAGCCTGTCATAATTATTTCAAATTTCATTACAAAGGTTTTTTTTTTTCAAGTGCTCTAACCTACTATTATGTTGTAACTTTATTAACAATGTCCTGAAGGTTCCATTATGAATGGGTAACCCTCAAAAATTGCTTTTAAGGGTGCGGAATGGCAATATTTCTAGGATCGCGCAAAATCATTAGTTTTTGTGAGAATTTGTCTGTGACAAGTTACTTTATATATATATGCACAAACAAAAACAACCCAGTGTTTGATTATTAGTAATTACTTGACCAAAAAAGAAAATTAGTCGGATATTATTTTTTTTGCATTTACTATTTAAATAAGATTAGTTTTTATATCTACACACTAACAAAAACAACCCAGTTTCTGATTAATTACTGTCCAAAAAAATAATAAAGCAAATTAGTCGGGTTTGATTTTTAAATGTAGTATTTGAATTATGGTACTTTTTATATCTACACAATATTTACAAAAAAAAAACACTTTCTGATTAATTACTGTCCAAAAGAAATGCAAATTAGTCGGCTATCATTTTTAAATTTAGTATTTAAATAATAGTACCTTTTTATATAGACATACTAACAAAAAGAACCTACTTTCTGATTCATTACTGTCCAAAAAAAAAGAAAGCAAATTAGTCATGTAGCATTTTTCAATTGAGTCTTTCAATGATGGTCCTTTTTAGATATACACACTAACAAAAAGAACCCATTTTCTGATTAATTACTGTCCCCCCCAAAAAAAAGCAAATTAGTTGGGTATCATTTTAAAATTGTAGTGTGTATTTTGTAAATGTTGTGGATAAATTGAATAATGTAGAATTGCGTATTCTTTTCGATTGAAAAAAAGACTGTAAATTTTTATATATATACACACAAAAAAAATAAATCCCATTTTTTGATTAATTATTGCCAATACCCAAAAAAAAGTTATTCATGAGTATCATTTTTAAATTTAGTATTTAAATAATATTATGGCTTTTGATATCTACACACTAACAAAAACAATCCAATTTCTGATTCATTACTGTCCAAAAAAAATGCAACATAGTCGGGTATCATTTTGAAATGTAGTATTTAAAGAACAGTACTTTTTATATATACACACTAACAAAAAGAACCCACTTTCTGATTAATTACTGTCCAAAAAACGTCAATTATTTGGATATCATTTTTAAATTTAATGTTAATTTCTAAATTTTTTTTTTTTTTTTTAAAAATAGTAATATTATTTACTATTAGTTCCTCTAATTTCCTATTACAAAAACTAAAAAAGCCAATATTTATATAGATAGAATCACAGGCCTGGCCCAGAATCGTAATATGTATGTGTTTTTGATTAGCATCAATGCCAACAAATGGCTGGCATGAGGGAATAGAAAACAACCCTAATTGGCACTCAAATATAAATATAAAATAAATACAATATATTCTAGAATTCAGAGAGCAGTACATTATTGTTCAAGTAAAAATGATTTGTTAAACAAATCGATTTAATAAAAGAAGAATTTATAAATAATGATTATACAAATAAATTTATAAATGATAATATTTGGTTAAAAAAATTCCATTAATATATAAATAATAAAAAGTAGTAGTAATAATAATATAGATAAAATTAACTATATAGCTATAAAGATACGAAATAAATATGTAGTTAAAATTTTAAATAAAGTTATAGATAAAATTAATAAAAAAATTTAATAATATAATAAATGTTAGAATAGTTAATAAAAACAGAAAAAGTATGATTAATATTTTAGAAAACAAGTATAGTAGTAGTTAAAATAAAAATCCAGATAATGAAATAAATAGAATATATAAAATTAATTGTAAAAAATGTCAAATTAATAATATAAAAGTAAATTATGTAGGAGAAATAAAAAATTCAATTTATAGAAGACTGTTACAACATAAATATGATAGAAATTTACCAATATATTTACATACATTAGAAACAGGGCATGAGTTTGGGAAGGATTGCATAAAAATGATAAATTTACATATAATAAAGGAGATAGAAAAATAAAAGAAGCTATTTATATTAATATTAGGTGCTTGTCTTATAGCTAAAGATGCCGTTGGATGGTGCCGTTTTCATGCTAAAACTATAAAATATGAACATTCACGGGCTGTTGCTTTAATAATTTTTCTGTGCTTTTTTGTAATGCGAAAATAAAAACAAAACAAAATCGTCTTTTTTAAATATTATTTTTTATTAACTTATACAATTTAAATGATAATAATAAATGTAAAATAAAATCAACAAATTACAATTTGATTCGTGTTTTTTTATATCGTATACTTTTTAAATTATGTATCAATTTTCTATCGGATATTTTTTTACTTGTGTTACGGCTTTTTTTTATATCAATTTTCTATCGGATATTTTTTTACTTGTGTTACGACTTTTTTTGTTGTTGTTTAACTAAAAAATAATAATCGTAATAAAAGTAAAAGTTGTTACGGTTAGATTTAGGGTTAGTTTTAGGGTTAGTTTAGGGTTAGGATTAGTTTTAGGGTTAGGGTTAGTTTTAGGGTTATATTTAGGGTTAGTTTTAGAGTTAGTTTTAGGGTTAGTTTAGGGTTAGGGTTAGTTTTAGGGTTAGGGTTAGTTTTATGGTTAGTGTTCTGTTTGTTTGTAACGCTAAAATAAAAAAATTCAAAATCGTAACCGTACTCGGACAGAAGAAAGAAACTCAAACTTTTTTAAACAACAACAAACACATACAAGTGTCTTCTTTACTTATTAAACATGTTTATAATATTTTCTTTTTATTAAATTTACAAAAAAAACTGTATATTTAGACTTTTCTTACTGGATATTTTTTTCGTACCGCTTTTTTTTACTTCAAAAATATACAGATGGTAGAATCTTCTTTGTCTCGTGGAATGTTACTAACAGTACATTACTTGACACATTACCTAATTGCAACTCAATAAAAACATAGATATTTAACATTTTCCCAAATAAAAGTTCGATACAGTATGTTGTAAAAAGTCTTATAATTATTGCTTTAAAAAATCTGAACATTTCAATAGTTTAAAAAAAAAAAAAAATCATATGAAAACAACATTTCAATACAATTCAAATACAAACTCTCTCATCAAGTCGTAATTATTTTATAAATTGTGCGAATTCGGAAAATGTATTTGTTGCTATGCAACGTACATGCTGTACTGCGTCATGACATAGTGGCCTGCATTCTGTAGCACAACAAAAAAGTTGTATTATAGAAAACGTGGGTTTGAAGGTGTCGGCCGTGGAAACAGCATTTTTATGTGTTTTGGTGCGAAAACTGCACCATAGAGCGGCATCTTTAGCTAAAAGATGAGTATCTAATATTAAACCAGTATTAAATAGAGATTTGACATACATAGAAGAAAAAAATATTAGTAGGGATTAAAAATATGAATAGATTTAATTACATAAAAAATAGAAAGATTTACTAAATATAATTGTAAAATTTAAAAGTTTGAATAGATAGCAGTTAAGATTTAAAAATATAAGTAAAAAGCAGATATAAAATATGTTATAATATTATAGGTTAAAGAAAATTATACATATTGAATGTTAATATAACAATAATAATGTAAAATATAAAAATGTGAATATATAATGCTAGAATTAAAGATTAAAAAAAAATAATATGAATAAAATAATAAAAAATAAATGAAATAAAAATAATATACATATATGATTGTAGGAAGTATTGATTGATAAATGTACAATATAAAAATGTTTAAAATATATATATATATATAAAGGTAATAATTATATAGAGAGGCTTATAAAGATATATGTGGGTATATAAATAAAGATTATAAGATAGAATATATGCATATAAAATGTAAAATTATATGTTGTCATCTAATCAGTTTTTTCCTGGACAGTCTGGTTTTTTGACTAATGATCCAATAATTGGTTCATTTGTCTGGTTTTCTTCAAAATTGAAAATTTACAAAAAAAAGTTTTATGAGAAACTTGTATATAAAATTTCAAAAGTTCTGTTAAATGATGATTTTAGTTCCAAATATCATTACAAAGAGTGACTGCGAAAGTGAAAATGTTTCTTAATCTAACATTTACAAAAATAACTGCTCAATCATCTTGTTAGTGTGCTATTTTTGATTTCTGTATTTTTTATATGATCAGAAGTACATTCACTGCAATGTTGATACAATGTATATACATGGTGAAATGCAGTATACATTTTTTAAAAAATAAAATGTTTATTTAAATTTTTTATAATTTAATAGGAAATATGACAATTGAAACAGAAAAAAGAAAACAAAAGTTGCAAAGTTAATCAAGAGTGGTTAGAGCATGTAAATTATAAAAAATGGTTGCAAACACTTCAAGAAGACAATGAAAAGGCAAGATGCTTGATATACAATTTAACCAAGGCAAAACTTTCCATACAGTAGTGCCACTTTGTGCTAACAAGAGTAATCAATGGATGCCAGAAAGCTCGTGCATAAAATTCCTATCTAGTGCCTACTCATCCACTATCCCCAGACTAGTTTCTGGCTTATGGCCATCATCAGTGAGGAGCCTTGGATCTGAGAGCACTGCACCTAGATCTTAGGATCCAATGCAACCCTCCAGCAGCCACCTTTTATCTCTACTTTACTACATAACTATGAGAATGAAATTGAAAACACAATATTTTCAATCTAAGCTCAATAGCTTATATAGTCATATTGGTCTGAACTCAATTCAGCACCCATACATTTTGGTGTCTTTGGCTCTTAAACAACCATAGCCACCACTATCCTATTAGGCAGGATTGGTGTTAAACCACTAAACATTGCATCATCACCATCTCATATCTAGCACATAATTGTTGTAAACAAAGGCAAAACTCTCTATACAGTAGTGCTACCTTGTGCTAACAAGAGTAATCAATGGATGCCAGAAGGCTTGTGCATAAAATCCCTACCTAGTGCCTACTCATCCAATATCCCCAGACTAGTTTCTGGCTTGTGGCCATCATCATTGAGGAGCCTTGGATCTGGCCATCATCATTGAGGAGCCTTGGATCTGAGAGCACTGCACCTAGATCTTAGGAACCAATGCAACCCTCCAGCAGCCACCTTTTACCTCTTCTTTACTACAAAACTATGAGAATGAAATTGAAAACACAATAATATTTTCAATCTAAGCTCAGTAGCTTATATAGTCATATGGGTCTGAACTCAATTCAGCACCCATACATTTTGGTGTCTTTGGCTCTTAAACAACCATAGCCACCACTAACCTATTAGGCAAAGACCCCAAAATGTATGGCTGCTGAATTGAGTTCAGACCCATATGACTATATAAGCTATTGAGCTTAGATTGAAAATATTGTGCTTTAAATTTCATTCTCATAGTTTTGTAGTAAAGTAGAGGTAAAAGGTGGCTGCTGGAGGGTTGCATTGGATCCTAAGATCTAGGTGCATGCTCTTAGATCCAAGGCTTCTCACTAATGATGGCCACAAGCCAGAAACTAGTCTGGGAATATTGGATGAATAGGCACTAGATAGGGATTTTATGCACAAGCCTTCTGGCATCCATTGATTACTTTTGTTAGCACAAGGTGGCACCACTGTATGGAGAGTTTTGCCTTTGTTTACAACAATTATGTGCTAGTATGAGATGGTGATCATGTGATGTTTAGTGGTTTAATATGCAATTTAACATTTAGTGTCAAATGGAATGGCGTAAAAGCTGTAAAAATGCATATGGAAGCAACAAATCATAAAAAAGAATGTAACTTCACTTGCTCATACCTCCAATTTGGAAAAATTTTTAAAAGCAAAATGTTCTAAGTTTGAAAATAAGTTACAGCAGCAGAATTATTACAAGTGTTTATCACAGTGTTAAGTCATATCACTTCTTTTTATCCATGACATGTGGAACTAGGGTTAATGCTACAACATTTTCCGATTCTACGATTTGCAAAAACATAAGACTTGGGTGAATGAAAATGGAGTCTCTGGTATAAAATGTTTTGGCTACCTATACACTTGAAATAATTTTAAAAGATGTGAAACATTTATCATTTAGTATTGCTACTGATGCTTAAAATAAAGGTAATAAAAAGTTGTTTCCAATCACGATTCATTATTTTAATGTAAATGATTACGAGCAACCTATTGTTCATGCTCTCATCGATTTTAAACGGACATGGGGCGAAACTTCTGAAGATATCTTAAATATTATTCAATCAACAATTAACCATGCAGAATTAGATATTAAGAACATTTACCTCATTTGCAGCTGCTAATGCACCTGTTAACTTTGGATGCAATTCTTCAGTGTTTACAAAATTATAAGCAAATAACAAAAATTTAATAAAGGCTATTTGCAATTGTCATATTTTCATAACACTGCTAAATACGGATTAAAAACAATGAAATATGATGTGGAAACATTTAAAAATTTACAGCCAATTTTCGTCCAGCACTTCTCTACCAAAGAACTAAAAGATTGATTTGATTTTCTTGACTAGTCATATTTTCAGGTATTGAAACATGTTTTGACAAGGTGGTTGAGTCTGTACAAAGCCACTGATAGACTATTTAAGAATAGATCTGCTATAACTCTTTATTTTTTTTTAATCAAGGAGAAGATAAATGCAATCACACCATCTGGAAATTAATACGCGAACATGAAAATGGTATTACTTATACAGAATCCCTACCAGAATTGATGATTTATTTTGTTCACTCTTTCTTACATATTTTCGAAAAATACATCCTAATTTTTGAAAAAGAAGACAGTGATGTAATTGAGTTATATGGTGTGTTCGTAGGGCTTAAAAATGATATACTGCAATGAAAAGAACAGCGCGTTTATGGTTTTATAATAAATCAAGCACTTTTGGATTTATCGGAAAATAATCAAAAATATTTCAAAGAAAAAGCAAATATGGTGTACACAAGAGCGTTAAAATATTTAAATGATTGGTATGATTTTAAAAATCCATTTTACATTTCTGTTCAAAAATTTAATTTAAAAGATAATATTCCCTCCATTCAAGATTGTTGTGAAATAGATAAATATATAAAGAAAATAAATCTAAAAGAAAACGGGGATGATATTTTTAATGAAATTTCCATTATTATAGAAATAGTGGAACATCTGGAAGAGAACATTAAAAAGGAGAAAAGTAATGGACATATATCGATTACAAAAAGGCAATTTTCCTAACGTACGAAAATTAATTGAATTTATACTTAGCATTCAACATCCGATACATATATTGAGAGAATGAACGAATTATGGTGGGATAAAAGAAATAGATTAACAGCAAAAAAAGTAAAAGCAGAATTATTAATCTGTAATAATTTAAATATTAATTATCCAATTTTTTTTCGTTAAAAAATAAAATGATTTTGGAAGCAGCGCGGAGCAATAAAAAATATATTTTTAAGGCAATAAATAAAACATGAACCTATTTATTACGTTCGGTGATTTTTATATAATTTTTGTGACTTTTATGTATTTTTTTTTATATATCATATTGCTTAAAAATTATTTAATATTTACGTTATTATTTGTATTTTTCTTAGAAGTTGACTTTTTTCTGTGTTTCTATATTTTATATAAATAATAAACATTGCATGGAAAAATTTTTTTTTTAGTGTGCGGGTTTCGATCACTGACTGGGTGGCAGTATTGGTTCTGACAATAGTGGGTTGTAAATAGCATTATAATAGTAATAAAGAACGTGCATGATATTAATATTCCATGTATTTGTAATGCAATAAGATAGTTATATATATCATTACTCCTTTAACTAATAAAATTTTATAATGCTATAGATACGGTATCTTTAAATCTACTCTGAAAAGATAGATTGCTACTTTAAAAAAAATCCGAAAAGCTGTAAAAAAAGAGATCTTTAAAATAATTTAAACTAGCTTAAAAAATTTTATTTAGTAAAACAGTTAAGTGAACCGCATCTCGTACTAGGTTAATATATATAAATCTATTGAAGCGTCATTTTAAAAAGTTGACTTTCATGTAATTTTTTAAAATTATATTGTTTCTTAAACTTTTAACTGCCTTTTAAATATTTTTTTTTTTTAAGAAGTGTGAGAGAGATCTAAATGCATAGACTAAACTTAGATGGAAAACATTTTTTTAAGAAAACCCGCCAATGATGTCATATAAAAACAGACACGCATGCTCAACTTTTTACAATCGTATGAAAACAAAAAAGGGATACTTGTGAAAGACGGGCATCATCTAGTCTACAGAAGTGACGTTTTATAAAGATTTGTAAGCAAAAAAAAAAAAAAACAACAAAACAATCTGGTTCCTATAAGTTCTTAAAAATATGAAGAGGCGAAATGCCGAATGTGGAAAATTACGACGGCCGCTAAAACGGAGCAAGATCTCGGAAAGCATTTATGGAAGGTAAGAAATAGTAGCATGCTACTTTCCAAAATGGCTGACAAAAACTGGAATTTGAGAAGTAAGATGATTTGTATTTGTCACCAGAAAGTCATTTTCAATTTTTTAATTGTAAATTGTACATCATTTTGGCTTTTTTTTTTTTTCTCTTGTGAATGAAAAGTTTCTAGTTTAGTGACAGTAGGTCTGTAAAATATCTGTAAGTCACGATAAACATAATATTTTGGTACGAGATAAGCTTACAAAATCTATAAACGTTATTAGTAACCAGTTACATTTATTTGTAGTCATCGTAAGTTTTTCTGTGTAAGCTTTTATTTTAACATTAGTAGCAAAAAGGTAAATAATCTTTTAGATTTTGCGAATTGTTTAAAGCGATTATAAATATAAATTTCTTTATTATATATTTCAAAATATTTACCTTATGCTTGCTTTTATTGCCTTCGTTCCTAATTAGTTATTGTAGACAGTTTCTTATTTTTGTTTTGATCACTTATAGCAATTGTATTTACGTCCGAAAATTGTGATTTCAATTTTTTTTTTATCTTTTTTTTTTAAAAAAAAAATCCCTCATTTTTTCCTACCGTCTTTTATTTTGTTTATACTACATCAGTTACGTTATCATGTTCGCATCGTTTATAATTTGTTTACTAATGTAATAAATTAATTTTTATTAATGTGCAATTATAAACTTGCTTTTATATACTTAAGTAAATAAATTCTAATTAAAGTTATATTCATATTTTTGTAATTCATTAAATTTAAAGTTAAACTTTATAATACATGCTTTCAAAATAGATTTGTTATTAAATTGCGTATTTTATCGCAAAAGTTATTAGTATTTAAAAGTTAATTTGAAATATTTTGATAAACTTTTACTAACTTACGCTTATTAATATATTTATATATTTTCTTTTGTTAAAAACAACTTCTTTGATATTAAAAAATGATGTAAGTAAACGTACTATAATTATGAAATATACTTAAATATCATAATTTCCATTTCTCTTTTTACATATGGTGTTTTAAGTTTTTCATTATAAAATTAGAATTTGTTACGTAATAAAAAACAATAATATATATGATGGATTATTTTTTTACATTTATCATCGAATTTTTTATATTTTAAATAACCATTGAAAATTGTTGTTTATCATGGAAAAACAATATACATTTATACTTTAGGTTTAGGATATCATCTGTATGGAATCTATAGTCTTGTGCTAGTGCTTTTTTTGGATTATGATTATGGTATTGATAGACAAACTAAGTGTAAATTTAATGTAGACTTTAAAAAAAAAAAAAACCAAACGAAAAAAAAAGTTACTTTTGGACAGCTGCAAAACACCATAGTGTTTCAAAATTCTATATACAATTTAGTATAAAAGGTATATTAGTTAATCTAGCTATTATTAAAAAAAAAAGAAGGGGGGGGGGTAAAGTAACTCCAACATTTATAAAAAAAAACAGGAAATCCATACAAAATAAAAATATAGTCTATTATCAAAAGCAAAAATACTGTCAGTATATTCTGCAACAACTAACAATTGTGAAACTTAAAAATATGCATTATTTTCATCTATCAAAATGCTTAAACGTTATAGTATATATATGTCTTGGTGAAAAGCAGATTTATAGACTTTCCATAGAATAATAACCAGAGCGATTGCAGAAGTATTAAACTTTTTCTCTTATTAGAAAACCAGTGATACAAATACAGTGCTAATGTGAATAATTGATTAGGTTTGTAGCTCTGTAATGTATATAAGTATAAAAAATATTAAAAAAAAAAAATTAATGTAATTTAAATATAAATTAAATATTAAAATTAGATAGGTTTATTTTTGAATTTATTAAGTAAAACAAACTGCTTTTACTTTTTTAGTTTTCCTTATATTTTAAAAATATACTAATGGCTTTTAATGATAAAATATTAGGCAAATAGAAATAAAAACATTAAAATTTACATTTTAAAACTTATGTTTTTAGTGATTATGCTATTTAATAAAAATTTATAAATTTGCAATCGGAAAATTCTCAACTTAGTTATAAATGTTGTATATGCTAACATGTAGAAAATAAAAACATTTGCAATGTAAAATTATACTGAAATTTTTGACTGAACTATTATAAAAAAATAACATTGTTTATAAAAAATAAAAAGTTTTTGTAATTTCAAATTAAAATTTAAAAACATCTGTAAAATATAATAATCACAAATTTCAGAAACTTGTGGTGTAATGTTTAGCGTATCTGCCGGGTAGTTTCTGGATGGAAGTTGGGCATTTTTTTACAGTAGCCTTTGTACTGTAATGGTTTGTTTTAAAGTTGTCTTGCCATATTTTCCCTAGATTTATTCATCTATTGCATTATGGTTCTATCTTAAGTCTTTTCATAAGAGTAGTCTTATGATATTCACCTTTTTTAACAATTTCTATAATATCAAGCTGTGCATCAAAAGTAATTAGTGTGTTTAATAATTACAACATTTAGTCTTAAATGTTAGAAATACTTTTCAAAATATTAAATAATAATAATTTCCATGTTTGATGTAAACCTTGCTTTTATGTATTCATCTATATGAAAGTGTATATCAATATATATATATGTATATTATATACAAATTGTTATTTAATTATGTTTAAAAAGACCTGGAATAAATTAAAATTATTAACAGAATAAAAATTACGACCACACAATCAATATCACTTGACATCACATAAACATCTACAGTCATAGATTTATTTGAAAATATTTGTAGGTGATATTTAAACATTTTATGCATAGTTTTTTTTTTTAAATTTGAGTTATGATATAATTAAAGTTATTTGAGATTTATTCCTTAAATCTACTTTAAAAAAGCAAGGAATTTATTAAATTATCAGTGCTAGGTTACAGAGTTTGCAAGAGAATCAGAGTGGATTTTATTTTGAAGACAGCATAGGAAAATATTTAAAACAGGGAAAACTCTCTATACATTTTGCCACTCAATGCAAGCCAGAGTAATCAATGGATGCCAGAAGGTTTATGCATAAAATCCCCGTCTAGTGCCTACTCATACAATATCTCTAGACTAGTTTCTGGCTTGTGGCCTTCGTCAGTGAGGAGCAGTGCCCTCAGATCCAAGGCTTCTCACTGATGAAGATTACAAGCCAGAAACTGGTCTGGTGGTATTGGATGAATAGACACTAGATGGGTGCAGTGCTCTCAGATCCTCCAAGGCTCCTCACTGATGAAGGCCACAAGCCAGAAACTAGTCTGGGGATATTGGATGAGTAAGCACTAGATAGGGATTTTATGCACAAGCCTTCTGACATTCATTGATTACTCTGGCTTGCATTGAATGCAATATGTATTGAAAGTTTTGCCTGTTTTAATAATAGTTATAAGCAAGCATAAGAAATGGTGATCATGTGATGTTCATAGGAAAAGATAACAGTAAAAATCTAAATAATTTGTTAACATGCTGTCAATGCATTATTATTATTGTTTGTATATTGGTTTTGTTTAATGAATTTTCATTTGAAACATAAATATTGGTGCATGGTTTGTTAAATGTTATAAAAGCTTTTTGCAAAAAAAAACAAACAAACTGAAATCACTAGCATTATCTTATGCCATTATTTTGATTCAGCATTGAAATAATTTTTTTTTACAAATGCTAATCTCCATATTTATATAATGTAAATATAAATGGTTAGCCAAAGTATAGGATTACCATTGGCATCAAAAATTATTTATATTCTATATGAAATAGAATTATACAACATTGTATAGAAATATTGCATTATTTCTTCAGGTGAAAACTTTCCAGTTCTCTGCAAAATATCACTGGAATATAACAATCTCCCAGTTATTCAAGAATGACCCACAGAGACTCAATAATATTTAAATGAACTGATTGGAAAAGTCACTGGAGATAATGTATATATGATATCAATTTCATGTTCCTCATACCAATATTGACTGTATGTACTCTATGAATTAGGTCTTCTCATTAATGAAGTGTTTGAAGAATTATTTACATCAGAAAATGAAGTTAGTATTATATGCTGTTCAAATAGTCTGCAATTGTGATGCTTCTACAATGAAGTTTGATTGAATCAAGAAAATGCCCACATTATGACTTTTATTGCCATTTTCATCTGGGAAAAGGCAGTGTAGTTGGTAAAATTATTTTGTTAAAATTATAACAATAATTGTTCAATTTTATGACATTCTGTAATTCATTGTGTAATTTTTATTCTCTTAATATATAATTTGCTGCATAAGATAACTTTCACATCAAAATCCATTGGATGTAAAATGACAGCTAGATATACCCGTGAAACTCACAGTATATTGTTTTATCATATAGTGAAATGGTCTAATGTGCTGTGATGATGATAAATTGGAATTTTTTAGACTATGTAGGTCTTTGTAATGTTCATTTATCCTTCTTGGGAAACAGATTTCATTCAGCAGTTAATTCTATAAAATTTTGTTTTCACATCTTTAATGAATGCAATCATCATTTTTAAGATTGTCAGCTTAAACCTAAGCTTAACAGATTAGCACACCAACATTTCCATTAATCAGCTACCAGTAATCTCTTTTAGGTTGAAATACCCCCCCCTCTTCTTTTAGATGTGAGATTGATAGCAATCTTTAGTCAGATATTTATCACTTTCTTAGCATTCTGTATTTAAAAGGGATGGGGGATTTCTGGTATATATTTTTATTTCTACTTACATGATATCAAAATAACCATCAATTTTTCTCTACATTTTTAAATTTAAGGAGTTTGCTATTAACTGAAAGGAGACCCTTTGATTCCTCTTGGAGGCCTTAAAGGAACCGAGCAGGGCAAATTCCTAATGTCCACTCTATACGTTCTTGTCGTTGCAGCTGTTATTACTATGTGATTATTCATATAGTATACGAATATGGATGGGCTGCTCACCAACACGCATTAGCCAGCGTGGTGAGTTTATTGGCTTTTTACCTCTGAGTTTAAGATCAAGAAACACCATGGTCTTTCTTCTCAGTGCCTGATAAGGCAGAATGAATGTTTGTGTAAATGATAAATATTTTTCCAATACATATATACAATTATGACAGACAAAAATAAAGCATGGCCATTATTCCCAGGAGGCTGTAAAGTCACCAACCAAGGCAGCAGTTGGTGGCCGAAGGCGGAGGGTGCTAAGAATCCCCTGATTGCGGACCCAGGCTGCCATTTGATGACGACTTTTTATTTAGGTACTTACAACTGCAGATCACTTTCAAGTGAAGGAAGATTGCAAGAATTAGAAGAAGAACTGTCTTACATTAAATGGGACATTATTGGACTTTGTGAAGTTAGAAGAAAAGGTGAAGAAACAATTGATTTAAAAAGTGGACATATACTCTATTATAAAGGCACACATATTGGAAATACAAATGGAGTAGGATTCATTATAAATAAAAAGTGGAAGAACAATATTGTGGAGATTGATGGTGTATCAGACAGAGTGGCAAGATTAGTTATACAACTTAATAGCAGATACCAAATGCAGATAATTCAGGTTTATGCCCCAACAAGTTCTCATAGTAATGAAGTAGTAGAAGATTTTTATATGGATGTACAAAAGACTTTTGATTAGAGTAAACAACATTTTAAAATTGTTATGGGAGACTTTAATGCTAGAATTGGTAGACAAATGAAAGATGAAATTGCTGTAGGTAATTTTGGTTATGGTAATAGAAATGAGAGAGGACATAGACTTGTGGAGTTTGCAGAAAAAGAAAAACTTTATATTATGAATTTATTTTTTGAGAAAAATGTTAAAAGGAAATGGACATGGAAGCATCCAAATGAAGGTACAGCAGAATTGGATTATATTTTGACTAACAGGAAATACATATTTCAAGATTGTAATGTTCTTAATAAATTTAACACAGGAAGTGATCATCGATTAGTAAGGTGTAAGTTACGTGTTAATGTAAAACTAGAGAGACAAAAATTATTAAGAAAAACCAATATTTACAGTTGATATTCATAATCTTCAGAAACATTCTAATGAATTTAAATTAGAACTTACAAATAGGTTTCAAGTGTTAGAAGATTTTGAACATGATTCAGATTTGAATGAAATTAATATGAAAATAACTGATACACTTTTAAAAACTGCAACAAAGATAGCTGGTAGAAAAAAGCAGCAATTGACTAATAAAATTTCTACTGAGACTAGAGAATTTATGAAGAAAAGAAGGAATATGAAGATATACAAAAATGATGTCTTAAAAAGAATTGAATATCTCGAATTTTGTAAAATGGTACGGAAAAGAGTTGAAAATGATATAAGAAAGTATAACTGTGAAATAGCAAGGAAAGCTGTAGAAGAAAATAAAAGTCTCAAGAATGTTAAACAACATT
This sequence comes from Epiperipatus broadwayi, assembly GCA_028023455.1. Taxonomy (NCBI): domain Eukaryota; kingdom Metazoa; phylum Onychophora; class Udeonychophora; order Euonychophora; family Peripatidae; genus Epiperipatus; species Epiperipatus broadwayi. Next base: position 1,318,066 of record JAQFVV010012629.1, read on the forward strand.
TTGGTATTGGTAGGAAATTTATATCTGCAATAAGAAAAAAAGATGGAATTATTACTAAAAAGAGAGATGACATCATGAAATTGGTAGAAGATTTTTATCAAGAATTATATAGTAATAAAGAACAAGTACCTCCTATATCTATTACATCTTCTGAATTGCCCAGAATTTTAAATGAAGAAGTGAGGCATGCAATTAAATGTATGAAGAAAGGAAAGGCTCCAGGAAATGATGGAATTATAATAGATATATTAAAAGAAGCAGGTGAAGAAATAGAAACAATTTTAGCAAAGTTATATACCAAATGTCTAAATGATAAAGATGTACCATGAAGATTGGAAGATTGCAGTAATAATATTAATATTTAAAAAAGGTGATAAAGAAGATAGTAGAAATTACAGACCTATCAGCCTTTTGTCAGTTTTATATAAAATTTTTACCAAGATAATTACAACTCGTCTACAGAGAACTTTGGATTTCTATCAACCAAGAGAACAAGCTGGATTTAAAAGTGGTTTTAGTACAATAGATTATATCCAGGTATTGAGAGAAATCATAGAAAGGACAAATGAATATGAGTTGTCATTATGTTTTGGATTTGTAGATTATGAAAAGGCATTCGATTCTGTACACATTTCTTCAGTGATTAAAGCATTGGATCATCAAGGTATAGATCCAGGATATTGTCATATTTTAAAGAATATTAATAAAAATGCAACAGCAACAATTAGATTACATAATGATACTGGAAAAATCAACATTGAGAAAGGTGTAAGACAAGGTGACTCCATATCTCCAAAACGTTTTACAGCAGTGCTGCAAGAAGTATTTTGTGGATTAAAATGGGAAACTAAAGGAGTGAAAGTAAATGGAGAGTATTTAAGTCATTTAGATTTTGCAGATGATGTAGTTGTTTTTGCAAATAATGCTTCAGAGCTGCAGGAAATGTTGCAGGAGTTAGCAGATGAAAGTAGAAAAGTAGGACTAAAGATAAATGTTAAAAAGACTAAAGTAATGTTTAATCGATTTGCTCAAAATATGAAAATAAAGATTGATTATGAAGAATTAGAAGAAGTTAACAGTTACAAATACCTTGGTCAGATTATTAATACAGATGGAAACATAATGGAGGAAATTAATCATAGAATTAAACTTGGTTGGAGTGCTTTTGGTAGAAATAACGTGATACTAAAAGGAAATATGCCTATATGTTTGAAAAGGAAGGTTTTTAATAAAGGTGTTTTGCCAGTTCTTACTTATGGATCTGAGACTTGGACACTTAATAGAAGAGCAATACAGAGACTTCAGACCACTCAAAGAAGTATTGAGAGATACATGTTGGGAGTAACAAGAAGGGATCGAAAACGCAATGTATGGGTAAGACAACAAACAGGTGTTACTGACCTTATTGAAAAAATTAAAAGATTGAAATGGAGTTGGGCTGGACATATTGCTAGAAGAAATAATAGATGGACAATTGAAATTTTAAACGGGATTCCAAGAGATTGTAAAAGACCCAGAAAGAGACCACATGTGAGATGGATGGATGAAATAAGAAAATGTGCAGGGGTGTTTTGGAGAAGAGAAGCTAAAGATCGGAGAAGATGGATTAAACTTGGAGAGACTTCATCCTGCAGTGGATTGATAATGGTTGATAATGATGATGACCCATATAAATGAACTTAAACATAGGAACTATTACATCTTTATATCACCTAGTTTTCTTATGTGTTCTTCAAATTTCCTAATGCGTTTTTTCATTATCTTTATATATTTATGTAAATTATTATTTATTTTTTTATTTGATCGTGAATGTACATACAGATATTATATACACATGACTCATTACAATCAACACATAATTGTTGATTATTGTTAGTGTGTACATTTTATATAATATTTAATGGATATGTTATTTGAATTTTATTTGATTTTTAATACAAATATATAATTTTTGTATATATGCACACACATTTGTTTGTTTAAACAATCATATATGTATATTTTTATATACATTTTAAAATTAAGTCTAAAAGCCTTTGTGAGGTTTGATAAGAAGATAATGTAGTTTTTTGTAATGCAAATTAATCTATTGAGTGGTTAATCTTTTTTACATTGTATAATCTTTTAATAAATAGGAGAACTTTGTCAAATATATTGCATATAACTTGTAATTTTTGAACATCACCATTTTGCTGAATTCCTGATGAAAACCAGTCATCTGCTTGAAATATTAAAAATAACAGTTTCACATATAATTTTGTTTCTTTTTTTTTTTTGAGTTTAATGATAATATTATAGGTATTTCAGATTTTTTTGGCTATATTTTATATATATTTATGTGCTATACAAAATTCATTTTAACTAAGTTTCAATCATAATTAATAATTGATCAATTTAATTGGTTTAATTATAGATAATGACAATATATCATCTAATTCTAAAAATTTTAAATATGCATATATGTAACATAGGAAAGCATATTTATATTTTTTAAATAAAAAATTAAATGAATATATATATATCCATATGTGTTTAATACAAAAAGAAAGATATATTTAATTTTATTGAAAAAATAATTAAGAGATATACTGAAACACAAGAACTTATTGAAATTATGCACACTCACTATTGTAATTTTCACGGGTAGATTTAGACCTTCTATTATGCACTATAGAGTGCAAGTTAATCAAATTATGAAAAAGAATAATCTTCCATTCATATATGAGTTCGGATATTTCAAGAATAGCTATTTTTCCTGATTAACTGATCTAATATTTTATTTATTATTACGATTTTCATTGCTGGCGGAATCAGTTTTATATTTATTTAAAAGGGCCCCCGAGTCCATAGACTCACTGATCTGTCGCATCACATCACGTATTTTTGCAGCAAATAACTAAATGTAATTTTTACATGATTTCACATTCTTGTCAAGTAGTATTTAAGAGTTTTTTCTATTGTTTGTAGATAAAGATGAACATGTTGGCATAAGCAATTATACATTTCTTAAAATAATCTTTTGTAATAGTGAAACGTAATAAACTAAAGTTAATAACATACAATGAAAGTTGATATTAAAGATAAATATTTTAATTATAACAAATTAAAATATTTAAATGATAAATTGTAAATTACTAATAAATTGGAAAGCACATAGAAACGCTCATCCAGATAATAACGTTAAATAATAAAAACAGTTCCATTCTTTTAAATTTCTTGAAGGAAGGAAGCAATCCATGGATAAAATGTCTCTTTAGGGATATTTGGAATTTGCAGTTAAAGTTTATAGTTAAATTTAGTTTGCAAACATTTAATTTGATACAAGTAGTATTAACTTACCAGTAAGTTTCGCGAATTTATGTAGATTGTAATATAAATGTATTTTTTGGTTTGAAGAGCTCATGGCACTGATACAAATTCAGGAAGATGGTAGCTAAGGCATAATGTATTTCATTAGCAGATTTTTAAGGGGTCCAGAAATCAATTATTCCATAATAGAGAAGGAGGCGTTGGCCGTGGTATGGGCATTCCAGAGATTTCGGAAATTTTTGATAATATTGGAAGTGATAGAACTGATCATAAAAGTCTGGAATTCCTTAACCACAGTTATATGACAAATAGTAGGTTAATTCATTAGAGCCTTTTTCTTCAAGAATTTAACTACTCTGTACAATATTATAAGGGAACAGAAAATGTGTTGGCTGATGCTTTAAGTCACAGTGCAGGTCTGGAGTTTGCTAGCCATTTGCAGATGGAAGACATGTGTCTGGCGGTGATAAGAATGGAAATAGATACATCCGTTGAAAACGATGTTAAACACTTGCGTGATAAACAGAAATAAGACTCCAGATACCATAGAATTATAGATAATTTAGAGAGAGAAGAAAGTGAAGATGGGTCAAAGGAAAGTTATTCTGAAAAAAAATGGGAGAAGTTATTATTTGAGAGAGGGGGTGTTGTGGTACTTAATGGATATAAAGGAGGGAATGTGGAGAATGATAGTGTCTAAGGGCTTATGAGATAAATTAACCATGTATACCCATTGTCTATATGGACACTATGGGATTCGCAAAGTAGAAAGGTTATTGAAAATGTTTTACTGGTCGGGTATTACGGTATCAGATAGCCAACATATTAAAAGGATGTGAAGTGTGCCAGAAGATGAAATCCACCAACAGATCATATGCAGATACATTGAACACCATAATTCCAGAGAAACTCAATGACCCGATAGCTATTGATTTTTATGGGTCACTACCTCTGTTCTGAAGGATGAGATATGTATTAGTAGTTTGTTTTTTCAAAATGGGTGTCCGCATATCCTATGATTTTAAACTTTTTCCAATTCTTATTTAACATTTTCTAAAAGATTACTAAAATTTAAAATTTTTTTATTGACTTTGCTGCTAATACTATTCAATCTGTTTTTCTACAGTTATTTTTAGTTCATTCAAACTATTATTTTTAAACTGTTTGTTAAAACCTCTAGTTCTGTTTATTTTTTAAAAATAAAAATTAATGTTTATAACTTTATATATATTGGCTAAAAGTAAGGAGATTGCAGTTGGGTTCAGACTTTACATTCCTAGGATTCGAGAAAAAAAGAAAGGAATTCAAAATATTTTAATGAAGTTAATTGATTAGAAATTTTTTTTTTTTCATATGTCATAGCATCGGCTGGGATACGAACGCATTAACTGTCTGCAACCAACTACTTGCTTGCAAGGCGGCTGCGATGACCTCTCGGCTAACAACGCTTGACTAGAATTATTTTTAACTTGAATTGTACTTACAAAAGCTAAACTTGCCATATCTAAGATAAAACAAAATTATTTTGATTTTATAGGCTTTTTTATTCAGATAATATTAAAGATGAAATGTTCATGCAATAAAAATTATTCTTTTTTGAGGCACCTAAAAATTATTTGTATCTAGACTCTTGTTTAGGAAGGCTAGCGCTATAATAAGGAGAATAAAAATCAAAACAAAAGCTTTATTTTCAGATTTTTTTCACTAAATCCATCATTATTATTACTACATAAATTTAATCGTTTTATCCAGTTAACTAACAAATACAGAGTATTAATCCTGTTTTCTTAAACTTTGCATTAAATCTAGTAACACAATTTTGAGTTATTGGATATAGTTAGCTAAAATTAAGTTTCTTTTCAATTTCCCATGCTTGATCACACATTCAATATAATCTGATATATGATTGATTTAATAACCAAAATAAATAAAGAATATTCATTTATTTTTGTAAAAAAAAAATTGAAGGAATTCAAAAGGCAATTAATTTGAGAAGACTTTGATACTGATTTATGGGATATCCTTTTTATACTAATATATGTTTTATATACTCCACTCTTATTTAAAATTTTTGTGTAGAATGGTCACATTTAGAGACAATCTATGCTGATTTACCAGAAGAAAAAAAAATCTAATTGTTTTATCAGCAGGAGAAATATAGTATTTAGAAATAGAGGAAATGTGATCTACAAAGATAGATTGATTATGGACACCAAAAAAAAAAAAAATGCTTGGCATAATTATTTTTGTATTATTATTATATTGGAACAAGTTACAGATATTTTTTAATATGTCCACGAAAATGTTCTAAAACTGCAATGTTGATTGATTCATGTGCGAAGTTATTCCATCAATTTGGGATTATCCTTAATGAATTAAATTTTACATAAATGTCCTAAGAGTTGAGATTTGTTGAGTGTTGTGAAAGTATTATTAACTGCTTTGCCATTATAAATTATGTTTGTATCAATTGTTTTACAATCATTTGTTGTAAAAATTTTCATTTTGTATAAACATGTTTGAAATAAGAAATCATCAATTGTAGTTAATAAATATGGATATTAATAGAGCAAATCAAATTTCTCATTGGATTAATGACTTTGAAAAATATGAATCAATTATAAATAATGCAATAAAATCACATCATGTGGTGACTTTTGGTATCTTAATGGAATTGTTGTAATGTGAGGATTATTTTACCTGTATTTAGCAGTTGAGGATATTACATTGTTATTTAGGTGAAATAAGTTGATTTTTATAAGATCTCTGTTTGTGCTCAGTATAATTGGAATAACCATTGCTTGTAGTTTCAGTGTCATTAAAAAACAATTGTTGAATGTGGAATATTTTTTAGGGAAGTAAAAAATGCATGTTTTATGTAAAATCCTTTTCTTTAGTTATATAGGGCATATGTAATTGCCAAGATATTGCTTATATCTTGCTGGAATCTAACAAGTTACTCACTGTTTGCTTTATATCATCCATAGTAACTTTTTAGCCTGAAAATCATTATTTGATTTGTATCTTTGATCTTAGTTTGTGTTTTAGGAAATGATAGTTTTTTTATGAAAAATTTTTCTTTCTAATATTCATAATTGTCATTGGACTTCTCTTTATATGCTTTTTAGTCAATAGATTTTTGAAATTTACTTCTGAATTGCAACAAAGCTCTACAGCATAAATGATATAGTATTTTGTTCTTAAAAATAACATGGATCTCTATTCCATCTTTATTATATTCGACTGTCTATCGGTGGGATATCACTGGGAAAATTGTGAACAGTTTGTATATGGGAATGGATAAATGGGGCAATTTTGAATTTTTTTTTTTTTTTGTCAATGAATTAATTTTTTTTATAAATCTCAACTATATGAGGATTCAGAATTTTTTTTTTTTTTGTATATATAATGATAAAAATCTTCACATTTTTCTATATGTAGATCTTCTTATGTATAAGTTAGATTTATAATGTAGTAATTATCTATCTGTCATATTTATGACTTGGAGTTTAAATCAAGATAGAATTTTGCAAATGTTTCAGGTTGTTGAGCATTTTTAAGTAAGTATAATTTTTTTTTCCATATTGTTGATTCATCGCTTATTAGCTAGCCATCCAATTATTGATTGATAAACATTTGTAAAACTATTTTTTCGTTAATTAAAAAATATAATGTGAATCACTGTTAAATAGAGCCATGAAAGCTAGAGATCTATAATTTAAATAATTGAATATGGCTTTAAGAAAATGTTATCTTTTAATATTTTTGCTTACGGTAGAGAAACATATTTATAAAACAAATGTCATTTTTAAGTTTATTGTTTACACACAATAATGTATAGATTTTTACTTCAAACTTTGTTGTTATTAATAAATTATGTTTATTTGATAATTATATTTTCATTCTTAATAGAATGCTTATGGTATTTTTAGTATTGCAAATTTATCTCTTATATTTACAAAATTCAGTATTTAAAATATGTATATATATATTTTAATTTAAATAATTATCAGACCAACTTTATAATTCTGTATTTTTTTACAGCAAATTTAAAGATTCGTAAGTCTTTACTATGATTGATTGCCATTTTATCAAAATCTTATGTCATTTCTGAACATTTTATTTATTGGCAACTTCATCTTTATTAAATAATAATAATAAAGACAAAATAAATTTTATTTTTGCATATTTGTTCAGTCATGGTTTTTTTGGTTATAGAAATTAATTATAGGTTTAAACCAGATGTAATAATATTTAATTAATGATTTTATTTATTGATAAATATAAGTGAATGTTAAAAACAAAATAAAACTAATATAAATAATAATTATTTTCCATGATGTTATTACATAAAATTATCAACTTAGCAATTGCAGTATAATTTCAAATTAATAAAATGAATTATGATTATCAATTCTAGCACTAATTATGCATTTACTATTGGAAAGATTATATAATTTTATATTAATCTTTTAAAGATATGTAGCAAAAGTTGTTTTAAGTCATTAAATTAATCTTTAATAAATACACAATAGGATTATAATCTCAATTAAAATTTTAATCCTATTATTGATTTTTTTGTATTTATTTTAATTCTAGTATTTCTCTAATGCTAAGAAAGATAGATAGGATTTGTAATAAGTTTGAGATGAAACTAAGTATAATTAAAAACACAATAATTTTAAATTTTGGGATTTTGATGGAAATAGTGATAAATTAAAATTTGAATTTTGCAGTGACAAACTTTTAATAGAATCTTCATTTTTTGTCTTTGGAATTAAAAGTAAAATAACTTATGTCTATTTGAATTGCTGGAAAAGAAAGGAGGAAGAATTGAAGACTGCAGAAGATGTAAATTTGGAGAATAGGAAAGATAAGTTAGAAGAGCAAAGTTAAAAACATAGAAGCATTGAAAAGAGTAAATGAAGAAATCTTTTATTGAAGAAATTAAGACAAGGAATTGGTTAAAATATACATAAAGATAAAAGAACTATCAATATATTGATAGTGTGAGAGGAAGAGAGGTACACAGAAGATGGTGATATTTGATCTTAAAGTCATCAGATAACTATTTTTTAAAGAACTGAATAGGTAATAGACTTAACAAACTGGTCTGGGTTGGTATGCCGGATCTGTATTTTGACTGATAACTAGGGGTGATTTCTATTTATTATCACTAAATGACTTTTTGCAATTTATTGGTGTTCTATGGTCTGTAAAAGTATCTAAAATTGTTTGTGTAATTTGTTCATTTTAAAATATTAATATTGAGATGTAAATCAAAATTTTATTTTGATATAAATCATAAAAAAAATCTTATGCTTTTTTTTTAAACAAAAAAATTAACTATATGCAAATCTTAGAAATTAATTTTTGTTCAAAGATCTGTTAAGTCTACATTAGTAATTAAGCTTACAAAATGGTTAATGTATGCATATATTTTTTATGAAACCTATTTACAATTAAAATTTATTGTTTATTTTATTTTCTTTTAATAATTCGACTTTTTTTTCCTGTTAAAAATTTATTTTATTTTGATATATGCAGGATTTAATTTGTCCCCCCTATAAAATTGCTAATAAGATACATAGATATACAATTTGTATATATATTTTAGTCAAATAATAATCTTCACTATTTTATGGTATAACTCAATATATTTAAAATACTTTTATGTAGATCATGTCAAGTCATATCAATATATTTAAAAACTCATAATTTTATTTTATTTTTTAAAGAAAACCATTCTCTATTCCTGGTATCAGCATTTCCTCTCTCCATTTCTCTATTATACTCTTCAGTTTTATTTTTCACTATTCACCTTACATTCACTTTTTAAAAAAAAGAAAATAATTTAATATTTTATCTTTAAATTTGAAGCACTATTAGGAAATTGGATCTTTTTTTTAACATAGTGATGGTTATTTTTATTATATTTCCAAGTAACAGGTAATAATATTTTTCAGAATTTTATATATAAAAAAAATTTTTTTTTTTTTTTTGATTATTGAATGCAGTCTAACAAAGTTTCGTATACTGGGAAAGACTTAACTTTAGTGGTTTTTTAATTTTATGTTTTAGCATGTAATCGTCTTTAGCAATCAGAGGTTTATTTCTTGAGAATAAGCTTTTGTTAATTCTTTGATTTGCACTATGCTTATATACTTTTTATTTCAATTTTTAAATAAAGCCTTTACTTTCAGTTGATTGCTTCTTTTTTTTTACCATAAATCCTAATACTATTTTATAGGTATTATATATTCAATTGTCAGCTGATATCTAATTATCCCTGAAATTAATGGAATCTGTAACACTAATTTTGAATCAAAGTTCACTAGTCCTACCAGTACATATAATATATAATAAATTCTCATAGATATCATAACATTGTCTAGCAAAAAATAAAAGCTGCATTTTCTGGATCTGATGTTGGATTATTTCCAATATCTTGTAATTTTGTCTTAATTGAATTTTTTGTTAAAAGTAGTTCCTTGTTTTTAATCTAATTTAAAATTTTTTGCTGTACATTGATGTAGATAATAAAAGTTTTTGGGGATTTATGTATTCAGCATAAGATTTTTTTTTTTTTTGTTAAGTGAATTTTCGATTTTAAAGTGGTTATACTACATATATATGTATAGTTAAATGTGTTTATTTGCATTTAAGTTTTTTATTTTGCTGTAAAATTCTGAAAATATTTTGCTTTTTTTAAGAAAATATAGCTGAATAAATTTTTAAGAACTAAAAGACATTGATATGTCATTCAAGAGAGAAGTTTTTAATCATATTCAGATGATGGCAGTATTTTTGGATTTAAAATGATTTAAAAAAAAAAAAAAATCTTAGATTTTTTTTTCTTGTAAAATGTTTAGGAGAAAAAGAGCATTTTTTCATGAATAAGATTCTAAAGGACACTATAAACAAATCTCATTTATAAATATATACTAAAGCAAGGACAATTTTGGATGGAAAAAGATAAATAAAATTTTATTTTTTTAAAACTAAGATTATTAAGGAAAATTGAAAAAACATTTTTATAATTTTATATTATTTAAATATCTTGTTTTTCAGTTTAAAGAAGAAGAAATAATATATTTTAGTATAAATTAAAAATTAAATTCTGTATGTGAAATAAATAATTTAATTATTTTGAAAATGACAACTTGTTAAAATGAACTTTTTTTTTAAAAAAAAGGAAATAATATTTAGGAGATCCTTGATGTTTGCATGCTTATTAATCAATTTCTACAAATTCAATGCTAAATAATTAAGAAACTTCATTTTCGTGTATATGAAATTGATTCAAGATGCATGAAGTTATTCAAAATAATTGTTGTTAAAATTGTTTAGATGATAATCATGCTTATTTGAATTTCTTGAATAGATAGCTGTATATAGATGCACTCTCATATATATGTATCCGATCATTATATTTTTTGAAAATTATTTTAAAAATGTAGTGAAATTTTAAAGATTTTTTTTTTCCTAAAAAATATTATTGAATCATAAAATGGATGAATTCAGAAAATACTAATGTCTATAATATTATAAAAAAAGATATTCTTTTAAACATTGATAATAGATAAAATAAATATGTAATAATGCAAAAATATTTATGAATTATAGTTATTGATATATATTTATATAAATATCATGTTTGATTAATGATGAATGCAGAGATAGGTGTGGGATTATATTATTATATATTTTACTATAGATTTGAATAACAAGAATTTGTAATTGTTTTTTTGTTTTTTTTACTTCAAAGTCCTAGGATTGATATTTTATATTTTATCCTTTACATTTTCAGCTTGCAGAATCTATATGTGCACCAATTTTTCAAGTTTATTATATATAGATTAGTAAAGAAAATGTACAAGATTGGAGAAAAGATGTGAACAAGCAAATAATTGAACGACATTATCGTTTTCATCTGGATTTAGCATGTAGCAATCACTTCAGGCTTGGGTTATTTTTAGTGAATATTACTGCTTATATATTGTATTATTAAACCACTAAACAACCCATGATCACGATTTCTTATGCTAGCATGTTATTAAAACAGGCAAAACTCCATATAGTAGTGCCACTCTGTGCCAACCAGAGTAATCAATGGATGCCAGAAGGCTTGTGCATAAAATCCCTATCTAATGCCTACTTATCCAATATCACCAGACTAGTTTCTGGCTTGTGGCCTTCATCAGTGAGGAGCTTTGGATATGAGAGCACTGCACCTATCTTAGGATCTAATGCAACCCTCTAGAAGCCACCTTTTAACTCTACTTAACTACAAAACTATGATAATAAAATTTGAAAACACAATAATATTTTCAATCTAAGCTCAATAGCTTATATAGTCATATGGGTCTGAACTCAGTTCAGCCCATACATTTTGGTATCTTTGGCTCTTTTTCAACCATAGCCACCACTATCCTATTAGGCAGGATTGGTGTTAAACTACTAAACATCACATGATCACCATTTCTTATGCTAGCACGTTATTAAAACAGGCAAAACTCTCCATGCAGTAGTGCCACTCAATGCCAAACAGAGTAATCAATGGATGCCAGAAGGCTTGTGCATACTAATGCCAACTCATCCAATATCCCCAGACTAGTTTCTGGCTTGCGGCCTTTATCAGTGAGGAGCTTTGTATCTGAGAGCACTGCACTTAGATCTTAGGATCTAATGCAACCCTCCAGCAGCCAGCCACTTTTTAACTCTATTTAACTACAAAACTATGAGAATAAAATTGAAAACACAATATTTTCAATCTAAGCTCAATAGCTTATATAGTCATATGGGTCTGAACTCAGTTCAGTACTCATACATTTTGGTGTCTTTGGCTCTTTAACAACCATAGCCACCACTATCCTATTAGGCAGGATTGGTGTTAAACCAGTAAACATCACATGATCACCATTTCTTATGCTAGCACATATCTAGATTAAAACAGGTAAAACTCTCCATGCAGTAGTGCCACTCAGGGCCAACCAAGCCAGAAACTAGTTGAGGATATTGGATGAGTAGGCATTAGATAGGAATTTTATGCACAAGCCTTCTGGCATCCGTTGATTACTCTAGTTGGCACTGGGTGGCACTACTGTATGGAGAGTTTTGCCTGTTTTAATAATGTGCTGGCATAAGAAATGGTGATCATGTGATATTCAATGGTTTAACACCAATCCTGCCTAATAGGATAATGGTGGTCATGGTTGTTAAAGAGCCAAAGACACCAAAATATATCGATACTGAACTGAGTTCAGACTCATATGACTATATAAACTATTGAGCTCAGATTGAAAATATTGTGTTTTCAGTTTTATTCTCATAGTTTGTAGTTAATTAGAGTTAAAAGGTGGCTGCTGGAGGATTGCACTAGATCCTAAGATCTAGGTGCACTGCTCTCAGATCCAAAGTTTCTCACTGATGAAGACCACAAGCCAGAAACTAGTCTGGGGATATTAGGAGATTTAGGCATTAGATAAGGATTTTATGCACAATGCTTCTGGCATCCATTGATTACTCTGGTTGGCACTGTGTGGCACTTCTGTATGGAGAGTTTACTCAGTTACTTTGTTTAAAAAATAATTATAACATACACCAAATCTTTTAAAAACTTGTTTTTTGTTTTTTTGCCACCAAAATGAAATATATATATATATTAAAATAGATTTCCAACGTTTCGACTATTTCTTTATTTTTTTCTATAGTCTTTTTCAAGGAACTAAAAATATATAAAAAGGAGAAAAAAAAATTCATAAAAATTTTTAAAACAAACAAAAATAAAAATCCTGTCACATATACATACTATTTTGGAAAATATATTCTTTACTTACTATGATTTCTTTTCCCAACAGCTTCCAACTTTACATTTTGCCTAAATGAACATTTTATTGTTACAAAATATAGTTTTTTATTATCTTATCTTCAATTAACACATTTTTACATTCCTTTCTTGTTAAAAACAAAAACATTCTATTAAATTTCACAATTTTTTTTTTCCCTCTTCCTTTACATTATAATATTCTATTCAGAACAGGATTTAACATCTTTATGTATAAATTTTCCTTTTCAAATCTTTCTTTTTGTTTAATTATACATTCTAAAGGGGTAATCTTAAAATTGACATGACCAAATTTTTCTTTATGTAAATATATTGCTGAATTTCCATCTGACAAATGTTGTTTTAATCTAGTTTTTAAAAAATTCTTTGTATTACCCACATAAGATATATCTTTACCATTATATTTTAAACAATCCATACATTTTATACAATAAACAGCTTGCATTATATAATATTTAATAAATTTATTTTAAAATAAGATATTTCATTCAAATTATTTTTCAGAATTAATCTTATTTCCCTAGCCAGATTAATATATGGTTAGAAATAGATTAATATTTAAATGTGTTTGGCAAATAACTTTCACTTTTGAATTTTGCCCTTTATTATTGGCTGTTAAATATTTTGTTTGAACAGTTTCTTGTATAAATATTGCACATTATTTTTCTCTAAGCAAATTTATTTTAAGATCAATTATTTCAGCTATTTTTTACAAATAATTTAAATATAAAACCTATATTCTTCGTGTCAGATAAGTAAATTAATGAAAATTATAATTTTCAAAGCTTGAATTTGGTAATTAGCTTTTGTTTGACTTAGCTTAATTATCTACTTTTATTCATGGGTGGAAAGGAAATATGTGATGGTTTATAGTCATGTTTAGATGTTTTTAAATAAAATATTTTAAATAGAATATTTAAATTAATACAATCTTTTATAAATAAAAAATTAATTTTTGTATCATTGATATATTTTTAAAATTATTAAAAATGATTTGATAGGATGATCATTGTTAGAATTTTGAAAAAAAAATCAAGTTCATAGAATTCAGTTTCTTCCAAAAACAATTTTTAAAAATAGGAACAGTACAGATAATCTTCATCTTGAATACAAATAGATCAATTCTTTACAATTTAATTTTCAAGCATAAGAATAAAAATCTGAGATTTGGAATTTGTTCTAATTAATTTTATTCGTTGTTTTCAACCATGCAAATAGTTTGGAATAAAGATGGTTACAGTGATTTATATATTCTGATAATCTTGAAATTTTTAACAGTATTTTTTTATTCACGCTTTAATAAATAGCACATTTAACTTAAAAACCTATGTTGTGGCATTGATGAAGTGAAATGAAATATGCATTACCTAAAATGAGTATCAACAAAAAATAGCAAATATGTGTGAAATGAATTTTCAAAATATAATTGCAAAAATATGATGGAAAAGTAAAAAGATAAGTGTATAAAATATACTAGATAGAATTTCTATAAATGTATTTGTAAGAAATGCTTGCATATAACTTGCAGTATTTGATTGTCAGTACAAAGTATATTAATTGGGAGAAGTAATTTTATAAAATACATTAACACTGGTCATGGTAAGTGGATGTTAATATTCAAAAATATACATATTTGTAATTAATATTAAAAATATCATGTTTAAAAATATATTAATGGATATAAGTTATAAATTTCTTTAAATCATTTTAATAGTGGATCTCATTTAAATTATATGCATTGTAAAGTGTATTTTTAACAACAAAAAAGACTTCGCTTTTAGCCGAAATATCCTTTTATTCTTCTTTGAGGCTTTAAAGAAACCAAGATAGCAGTTTTCTAATATTCCATCCATATGTTTTTGTTGCAACTGTTATTACTATATGATTCTTCATATTGTAAATGAATGTGGTAGGTTGATTTCACCAACAGTAATGAGTGCTCTGGCTTTTTATCTCTGAATTTAAGATCAAGAAACATCGATTTTTCTTCTTAGTTTTGTTTGATAGTTCTCAACTGAAATGGTTTTCTTGAATGCAGGATAAATGTGTGTGTGATTTTTTTAATTTTATTTTATAGATATTTATAATCATGGAGGCAAAACTAAATTATGGGTCTTATTCCTAGGAAGCTATAAAATCACTAGTCAGACGGTGATTGGCAACCAAAGACAGAATGCTAAGAATCATCTTACTGTAGAATCAGGCTGGCATTTAATGGCAACCTTTTATTTAAATCTCTATAACTGCAAATCACCTTCAAATGAAGGAAGATTGCACAAATTGAAAGAACTATCTTATATTAAGGGGGACATTGTTAGATTTTGTGAAGTTAGAAAAAAGGTAAAGAGTTAATTGATTTAAAAAGTGGATATGTTGTTTATTACAAAGTTATAAATATTGGAAGCACAAGCAGAATGGGATTCTTCATAAATAAAAAGTGGAAGAATAAGTGTGAATATTGTTGGAATATCTGTGAGTGACAGGTTTAATTATTCGCATTAATAGAAGATACCAAATACAGATTATTCAGATTTATATAACAAGTTCTCATTATGTGGTGATAAAATAGAGGATTTTTTATGGATATATAAAATTCTTTTGATCAGACTGAATGATGAAAGTGCTGTGAGTAAATTTGGTTATGGCAATAATAATGAGAGATCATAGATCTGTGAAGTTTGCAGAAAAACAAAATGTATTGTGAATTCTTTCTTTGAGAAAAGTACTAAACAGAAATGAACATAGAAATCTTAAAATGAAAGTATAGTAAAATTAGATTATATTTCGTCTAACAAAATATATATTGTAAGATGGTAATGTTCTTAATAGATTCTACATAGGAAGTTATTGTTAATTAGTGAGATATAAAATATGTGTTAATGTGAAACTAGAAAGACAAAAACTATTAAGAAAGGCAGTAATAATAGTTGATATTCCTAATCTTAAGAAACATTATAGTGAATTTAAATTATAACTTGCAAATCATTTTAAAATATTAACAGTCTTTGAAGATGGTATAGACTTAAATAAAATCAATAAGAAAATAACTGATACTTTATTAACTATTGTAAGAAAGATAACTGGTATAAAAAAAAGCAATTTTCTAGTAAAAAAATTTTACTGAGATAAGAGAATATATGGAAAAATGCAGAAATATAAACTGAAAAATATTACATTAAGAAGAATATCCCGAGTTTTGTTAAATGGTATGAAAAAAAGATTGTAATGATATAAGAAAATATAATTGTGAATTAATAAGGAAAGCTATAGAACATCACATGATCATTATTTCTTACGCTTGCTCATACCTGTTATTAAAACAGGCAAAACTCTCTATACAGCAATGTCACTCAGTGCTTCTGGAGGGTTGCATTAGATCCTAAGATCTAGGTGCAGGGCTCTCAGATCCAAGGTTCCTCATGAAGGCCACAAGCCAGAAACTAGTGTGCAGATATATAATGAATAGGCACTGGATAGGGATTTTATGCATGAGGCTTCTGGCATTCATTGATTACTCTGACTTGCACTGAGTGGCACTACTGTATGGAGAGTTTTGCCTGTTTTAATAACAGTTATGAGCAATCATAGGAAATGGTGATCATGTGATGTTCAGTGGTTTAATACCAATCTTGCCTAATATGATAGTGGTAGCTATGGTTATTAAAGAACCAAAGACACCAAAATGTATGGGTACTGAACTGAGTTCAGACTCATATGACTTTAAGCTAATGGGCTTAGATTGAAAATATTGTCTTTTCAATTTGATTCTCATAATTTTGTAGTTTAAGTAGTGATACAAGGTGGCTGCTGGAGGGTTGCATTAGATCCTAAGATCTAGGTGCAGTGCTCTCAGATCCAAGGCTCATCATTGACGAAGACTACAAGCCAGAAACTAGTTTGGGGATATTGGATGAGTAGGCAACTAGATAGGGATTTTATGCACAAGCCTTCTGGCATCCATTGATTACTCTGTCTTGCACTGAGTGATTACTGTATGGAGAGTTTTTCCTTTTTTAATGAAAGCTATAGAAGAGAGTAAAAGTCCAAAAAGTGCAATATAGCATATTGGTATGAAAGGAAAGTTATTTCAGCAATAAGAAGACAAGATGGAATGTATTATTAAAGAGAGAGATGATGCTATAAAGTATATGAAAAACTTCAAAAAAATTATATAGTTATGATAAAGAAAAAGTGTTATTATAATTATTGCATCTTAAACAATTCAAAACAAAGCAAAACTCTCCATATAGTAGTGCCATCTTGTGCTAACAAGAGCAATCAATTAATGTTGATGATTAATTATTGCATCTTCTAAATTGCCATGCATTTGAGTCTATGAAGAAGGAAAAAGCTTCAGGAAGTGATGAAATTATTATTGATAATTTTAAAAAAGTAGAAGAAATAGAAAAATTATTGGCAAAATTATATATCAAATATTTAAATGATAAAGATGTACAAGATGATTGGAAAAATGCATAATAATATTGACGTTTAAGAAATTGATAAAGAAGACAATAGTAATTATAAACATATTATTTGTATACAAAATCTTTACCAAGATAATTACAACTCATCTAAAGCAAACTTTGACTTCAAACCAACTCAAAAAATAAGCTAGATTTAAAAGTAAGAGAAGTTATAAAAAAGACTAATGAATATGAGTTGCCATTATGCTTTGAATTTATAAGATTATAAGAAACTATTTATTCTGTAAGCATTTATATGGTGATTAAAACTTTGAATCATCATGATATAACCCAGGATATGATCATATTTTGAAAAATATTTACCATAATGCAACAAGTATTGATTATATAGCTATACTAAAAAGATTAACAATAAAGTGTGTATATTAAGATGATTTCATATCTTCTAAACTTTTTACAAGTTTTGCAAAAACTATTTTGTCAGTTACAATGGGAAACCAAAAAGTAAAAGTAAATGGAGATTATTTGAATCATTTTTGTTTGGCAGATAGAAATAATGCTTCAGAACTTCAAGAAATGTTGCAAGAATGTTTAGATAAAAGTAAAAAAATAGGATTAAAAATCAGTGCTAAAAAGCCTAAAATAATATTCAATAGATTATCTTTTTCACATGTATGTGGTCATGTATATTGGTTGTATAAGATGGAGTGGTTAGTCTGAGTTCAAATCCCCTTTAATTACATTAAGTTCAGTACAGACAATATACTTGTATTTAAATATTAGAAGAAAATAAAGATTGATAATTATGAATTAGAAATTAATCTTAATCAGATTATTAATAGTGATGGAAACATAATGAATGATATTAATTTGGTTAGAGAGCTTTTAGTAGAAATAACAGTATTAAAAAGAAATATGCTTATATATTTGAAATATGATCTGCTAATTTAAAAGTGAAAAAAGGCTTCCACTTATAATATCACTTCATACATTTTCCTTTTTTAATTTTGTTTATTCTCTCTATGAGAATAATAATATAAAAATCATAGAAAATGTATATTTATATCTACTATTCAATTATAATTTTATATTCCCATAAAATAATAATATAAAATATAGAAACATTTGTCTTATTGTGAAAGTTTAAAAACTATTACTTGTATATAAATTAATAATTTTTTAAAAATTGTCTTAAAAATAATTATTGTAAATTTTACTGAATGACAAGTTCAAACCAAATTGTATAATTGGGAAATTCAGTGAGTAGGTTTTAATTATTTAGTGCATAAATTTTGTTTGGTTTTCAATAATATATATATATGTAAATGAAATGCTTTAAAAAAAATGAACATACATCTATTTATTGATGAATAAAAGTAGATACCTATGTTTTATTGTGCTGAAATGCTATTAAACCATATTAATGTTATTTTTTTCAGCATTTAGGGACATTTATTCAATAGGCTTTTTTTTTTAATACTTAAATAATTATGAACAACAGAGAACTTGTGTATATAGTAGTTGCTGATAGTTAATATTTATAAGTTTTAACAAATTTTGTATTTTAATTTGAAATTGTTTATTTTGAATAGAAGAATACACTTGAAATATTGTCACTATTATTCACAAATTTGTGGCCTAAATATTCATAATTACTGAATAAATATGTTAGTCATTTTTCTTACAGTATAACTACCAATTAGATGGGATTAATTAATTATTCATGATCTATATATTATATTTTTCAAATACAATTTTTCATTATTAATGTGTTCTAAATAATTTTATTGTGTAGCATCAAAAAAGATTGTGTTTTTCAATATTACTCAAAATAAACATGTCATCAGTTGATGCACAGCTTATTAAACAAGCACTATTAATAATCATTTGTACATATTGTTGTAGCTGAAAACTAAGTTCTTGGTTTAGTAGATATTTTTAATCAAAGACTAAAGTCCCAAAAGGATTAGTCATATAAATTAATTAAATAACTTTCATATTTGATAGAGAATTGGAGTGCTGCACATTTAAAGGTACTGCCAATGACTTTCAAAATAAGAGCAAGCATTGTTTCCTTTTAATGTAATTATATCTTTGTTCTTTTATAGTATTTTCCAGTTTATCCCATTTTATAAGCTTTATTTTTTCAACTTTTTTTCATTAAAAATGATATAATCAAAGGTTTATTAGAATGTGACCTTTTCCTTCCAATTTATATAAATATTAGTGAAAATAATTTTTGAATTAAATGCATAGGAGTACTAAGTTATGCTGGCAGATACTATGGATTTAGTCCACAGTTATTTAATGATATTTGTAATAGTCCCATAAAGTATTTTTCCCATGTTATATACAAATTATGTATGAGCACTTTTTTGTTTCATATTTAGCAAATTCATAAATAAAAGTTAATAAAAACTTACTCAAAAATGCAATTTATATTGTTTTTAAATATATATTAGTAAAAAAAAAATTATCAATAGAAAATATCCAAATAAATTTTAGATTGTATTTGTTATTGTGTTTATTCTTGAAGTATTTACTTATGTATTGTTGCTTTTTAATTGTTTATATTATATATTTTTATGTCAATTTTGTTTAATTTTAAAATATTTAATCATTTTTTATTGTTTATAATTATGCATATATGTACAAATGATATATTTTATTGACAAGTATTAACAAATACCTGTGGTGGGAATGTGTTGCATTTATTTATTTAGTATATGGATTTTTTTGATAGTTTTTTTTTTTCATATGTCAAGGCATTGGCCGGGAAGCAAATGAACCCGGGACAATTGCTTGTAAGGCAGCTGTGCTAACCACTCGACCACCGATGCTTGACAGCTTTACTATTAACAAAATAACATAAAAGAACCTGTAGAGATTTCATAGAAGGGATTGACTCTTTATTAAATCTTTCAATTCTGCTAATGACCATCGATTCGACAGGCGTTGATTGTGATTCATGGTTTGCATTTATCCATATCTACATATATTTATGGCTGTTAAATTTTTCGGGTCCTTTTCCCTTCCCTTTTTTCTTTTTTGTTTTTTTTTAAAAAAAACCAAAAAAAAACAAAAATATTGATATTCTATTACATATTATTTACATCAGTGATGCAAACCTTTTTGCACTTGCAACCCTCTTTGTCAGAAGAAAATTTGACACAATCCATTATCTGTGCCAAAATTATGTGTATATAAAGATATTCATAATAAAATAATTTTAATTAACATAAAAATTTATCTTTTCTTATATTTTAGTATTAAGCCCATATGATATGAAATGAAATTTTTTAAACAGATTATATCCTAACAAAAAAAATTATAATACATACAAAAACAATTACTTTTATCTATTTTTAAAAAAATTAATTCTTTCAACAAAAAAAAAATATCATTATCTAAAATTCAAGAGGATTTTTAAAAAATTTTCTGGTCCCTAACCATTTTTATGCAACTCTTTGAGGAATCATAACCCACAGGTTGCTCACCCTTCCTTTACATGGTCAGTAAAATAATAGTGAATTTCTTACATTATTAAAAACATAAGTCTGCAGATAAAAATCCTTTTGATTCTCATAGAGCTATAAATATACATTTTACAATTGCTAAAATAATAGAAAATTATATAAAATAATCAAAAAAAAAATTTAATAAAATTTAAAATAATTTCATAGAAGAAAAAAATACTACTATGATAATAGAAAATTTTGCAGATGAAATTAATGGTACATTAAATAATAAAAAATGAATAATTTTTTCTAGATTTTATAAGTTTTTGATATCATTAAGCATAAACATTTTACTGTTCAGAAAATTATAGAGTAAGAGACCAATTGCTCAATTCATTCAAAAATTATTTAAATAATAAATATGCTGTAACTAAAATATCAAATATATTTAGTATTATGCAAAACAATTTATATGGAGTTCCTAAGACATAATGCATTGCTGTTTCTTATTTTCAGAGCTGGCCCAAGGGGATTGCAAATAGCGTAACAGCACAAAGCAAAGTTTCCCTATGCATAATCTATGACCGTTGTGAAAATCAAAAAATAAATCTAATATTTTAGCATTTGTTAAATGTAACTATGTTTTTTTTTTTGCCAAAACTTAAATTTGTAGGCTCTACAATGACTATTACATGTGAAGTAATATAATGGCAAACTCATTGATTCTGTAATAGTACCAAATTTTTCAGCCATGTACAACATATATGTTGTGGTCATTTTAATGTAAAATGTTATGTTGAATAATTGAAATTAAAATTATGTAAAAGGGTCTCCATAAGGAATAAGAGCCCCCCCCCCCCCAATGTATAAATTAATCATATGTAAAAGGGTCTCCATAAGGAAAAATATTGAACAAGGCCCTGCTTTTTCTCATACTGGTTCTGCTTTTTATAAACGACTTAGGAAATATATTGCAGTTAAGAAATTGTCAAGAAAGCTTTATCAAAATTATCTATTGTCCTTTGACAAAAAAAATTATATAATTGGAGAAAAAATAAAATTTATGTTAATTTATTCTACTCCCCTGAAATATGAAAGTAATATACATTCACGTGCTTGCATATAAAATAATAATACATGTAATGATAATAAATATACAAAAGTAAAGTATATTAAATATTGTGGAATGATAATAGATTAAAAATTGTTTTGGAAACATTAACATTTTTCATAATTAACATTAAATATTTTATATCAATGTTTTGTAAAATTCAATGATATATTTTCTTTGATTATTTTTGTTACTATATATTAATCTGAATCTTTATTAGATATGATATAAATTTATAATCTTGTCAACTAGTCTACAAGTAATGTTAAAAGACTCACATTATTACAAAAAAGAATAATTAATTTAATAGAAAAATATTTTATTATTTAATGAACTTTTTTAATATATAACTAGAAAAAAATTTCTTTGATAATACTTTCAAAAAACCTCATAGAAAATAATTTGAAATATATTTTAAAAATACAGATTCATGTATAGTTGCAAAATCTTATAATAAATATGGAACCAGAATAATAAATTATTATGTTCCAAAATTATTCAAAATTTACTTATTGTTTAAAAAACTTTCAACATTGTAGGAAAATTAAAATAATCAAATTAAAAAATGTAAAGAGAAAATTTTTTTTTAAAATATAACAAAATCTGTATAAGTATACAATTTGATATAATCAATATTTCTATTTTGTATAATTAATATATTATCAAAGTATTTTTGTTATCATTAGCATATTTTGAATTATATTTAAATAAAAAAAAATTGTGTAATTATTTTAATTACTTATAAGAATCTTTCCTATATAAAGCCCAGTTAGAGATATCTACATGGCAAATGAAAGTTTTGTGTAAATATAAATAAACAAACAACAATAATACCACAACTTCTTATACAGTAATAATAATAAAAAAAGTAAACCTTTGTTACTTTTTTATTTATTTAATTCTCTTGTTTACCATATAAATCACTATATTTAGCATGTGGTATCGTTTCTATTTGTTTATTTCTAGAAATATTTTATAAAAATTTAATATTTAAAGATAATCTTATTTAAGAGCAATTATAATTAGTCTTAAAAAGTTCAAATAAGTCAAAATGTCAAGTTGAGTTGAATCTTTATTCTGTGCTGTTTTGACAAAATTACAGAATGATGGAATCAAGAGCTAAAGATTTCTAGATCAAAACTTATTCTATCATGTTTAGTGCTCAAATATTACATGATATTTAGAACAATTACCCATTTACTTATGTATTTGTAGAACTGTGACACACACACAAAAAATATGGAGTTTATATAAATTTAGTTGTATTATTGGCAAATATGTTTATATATTTATGCATTGTGTGTTTATTTATCTTTTAATGCAAATGCGACCAAGATTTAAATAAAAAAAAAATTAAATAAATCATAGTTCTTTGCAAAATAATAAAATTTGGCAGTTCCTTAATAATTTTACCAGAATGATATAAGTTTCTAAATTGTAGCCAGCTGGATTAATATTATTATATCTATATTAGAACAAATAAAATGAATGATTGTTTGTTATCAAAACAAAAAAATAAACAAAACAACAATATTGTAATTTTTATTCTTGGCAACTACTTTAAAACAATATAATGTTGACACATGATGTCCACAATTATAATATTAATTATAAAAAAATATCTAAAATTGTCATCATCAAGTGAGTATATTGTAATTTTAATGTGTGAAACAGATTAAAAAGTAAAGAGGACACTTCTTAGTAAAAATTGAATAGACTTGTTAGAGATCAAGAGTTTTAAATGAAATGATAAAAATGAAAGGAATATATATATAGATACCAATGTAATCTTAAAAGGACTGCAGGAAGGAGTTTACTTTTAACGGAAAAGAGATCCTTTGATTTTTCTTTTAGGTCTTAAAAGAACCAAGACAAATTACTAATGGTCCACTCCTTACATTTCATCATTGCAGTTATTATTACTATATGATTATTCATATAATAAATGAACGTGGATAGGCTGATCACCTACAAGTATCAGTCAGCATACTGAGTTTATTAGGTTTTATTGCCTCTGAGTTGATTAAGAAACATTATGGTTTTTCTTTTTAGTTGCCTGACAATTCTTAATTCTAAATATCAATTTTCTTGAAGGCAAAGGATGAATGTGTAGGTGAATAAATTTTTTTAAAATAGATATTTACAATCATGACAGACAAAACTAAATTATGGTCCATATTCCCAGGAAACTAGGCAGCAGTTAATGACGAAAGACAGAAGGTACTAAGAGCCCGCTGATTGTGGATCTGGACTACCATTCCATTGTGTGCTTTTATTTAGCACTTACAACTGCAATCACTTTCAAGTTAAGGAAGATTCTACAAATTGGACTTGTGGGCATGCACTTTACAAAAAGGCAGAAATATTGAAAGCATAAATACAGTGAGATTCATTATAAATTAAAAGAAGAAAAACAACATTGCGGAGATTGGTGGAATATTAAACAAAGTGGCAAGGGTAATTATTTAACTTAATAGAAGATACCAAATGACAATAATTCAGGTTTATTCCCCAATAAATTCTCTTTGTGATGAATAAGTAGAGCATTTTTATACTGATGTTTAGAATGTTTTTTGATTAGATGAAACAACATTTTCAAATTCTCATAAAAGCCTTTAATGCTAGAATTAGTATACAATTGAAAGATGGGTGCTGTGGTTAAATTTGATATGATTATAGAAATGAGAGAAGACAGACGTGAAATATGCAGGGATCTGTTTATTATGAATTTCTTTTTTGAGAAAAAAGTAAAATGTGTGTAAGTATCCAAATGAAGATATTGAATTATATCTTGACTATCAGAACATATATATTTCAAAATTGTGTTCTTAATAGGTTTAGCATATGAAGTGATCGTCGATTAGTGAAATATATGTGTTAAAGTAAAACTAGAGATAAAAATTATTCAGAAAAACAATATTAAAAGTTGATATTCCTAATTTTCAGAAATATTCCAATGAATTTAAATTAAAATTTGCAAATCATTTAAAAATATTAACAGATTTTAAAAATAGCTCAGACAAATAACTGATGCTCTATTATGAACTACAAAATTAAAGCTACAATTGACCAGTAGATTTTCTACTAAGACAAAATAATTTATGAAGAAAAGGTGAAATATGAAAATATATATCCATTAAGAAAAATTGGATTCAAAATGTTAATAATGATATAAGAAAATATAATTGTGAATTGATAAGGATAGCTGTAGAAGAGAATACCTTACAAATATTAAATAACATCTTGGTATTGGAAGGATAATTGTTTCATAATAAGAAAAGGTGGAAATAAGAGAGATGACATCATGAAGTGTGTGAAGGAGTTTTATAAAGAAGTATATAGTAATACATCTTCTGAATTGTCTAACATTTTAAATCAATGAAACATATAATTAAATCTATACAGTAAGAAAAAATTTCAAGAAATATCCAATTATAATCAATATCTTAAAAGAAGCAGGTGAAGAACTAGAAAAATTGTTGACAATATATACCAAATATCTAAATGTTATAAATGTACTAGATGATTGAAAGAATGCAATAGTAATATTGACGTTTAAGAAAGGCAATAAAAAAGACATTATTTATAGATTTATTAGTCTTTTATCAATTTTATACAAAAATTTTTATCAAAATAATTACAACTCTGCTATAGGGTACCTTGGATTTTAACCAATCAAAAAAAAAAAAAGATGAATTTATAAGTGCTTTTGGTACAGTAGATCACATCCAAGTATTGAGAAAAATTGTAGAAAGGACAAGTGAATATGAGTTGCCATTATGTTTTGAATTTGTAGATTATGAAAAGCTGTTTGATTGTATAAGCATTCCTATAATGATTAAAACATTGAATTGTCAATATCTAGATCCAGATTCTCTTATATCTTGAAGAATATTTATCAAAATGCAGCAGCAATTATTAGATTATGAAGTGATACTAATAAAATATAATTACATAAAGGATGTTTGACAGGATGATCCCATATCTCCAAAAAAATTTTACAACAATTTTATACGAAGTATTTTTCTGGATTAAATTAGGGAAATTAAGGGATTAAACATAAATGGGGATTATTTAAGTCATTTAGATTTTGCAGATGATGTGATTGTTTTTGCAAGTTGTCACATGGAATTAGGAAAACAGGATTAAAGGTAAATATTAAAAAGATTAAAGTAATGTTCAATAGTTTTCTTAGAAGAAAATAAAAATTAATAAGCATGAAATTAGAAGAAATTAAACTACAAATAACCTCATCA
Organism: Epiperipatus broadwayi; assembly: GCA_028023455.1. NCBI lineage: Eukaryota > Metazoa > Onychophora > Udeonychophora > Euonychophora > Peripatidae > Epiperipatus > Epiperipatus broadwayi. The sequence goes on from JAQFVV010012629.1 coordinate 1,344,474, forward strand.
GATTATTAATATAGATGGAAAGATAATTTAAGAAATTAATCATAGAATTGCTGGACATAATGCTAGAAGATTTAAGTCTTAAACTGGATTCCAAGAACTTTACAAGACTTAGAAAGAGACCACATATGAGATGGATAAATAAAATAAGGAAGTTTATTGGTGTATTATGGAAAAGATAGGCTAGCTATCAGAAAAACTATATTAAACTTGGCAAGACCATCATCCTACAGTGAATTGATAATGGTTGAATTTAACCTGCATCATTATTCCACTTTCTTTATCTTTAATACAAATTGACATTGAAGATGGTACAATAGATATTATGTAAATAAAGTTAATACATATTGATATTTAAATAGGTGATCCATTGATCATAATCATTTCTTTATAGGATGTTTAGCTGTCATATATAAAGCTTCCTTTGACTAATAAATGAAAATTGCATTCTTAATGTATTTTTAGATTATTATTTTTTTGTTTGTAGTTGTCTCAGTTTCTTTATATTATAACATAAAGGGTAATAAATACATGCAGTTTAGATGTATACATGTAATCATCTATAAATTGAAAATTACTTGCAGGAAGAAATATACAGTATTTATTCATGATAACCAAATGTGATATTATGATTTTGTAAATAGCAGATACGTACATTTTTTTAACCACCTCCAAGTTATTGAATTAATATATATACCTAAATATTTACTTCTGAACCTATTTTAGTATTTATTAGAGAAATATTTAAGAAAAATTATTCAGATTTTGGAAAAATTAGATTGGTATACAATTTATATAGGATTGCCCAATGCTTTAAACACCAAGTCTTGTCTGGATTATAAATAGAAGTTATAGATATCTTGTAAAATTTGATCTTTACAAGATTCTGGATTATTTTTAAATAAAATTATTCTAAGAATCTTGAATTTAGTAATTCATAATTATATATACGAATAAAACTTGTAGCTTTTTTTTATATTATGTATATCTCAAGTCTTCATCTGTGTAATTCACTTATATTTGAGTTAATAAACAAATAATATAAAAATCCTGAAGGAATCCTAAATAAATCATAAAAATCATTTTACAACTTGAAGTTAAAAATTTAGCATTGAAATTGATAATTTGTATTTAGCTAAGTTACAAAACAAAAACCTGATACTTATATTTTAAATTAATATTCTATATTGTTTTAATGCATAAACTATCAAAATTTAACAAGTAGAATAATAATACAGTTACAATAGCATTAGTCCAGTTTTTTAAAACTTTTAATATTGTATTCTGTATATAAAAAATAATTCCCTTGCAGGAAAAGAAAAATAATGTACATTTTATCAAACCAAAAGTAATCTGATAGAAAATATAATTAATAAAAATTATGATAATAATATATTTAGCAACCAAACCAATACAGAATGAGTGTAAATAATGTTTTAATAAGCACATCAATATATAAGAAAAAATAATTTGTTTTTTATTTAGTCTCATCATTGCAACATTATTTATTTTCATGGTTTTATTTAATACTCTTTTCCATAAATGAATTGCTTTTTGGAATTTTCATTTTTCCATAAGTGAAACCTTTTTTCTTATGCAAAATATAAAACATTCTATTCATAGTGTATTTGTATATTATTTTTATGTTTATTTTGTATCTTTTTTTGTCATTGGTATCTGATTCGATCCAAAGACACTAGTAATAGTAGTACCATTTATATTAATGCTCAATTTATTTATTAAAATAACTAAATAATTATTTTTAGGTCATTGACTTTATAGAAATTATTAACTGAAGTTTTTTTTTTAATATTAATGTACTGATATTTAGGGTCAGATTCTTGTTTATTTTTATTAGTAATCGTACAATTAACTGTTAAATTAATTTAGAAAAATTTGAAACTGACATAAGGCCACATTAAACAAAATGTTTTAATGCAAATTTTGGCAGAGAGACAGTGAAAATAGTAAATTAAAAAAAGACAATAAGCAGAATTCTGTTGTATTCTAAACTCTTATGTATAATATATTGATATGGTTCATGAAAAAAACACAAAATTGTATAATATATTTGTCCATATGAAAATTCATCATCGATATCATGAGTATTTTAACTTTGTGATGTACTATTTACTTTTTTTTCTAATTGATTTTTTCTAATTGGAAGAAGTTATAAAAAAATATTCTTAGAAATGTAGTATTCTTGTAGTAAGCAATAAAGGACAAAAATCATCTTCAGTTAAACATTTCCACTATGAAGAAAATTTTTCAATTTTGAAAACTTTAGAATTATTGTTTTCATTTACTTGATAGACATAAAAATAATTGTTTAAAAATAAACTGGTACATAAATGGATCTACAAGATTCAAAGATTAAAAAAGTGGTGAACAAGAAAAGTTTATCTATACAAAATGTCTTATGCCTAAAAAAATGAAAATTTGTCACTGTTTTTTTTTTTATTTTTTACTGAAAATGTAATTGAATTTCATTATTATAAAATTTTATTTTATAGTCAATCAAATTTAATTTCATGTTAAATGTCTTAATAAATTTTATATAAATTGGAAAATATTAATATATAAAATATTTTTTTTCCTTAACAGTGATAATTATCTGTGATTATTATTTTCATTTTCATTGATGTTTATTATAAAATAATAAATTGTGATACAAAGGTACTCATCCTTCACACATGCATCATACTTTAACACTCTTGGTCCGAGTCATAAGATAAAGATTTTGAAAAGATAAGAATAACCATCTTATCTTTGTATTTACATGCATTTATATAGGTCCATCTTAAGCATCTTGGACTGAGAGTGTAAATATAATAAATTATTTACTTTACTTAAGCAATAAGATAAATATTCAATAGCTAAGTCATTCGGTTATTGTTAATGAGATCAGATTCCATGTTATTTAATTTTTTTAGAAAGAGTGATTTAATATTGTGAGATGTTGGATTAAAGCTTAGAGATAGCATCTTATGAACCAGATTGTGAAAAAATGATTGTAGTAATTCTTATATTGGGAGAAAGACCACTTTATTTGTTGATTGTTAGTGAGTTTGAAAGAATCATGTTAGTGATAAGTGTATGACAAGAAAAAGTGAGGAACAATCCATAAGAAGTGTTCCAATGTTTTTTCATTTCTATGACAGAGGGCACATAATGAATCTGTATTTGTGAAATGTCACTTATAGAAAAGTAAATAATTACTAGAAAGGACTTTGACATCTATTTTAATTAAAATTCCAGAAATTTGGATTCCAAATGCCAATATCTGAATGTTTTTATAATATATTTATTATTACATAACAAGAAAGATTAACTATTATTTGATATACTATTATTATTTTCAATTTCATATGTTTGCCAATAGTTAATTTTATTTAGAAATAGATTATGTGAGAGTTAGTTTGTTTACTTATGAGAAATATTAAGGTTTTGATAATCTTATTGTTAAATGAGTGATGGATTACCAGTAGGGTTAACAAGAATTACAATATCAACACTTGGAAAGAAACTAATTAGTTTAATCTTTTGATTAAGGGCTCTCTGAAGATAAAATGTAGACATGCTATGTAATGAGAGAACATTGAATTCAATGTTTTTGCATATTTTTTATGCTTAGAGCTATTGTTTTTTTTTTTATTGCAAACTAGTTTGGTGATAAGGGAGTATATATTTTAAATGAAGTAAATTTAAGGTTGTTGTCTTCCCTTTGTAATGCGGCCACTTGGTGACGCTGCAGTACCATCAACAGCCATCAAGAAGCATGCAAGTGATAAAGTTCGACACAAAAAAACACTGAAAACATTGATGTAAAGAAAAATAATGGGTAAGAAATAATTAATTTTAGGAAATATTAAAATGTTGACTAGTGATGCTTTAGCATATATTGAAAGATATGCTTTGGATAATGCATTGATGATGCTTTCTACTGAAACAATAAGCTGATTTTGAATAGCAGTTTTCATTGCATTATATGAGAGATGCATTGGGAAATCTAAAAATTTATGAGGAGTAGAGAAAAAATGGGAAGGAATGGTCTTACCTGTTAGAATATTCCAAGTAGAAGATTTATCATGTAAGGGAAGGAGTTTTTTTATTGGGAGAAAAATAATTTAAGTCATCCATATAGGACAAGAGTTTGCAAAGTGGACAAATCGACCCCCTGGGGTTGAAAGTTTCAATAAAAAATTTTGGGGGTCATCGACAGCAAAAATAGATCCCCTTACTACTGCTATTTGTTTGTTACTTCAAAATATTTATGATTCCAATAGGTATCTAATTAGAAGTAAAATAATTTAAAAAAATACTTTTTTGATAAAAAAATATTACATAAACTTGCAAACGAAAAGGTAAAATGTATCATTAAAAAGAGTCACACGTAAGAATGCATGAAAATACATGTAGCTCAAACATGGCTGTGCATTGTCTTATTGAATATATCAAAGCAATTGCGGCCATGAAAAACTGTTGCATGTCCGCATTTGCTCACAGCGGGACGAGATGATATTCGATATTAGCAGAATCTATATATTAGTCTTGTATGTGTGATTTGAACTTCGAATATAATTATTTATTGAGGATCAGTACTACGAAAAAGAAAATCAGAGGACAGTTTGTTTATTCGAGTTTGAACAAAAATCTTCTGTTTCAAGTAAGTACATACTTTATTGTTTTTGTTTTTTTTTTATCACAAGGACTATCAAAATTATTTGTTAATAAAAGCTTTTATTTCTTATGATAATAATATGCTTGGACTATTTGAAGCTAGAATTTGTCCTGTCATTATCAAACAAACATCAATGTGATTCATATGCGAAAAAGACTTCAGCGGATATAGATAAATTGTTGACAGTTCACCAGGTGCACCCATCTCATTAAATTCAGTTTCCCAAGCTAATTTATTTGATATTTTTTTTATAATTCTTATTAAAATCTTTTATTGTTGTAAATTCTGTCTGAATATGTTGATTTTTTTCACTTCATTTTTATATTTAATGAAGTGATTTTAATATTTGTATTTATTTTGAATTTACATATTTATTTTATAAATGTCAAAAATTTAAAAAAACTCTGATGCTCATATTTTTTTGCTTTAATTTTCATTAGTGCAGGTTTCGATATTAAACATTGCATAAGATAATGCCATATTCTATAGTCCTTTTATCTTTTTCAATCATTAATTACAAGTGATTAAAATAAAAAGTTTGATATCTAGTGAAATATTTATTATCCGGTACTGTATAAATTTATTAATTTGAGTAAGTAAAGTAAATAACTATGGGGTTGATGTTTTTAAAAGTTTTTGGTAAAGGGGTCTGCAACTGAAAAAAGTTTGAGAACTCTTGATATAGATGTGATTAATAATTTGGTTAATTATAGGAATATGTATTCCAGGAATTTTGCTTTCTATTTCCAAAAGTAGTTAATATAAGTTGTGAAGAGAAGAGAACTAAGAGGGGGAGCCTCGAGGAATAGAATTATGTGGATGAAATCCAGGGAGTATTTTTCCATTGAGAATTATACAAACTTCTCTATTTATAAGTAGATTTGTCAGTATGTAGAGGTATGGTATTGATATATTATACTCCTGAATTAATTATAGTAGTTTATATGTAGGAACTAAGTCAAATGTAGACATCATATCCAATTGCACAGCAATGGACTCTGTTTTTCTACATTGTCTAATGTGGTCTATTATTACTTTAAACAGAGGAGTTGCTGATGAAGTAGCTGAACCTTTTATTGCAAACTGAAATTTTGATAATGAAGGGAGAAGAAGTGGCTGGGTTTTATCTTTAATTATTAAAGAGATTCAACTATTTTAATGAGTGGAGTCATGAATATGGGTCTAAGATTGTTCAAGGGAGGATGAATAATATTTTTTTTAAAAAAGGGAACCATAGCAATAAGATAAAGTTCTGGAATTATGTGGATTTGTTTGGATAAATTAATTAAATTGTGAATTATTGGAACTATGAAGTAATTGAGATGATTAAGCAGGAATTTGGGCACTACATGAGATTTTGGATGAGTATTATCATGAATGCTGTTTAACTTGAGGGTAATATCAGATTTAGTAATTTCATGATGTTTAACATAATGTCCAAATAAAACAGGGGGCAAGTTTGGGATAGGAATAAGTTTGAAATTTGGATTTATAGGGGGGGGGGGCATGTTTTTTCCAGTTATCACATTGAAAATGAATGATGGTATTGTTGCTTTTGGTTTATAACTAAGGGCCCATTGTATATATCCTTTTGATCAATTTTGGGGATCTGCCATATATATTTTTGACTTTTTAATAGATAGATAACTAGCCAAGATTTGTTCATGTGTGTGTGTGGATTGTGGAGGAGCAAATGTTGGAGGGAGACTAATAAAGTCTATAAGATTTGCAGATGATTTGGCTCTTATCGTTGAGGGGGAAGAGGGTCTTCAGAATATGTTGTATAAATTGGAAGAAGGATTTATGGCATATGGAATGTGAAGATTAATATTGAAAAGACTAAGTGTTTATGGGTAAGGGGAAATGCGAAAAGACTGCAAATTGAAATCCATGATAATATAGTTCAATAGGTGAAGGGATTTAGATATTTGGGTAGTTGATTGAGTAAGAATGGAAGAAGTGAATGAAGTTAAAAGAAGAATAGCATTGGCAAAAGAGACATTTGTGAAGAGAAAGAAGATAATTTTGTAGACCTTTGAAAAGAGAATTAAGGAAGAGATTAATTAAATGTTATGTGTGAAGTGTATTAATGTATGGTTGTGAGACATGGTCACTGAGTAATAGAATTAAGAAATGATTGGAAGCCTTTGAGATATGGACATGGAGAAGAATGAAAAAAATCAGTTAGATGAGTAAAATAACAAATGAAGTTTTGAAGAAAGTAAATGAGAAAAGAAGATTGATTGAGAATATCAGCAAGAGAAACTGGATTGGACATACATTAAGAAGAAATTATAGTTTAATGAAAGATGTTTTGGAGGGAATGGTGAGTGGAAATAAAATGAAAGGACGGAAGAGATTGACCTTGTTGGATGATATAAGAGATGGGAAGACTTGTGTGGAATTGAAGAAATGGGCAAGGGAGAGAATGGAATAGAAGAATGGATGAATTGATGTTGTAACTATTCTCTGGACCTGTCTATTGGACAGAATACGATTGATTGATTGATACCATTATAATATGTAAGAGTGGTTGATTTTATTACTTGGAAAAAGGAATGAGAAATGAAGGTATTTTTTTGTATGACACTGAGTTCTAATGTAATATTTGATTTTTACTTTCTTAATACCTTTTTTGTATCATTTTCTGCAATGGAAGAGGATTTTTCTTGAGATGTGGTTTGGCTGATATCTAATTTTTGTTGAATTCCTATTTCTACTATAGGAAATGTAGGGTTTCCTATTGTTAAATGATGTGTAATAATGATTCAGAATCATGATTACTGAGTTATTTTCCTCTGGGATTTGCTGTGCTATTTTTAGAATGTTTTTATCTGAAGATTTTGCTTTTTATTTTATTTATTTTTTCTCAACTTTTAGAAATTGACCTTTTTCTTCATTAGTATAAGACAGGGGTTCCCAACCCTATGCCCGCGAGCGCCCACGGACCATTTTATGTGTGCCCGCCGCTATCCGTATATGATAAAAAATTATCTGATACAAATAAATTTAATTTTTAAAATGTCTTATAAATTATTGTAATCAAATTGTAAGGCATACTATACTATTACAGCGTAAAATATAAACGTTAATTATATATTAAAAATTTTATTTTTGAAAGAAATATTTTTTTTGTACATTATGAGTATTATTAACAATATCCAACTATAAATTTACATTGAAAAAATAAATGGTGCCCGCCACCTGGCCGTTATTATAGAACATGCTTGTAAGTGCAAAAAAGTTGGGGACCGCTGGTATAAGACATATTATCACTTAGTGGGTTATCTGTTGTGTATTCCATATTTGATTCAGTTATAGACATATCTTTTTGAATAACAGGAGTGATGGAATGATTTTCAATTGTGTGTTTATTAATGTTATTTCTTCAATTGGTATGAAACTCTTTATGTTCAATGTAACTGAACTTATTCAACAGTGAATTATCTGGGAATGTTGTCTCTGAAATTATTTGTAACTCTTCCTTATTGTGTGATTCTTTGAACATTGATGAGTCTTGTATTTTTGAAACCACTCTCCAAATATGATCCGACATGTTTTGCTGAGATGTTCCCTGGTTTTGTAAAAAAAAACATTGTAGAGAAATGCTTTTAAATGTGATGATAAGAGGAAAACTATCCATGGAGTGTAGTGTGGGTATATCATAAGGTTGAATATTTTTATTCACTATGATGTCAAATATAGCAGTATTAGTTAGCACAGGGATTGTGGCTTTTTTTTTTTCAAGTAAATATCTAAAGTTACTGATTTTTCCATAATTGATAAGTAAAGATTGTAAATCATGACCAGTGAAATTAATGTGGCAATTTTTGATTTGTCTTCCTAGTTTTGTTTGTATTTATATAATAAATACATTTGTTATTTAGGAAATGAATATTCTTTTGGAAAAATTCTGTGATATTATTAAACTTTAAAACTATATATCGATTATTAGGGTGTGCCAAAATTTTATAAAACAACTACCAGAAATATTTTTTTGCTATATATTCATGGGAATTTCATTAATGTGATATTAACATCCATCACCACTAATATTAACGTTTTATCATTTTTGAAATGATTTTAACATTGAATTTCTCATTGCTTAATACAAAATTATCTTTATTAAGATTATCTTTTTCATTAATATTTTGTTCTGGATTGCACAAATCGTCATCTTCAAAATTGTAAATTTCTGAAATGTTTTCTTTTGCAATATATATATATATTAAGCTTTGTTTTCATTATGAGCACTTATAGTACTTTTATAAGAAATTTTACTGCCTATAAAATTATTGTAATCAATTTTGGTATTAGAGGAATTTTTCTCCATAGTATTTTTTAAAATGTTTTTATTACTATTATTTGTTTTGATTTCCATATGTAGATTTACTTTGATAGTAGACATAAATCTAGAAAATTCTAGCATAATAGTATATTAGATAAAAAAAAAATTGTATTTTCAACTTACCTGATATAGTAATTTTTATCTGAGATTATGGATGCTATTTTTCCGTTAATTATTAGAATTTGTTAAGACAGTTTGGCCGGATCTAAGCTTATGTGTATAATTTTTTATATTCACACTCTCAATCCAAGATGCTTAAGATTGGATCATATAATTACATATAGGTACAAAGTTAAGTCAGCCGTTCTTATTTTTTCAACGTCTTTATCATGTGATTTGGATCAAGAGTTTACTAGTACTTAACATCATTAATTGAATATTAAAATATGACGCATGTGTGAAGAATGAGTACTTTCGTATCAGAATTACAGTTTGACACTGTGCTAGTAAAAATTACTAGATTATTTATATAAAATAATAAAGTAAACTGCATACATATTTAAAATAAATGCTTGGAGACTAGGAATCAAGTTAATTTTATACATGAAATATTTGCTAGAATAATCTTACTTGTAAGAATCTCTCAATTTGCACTATTATGTTTGTATTCTATTATTGGGCTTTAAAAAAATATTGTTATTGATTTTTAATGAGTATAGTTTTTTAATGATCATATTTTATTCTTCTGGAATCATGTAATCTTAGATTATGAGCAGTATTTAACATTTTATGAAGTCAGTACTGTAACTAATGATTTGCTCTTGTATTAATTATCTATTAACTTTATTTTTTTCAGATACTATAATCAGTATTAGGAGTAATGAAAATATGTTTCAGCAAGTCATTTTATAATGAAATTTAACACAAAGTTATTGCTTTCAGTTTTAAATTATTTAAAATTGTATATTTGAAGTTGAGCTAAAGTTGAGTCAAATAAATGGGGAGAGGAACATTAATAATAATAAAAAATAAATAAATATTCACAAATTTTAAAATAAAATAACTAATATTGAGTTTTGATTCATTTTAGGCAGTAGCTCTCCAATCATGAAATATCCAATCATGAAATATAAAAACAGCCAAATATTTTTATTTTAGTATTGGCCATTTTCCAAAATGGATTTAATGATAAATAGCAATGATATCTTGCCAAGGACACAGATTTTTATTTCAAAGGATGTACTAAAAGATAGTTGATGGTTGAAGTTGTAAAAAAAGATATTCTCTATTAATAATTATGATCACTTTATAAATTAATATATATATTAAAAGATATTTTCCATCATTCCATTAAATAAAATGGTATTTATGTATTAGTCCTGTGACACAGAGCACATATTAGGCATGCACCCTTTCACATTTGAATTAATCCACTGATAACTTTCTAATCTTATGATCTGACCAAAATAATGTATACACGGATCTTATACATGCTATTTTTGCAAGATTTACGAAAATAGTGTGTATGCGGATCTTGTAAACGATGTTTTCACAAGATTTACAAAGTTATTGGCAGGTTGAATACATATGTGAAAAGGCATAGCATGTCTAAATACATGTTCTGTGCCACTTAAGATTAAAAATACTTTCACACAAAAAATGTAACAATTTGGAGCATAATTTACCAAACAAAACCGATCTTAAAAGTTATATTTTCAACAACAGCTAAAAAAAAATTTTTAAATTTGCCATTCAGCAATATATATGACTTTCACAAAAAAAATTATAAAATATGGTGCAGAATATAAATTAATAACAGTACTAAACATAAAATTTGATCAAAAATCGATATTAAACAGTAAATTTTTAAGCAATCAATTCGAGACGCCACTACACAAAAAATCAAAAATGTTACTTCGCCATACAGAAATATATATGACTTTCACAGATAAAATATAAAATATGGTGTTGACAAAAAAATTGATATTAAAGAGTAAATATTTTAGCAATCAGTACGAGACACTATTATACAATAAGTCGCAAATGTTACTTTGCCATATAGAAATATATACGACATTTACACAAAAAAATATAAAATTTATAACAATACTAAAGATATGAATTTCAGCAAAAAAATAATAACCGATCTTAACAAATACATTTTTAACAAGAGTTCAAAACATCAAAAAAAATATTAATTTGCCATACAGAAAAATATATATGACTTTTACAGGAAAAAATTTAAAACATGGTGCGGAATAGTCATTTATAGCAATACTAAAGATATGAATTTGACAATAAAATCGCTAAATTACAAAAATTGTCTAAAATGTTATTTTAAAAAGCATAAATTATAAACATACGCTACTGACCGTGCAATATATAACAGAAATTGTAGCAAAATAAATAAATCCAAGTTGTTTTTTATCCTTTATTAGAAATCTATTAAATTTTTTTGAGAAAATGGACACTTAAAATGAAAATTTTTCCCTCCAAAATGAACACATGATTGAATAGTAAATATATCGCCTGAATGGGATTTTGTCTAAAAATGGTAATAAATAAATTATATTTTTTTGTAAAAAATACAAAAAAAAAAAAAGACAATTATTTATAAAATAAAATATAACACTTATTAATTATTCATATTGGTGGCCAATTTTTTTTTTATTTCGTTCATTATGCAAATGAATGCATCATCATCTTATGACATCTGCGCCACATAAATTCTGTCAAATATTAATCCAGGTGTTGCCATGATGTTTGTTGCTGTTGCTTATTATGCCATTTCGCTGTTTTGGGAAAGTACATTTATTTACTCAAAATCAAATGAAACAGTGAAATTGAAAATGGACAATAACTACAAAGAAAAAGTGCAATGCAATTAAAATCAAGCTGTTGTTACAATGAAATCTAGACCAAAAGCTTGGCAAAAAAAAAAAAAAAAGATTTTTGGAAGAAAAAAAATCTTTTCTGATTAAAAAAAACACATGAAAAAAATGCAATGCAATGAAATCAAGCTGTTATCAGAATGAAATCTTAAAACAAAAACTGAGGGGAAAAAATTGCTTTTCAGAAAATTGTTTTGTTACCAGATCGGGGATCGGATAAAAAAAACATATTTTGATATGAGATCAGATAACAACATTGGATTTATTTGACCTAATTGCAATGTTATACATTTATCGCGAATGTGAAAAGGTGCAACAGGTCTAATACGTACCATGTCACAGAACTAATACGTAAGTACCATAAAATTTGTCATAAGTAAACAGAAATAAAAAATATTCATATTAAAAGAATAACCACACTCAAAAAAAACCTTTTTTACTATAAATAATAATTAAAAAAAAACTTAAAAGTTGATTTTTTTTTTACAAACATTTGTTTTTCGGTTTACTGAAATTATGTGTGATTGATACAAAAACTTGAACGAACAAAATTATATTTTTCTCAGTTTTTAAAACAATAAACCACAATCTAGAATGAATGAACAAACATTAAAGTTATTTTTTTTTTGTTATCTTAACCAATAAAAAATATTTAGTTTGTGAAATGTTTATTTTATATATGCAAATTTATCATTTCACTAATCTATATCAATAATTCATATAACTTTATATTTTATTTTGTGAGTATTAGTTTTTCAAATATAAATTTAAGAATCATCAATGATTTTATATCATTATGTTCAAATTAAAATTGGAATGTAATATTTGTTACAAATTATGATACAAGAAAATAATAAAGATTTTTTTTCAAAATTAATTAATACTTTTTTTTTTAAATAATGAATATTAAACTGGTAATAAAGTGTTATCTATGTTTGGAATCATTACTATTTGCAGGTATAAGATATACATTTTGCTATGCATGACAATAGTATTCCACATGGTTCATGTTCTGCAATGAACTTAGGAAATTTTGCTATAGATAGAAGTGGTCAGATTCACTCCCCCCCCCCCCTTCTATATAATGCATCAAAGTTTTTGAACATTAATTATGAATAAAAAATTTATAAGTTGTTTAAACTTAAAGAATATTCTGTAACTTATCCTTTGAATTGGCATCATCTAGGAATTAAAAAGTAACAGGTTGCAACAAATCTTAGGTAAATGAGTAAACAAATTCATTGTCATTTTAGATTAAACTTTTTTGACATAATACTTGTTTTATATCTTATCATATGCTCACGTTTTCTAAAGGCTTTACAAATTTTTATTAGTCAAATTTTAAACTACCTAAAATTAAATTATTTTTATATATATATATTATTTATTAGAAGTAATATAAAATCAAAATAAATATAAATCTATTAAAAAACCATTAAATCAATTCAATCATTAAAATAAGATATTAAATAATAATACACTTTTTATAATTAGTACACAAACAATAATATTAATATTTTTAGTTGAATACAATAATTCTGAACAGAAAAATTTGTTTAAAAGAAATAAAATCTATACATTTGATTTGGAAGGCAGTGTTTCACAAGCTTTACAAAAAGTTTAAGGAACCTCTATTTTAGAGGATGAAAAAGCATTATTGACATAGTTTTTGTTACCCTGAAAAATATAAGAAAAGTGTAGCAAGCAAAACTGTGATTTATATTTTTTTATCCAACCTAAAATAAAATTGTGATAGTTTTTGAAATTAGTTGCTTGTCTACTGAAGTTTATTCATACTTTCTACATGATGGTTATTAAAAGACATTATTATTATTATTGGTAATGCAAAATCTTTGTGGCAAATAATATGAAAAATGATACATATAGTTGCATATCAGCTTTAATTTTGATTTTCATTTTTATGATTTGTCTTAATGAAGCATGCATCAAAATATAATCAAGATTTGGTAAAAAAGGTACATAAATGACAATGATACTTAAAATAATTACTGTAATCTTTTCTATCATCTTTATTTTTATTAATTGGAACAACAGAAGCATCTTTCAACTTTATATTCTTAAAAAAAATTTCATTTTTTTAAAACCTATCATCATATTTTAAAGTTTACAAGTATCTCATCAGAATCTACAGCCTTTTCATTATTGGTATTAATAAATATCTCATCAAAGTGAATATTTCTATTCAAATATAAATGAGTTGGAGCATTAATCAATTTTTAATGTTATTAGCATTGGGTTGATATATCCAGGAATTCTAAGAATAGAAGATATTTAGATTTCATATAGTGAATTCAACACAATATAGTTAGTTCTCTTCTCACTTGATCTGTACTTTTCAAAATATTTTAATCATTTACTTGTTCAATTAAATTTTCTTTGATTACTGAATTTCAATAAGTGTCACTATAATCATTCTAAAATCTTGATATTTTTTTGGTTTTCAAATACTGTCCTACATGTTTTGAAGAGTCCATATCAAGCAAACTTTGCACTTTCTTTATATTTATGTATCTTATATTGCAAACAATCACAGAGAATGATGAAGTGGTTGCAATACTTCATTCTGTCTAATTACTTACCTTAGGATAGAGAACTCAACATCATCATCATCAACCATTATCAATCCACTGCAGGATGAAGGTCTCTCCCAAGTTCAATCCATCTTCTCCCATCTTTATCATCCCTTCTGTACATCACCCCTGCACACTTTCTTATTTCATCCATCCATCTCACATGTGGTATCATTCTGCATATTTTACTATCTCTTGGAATCCAGATTTAAGATTTCAATTATCCATCTATTATCATCTCTTCTAGCAATATGTTCAGCCAACTAACACCTGTTTGTTTTTTTACCCATATATTGCGTTTTCAATCTTTTTTTGTTACTCCCAACATGCATCTCTCCATACCTTGAGTGGTCTCTCTGTATTGCTTTTCTATTAAGTGTCCAAGTCTCAGATCCATAAGTAAGAAAACACATTTATTAAAAACCTTCCTTTTCATACACATAGGCATATTTCCTTTTAGTATCAAGTTATTTCTATCAAAAGCACTCCAACAAAGTTTAATTCTATGATTCATTTCATCCATTATGTTTCTATCTGTATTAATAATCTGACCAAGATATTTGTAACTGTTAACTTCTAACTCATCATAATCAATATTTTCATACTTTGAGAAAATCCATTAAACTTTACTTTAGTCTTTTTAACATTTATCTTTAGTCCTACTTTCATCTGATAACTCCTGCAACATTTCCAGCAGCTCTAAAGCATTGTTTGAAAAAACAACTACATCATCTTCAAAATCTAAATGATTTAAATAATCTCCATTTACTTTCATTCCTTTAACTTCCCATTTTAATCCAGAAAATACTTCTTGCAGCACTGCTGTAAAAAGTTTTGGAAATATGGAGTCACGTTGTTTTACACCCTTCTCAATGTTGACTTTCCCAGTATCATTATGTAATATAATTTTTGCTGTTGCATTTTTATAAATATTCTTTAAAATATGACAATATCCTGGATAGACTTTGATGATCCAAGGCTTTAATCACTGAAGAAATGTTTATAGAATCAAATGTCTTTTCATAATCTACAAATCCAAAGCATAATGGCAGGCAACTCATATTCATTTATCCATTGTATAATTTCTCTTAATATCTGGATATGAACTACTGTACTAAAACCACTTTTATTAAATCTAGCTTGTCATCTGGTACACCTTTATCATTTAGATATTTGGTATGTAACTTTGTTAAAAAAATTTCTATTCTTCACTTGCTTCTTTTAATATCTCAATTATAATTCCATCATTACCTGGAGCCTTTCCTTTCTTCATACATTTAATTGCTATCTCACTTCTTCATTTAAAATTCTGGGTAATTCAGAAGATGTAATAGATATAGGAGGCACGTTTTCTTTATTGCTATATAATTCTTGATAAAAGTCTTCTACTCAATTCACGATGTCTTTCTTTTTAGTAATAATTCCATCTTCTTTTCTTATTGCAGATATAAATTTCCTACCATGTTGTTTTACATTCTTGAGACTTTCATTTCTTCTACAGCTTTCCTTGCTAGTTCACAGTTATACCTTCTTATATTATTTTCAACTCTTTTCCACACCATTTTACAAAATTTGAGATATTCAATCCTTTTGAATGCATCATTTTTGTATATCTTCGTATTCCTTCTTCATAAATTCTCTAGTCTCAGTAGAAATTTTATTGGTCATTTGCTGCTTTTTCCTATCAGCTATCTTTGTTGCAGTTTTTAAAAGTGTATCAGTTATTTTCATATTAATTTTATTCAAATCTGAATCATTTTCAAAATCTACTAATACTTGAAACTGATTTGTAAGTTCTAATTTAAATTCATTAGAATGTGTCTGAAGATTAGGAATATCAACTGTAAATATTGTATCAGTTATTTTCATATTAATTTTATTCAAATCTGAATCATTTTCAAAATCTACTAATACTTGAAACTGATTTGTAAGTTCTAATTTAAATTCATTAGAATGTGTCTGAAGATTAGGAATATCAACTGTAAATATTGTTTTTCTTAATAATTTTTGTCTCTAGTTTTGCATTAACACGTATCTTATTTCTTACTAATCGATGATCACTTCCTGTGTTAAATTTATTAAAAACATTACAATCTTGAAATATGTATTTTATAATCCAATTCTGCTGTACTTTCATTTGGATACTTCCCTGTCCATTTCCTTTTAACATTTTTCTCAAAAAAAAAAAAAAAGAATTCATAATATAAAGGGTTTTTTTTTTCTGCAAACTCCACAAGTCTATGTCCTCTCTCATTTCTATTACCATAACCAAAATTACCTACAATGCTTTCATCTTTCATTTGTTTACCAATTCTAGTATTAAAGTCTCCCATAATAATTTTAAAATGTTGTTTACTCTGATCAAAGGCTTTTTGTACATCCATATAAAAATCTTCTACTACTTCATCACTATGAGAACTTGTTGGAGCATAAACCTAAATTATCTGCATTTGATATCTGCTATTAAGTTGTATAACTAATCTTGCCACTTTATCTGATACACCATCAATCTCCCCAATGTTGTTCTTCCACTTTTTATTTATAATGAATCCTACTCCATTTTTTTTTTTCAATATTTGTGCCTTTATAATAGAATACATGTCCACTGTTTAAATAGTCTCTCTTCTAACTTTACAAAGTTCAATAATGTTCCATTTAATATGACAGTTCTTCTAATTCTTACAATCTTCCTTCACTTGAAAGTGATCTGCAGTTGTATACTAAATAAAAAGACATCATCAAATGGCAGCCTGGGTTCGACAATCAGGGGATTCTTAGCACCCTCCGCCTTTGGCCACCAACCGCTGCCTTGGTTGGTTCGACAATCAGGGGATTCTTAGCACCCTCTGCCTTTGGCCACCAACCTCTGCCTTGGTTGGTGGCTTTACAACCTTCTGGGAATGAGGGACATGATTTATTTTTGTCTGTCATAATTGTATATATCTATTGGAACAATATCATTTACACATACATACATTCTGCCTTATCCGGCAACTGAAAAGAAAGACCATGATGTTTCTTGATCTTAAACTCAGAGGTAAAAAGCCAATAAACTCATCACGCTGGCTAATGCGTGCTGGTGAGCAGCCTATCCATGTCCGTATACTATATGTATACACATAGTAATAACAGCTGCATCGAGAAGAACGTATGGAGTGGACATTAGGAATTTGCCCTGCTCGGTTCCTTTAAGGCCTCCAAGAGGAATCAAAGGGTATCCTTTCAGTTAATAGCAAACTCCTTTATGACACTTTTGAAATAGTGGATAGTAAAAAAATGTAAAAATATTTAAAATGTTTTTTGGTATTATTTTTTTTTATGAATATATATATATATGTTTCCCCTTTTGATTTATATGCTACCAAAGCTACATGGAATTTTACTGTATATATTAATCGCGTTTTTATATTTAAAAAAATATGTGATTTTCTACCAAACCTAATTGAAAGTTAAGAGCTTTCTGTCGAATATATATATGTTTCCCCTTTTGATTTATATGCTACCAAATCTACTTGGAAATTTTTACTATATATATGTTAATCGGGTTTTTATATTAAAAAAAATGATATGTGATTTTCTACCAAACCTAATTGAAAGTTAAGAGCTTTCTGTCAAAAAGCAAAAAAAAAAAAATCTTTGAAACAAGTTTTTCTTACAAAAACAATTTTTCTTGAGTTTTGATTTTCATATTGATCAGAATGAATATTTCCAATTGTTTTAATACAACTATAATCTGCAACTAAGTTAAATATTAAATTGCATATTTTGTATTAAAGAATGGAAATATTTTAAATGTAAATGAAAAAAGTATTTTTGATATACTACAAAGACACTAGTATTGGGAAGCACAGTTGGAGTTGGATTCATTATAAATAAAAAGTGAAAGAACATCATTGTGGAGATTGATGGAATGCCAGATAGAGGCAAGATTAGTAGTATTCAACTTAATTGAAGATAACAAATACAGATAATTCAGATATATGCCCAATAAGTTTTCTTTGTGATGAATAAATAGAGGATTTTTATATGGATGTGCAAAATGCCTATGATTAGACAAAGAACAGTTTAAAATTGTCATGGGAGATTTTTAATGATAGAATTGATAAGAAATTTAAAGATGAAAGTGCTATTGGTAAATTTAATTGTGGTGACAGAAATAAGAGAGGCATGGACTTGTCGAGTTTGCAAAAAAAGAAAAACAGTTCAATTATGAATTCTTTCTTTATGAAAAATGTTAAATGGAAATGGACATGAAAGCATCCAATTTTGACTAACAATAAATATGTATTTCAAAAATGTAATGTTATTAAGAGATTCAACACAGAAAATGTTTTCCCACTAATGAGATATTAGACATGTTAATGAAAAATTAGAGAAACAAAAACTAAGAAAGTAATTAACAGTTGATATTCCTTATCTTCAGAAATAATCCAATGAGTTTTAAATTAGAATTTACAGATCATTTTAAATATTAACACACTATGAAGTTCATTCATATTTCACTGAAATGAATAAGATGATAACCAATAGTCTATTAACAATTGCAAGAAAAGTAGTTAATAGAAAAAAAAGCACTTTACCAATACATTTTTTAATGAGAGAAGAGAATGTATAAAGAAAAGAAGGAATATGAAAATATTTTTAAATGTTCTACTAAGATGAATATTTTAAAGTTTTTTAAAATGGTACTAAAAAAATAATGATATATGAAAATTTAATGGTGACTTGACAACAAAAGCTATAGAATAAAATACAACTTTCAAAACTAAAACATATTGATATTGGAAAACAAATTATTTCAGCAATAAGAAAAGATATAAAAAGGAGGCTGATATCATGAACTATGTAGCAGAATTTTATAAATAATTACAATTATTATATCCTTGATTGCCAAACATTTTAAATAAAATGTGACATGCAATTATATCTATGAAGAAGATAAAAGCTATAGGAAATGGTGGAAAGGAAGCAGCTAAAAGAAATCGGAAAATTGTTGAAAATTTGTGAAGAAAATATCTAAATGATAAAGGTATACCAGATGCTTGGAAAAATGCAATAATAATACTGATATTTAAAAATAATAATAAAAGAAGATATTAGAAATTACAGATCTAGCAGTCTTCTATATAGTTTTATATAAAATCTTTACCAAGATAATTATAATTCATCTATAGCAAACTTTGGATTCAAATCAGCTAAAAGAACAACTGGATTTAAAGGACCAATGAAAATGAGTTGCAATTATGCTTTGAATTTGTTGCTTATAACAAAGGATTTGATTTTATAAGCATTTTTGCAATCCATAAAGTTTTAGACTATCAAAACATAGATTCCAGGCTATTATCAATAGCATTGATTAAATTACATGGTAGTATAAAGGATGATATTGATTAGGATGTATAGGAGGGTGATTCCATATCTCCAAAATTTTTTACAGCAGTTTTACAATAAATATTTTGTGGATTGAAATGGTAAACTTAAGGAATAAAAATACATAGAGATTATTTAGACATTCAGATTTTGCAGATATTACGGTTGATTTTGCAAATAATACTTCAGAGTTTCAGGAAATGTTACAAGTGTTTTCAGCTGAAAATAAGAAGATAGGATTAAAGATAATTACTAAAAAGACTACAGTAATGTTCAATGGATTTTTTCAAAAGAAGAAAATAGAGAATAATAATATTATGAATTAGAACGTAACTTCAAATACTTTTGTCAGAATTTTTAAAAGAAAATATGACAATCTTTGAAAAGAAAAGTTTTCAATAGATATGTTATATCAATTCTTACTTATGCATCTGAAAGTTGGACACTTAACAGAAGAACAATTTAAAGACTTCAGATCACTCAACAAAGTATGAAGAGTTGTATGTTGGGAATTACAAGAAGAAATTGAAAGCAAAATATGTGGGTGAGAGAAAAAAACATATCATTGGCTTAATTGAAAGGGTTAAGACTGAAATGGAGTTGTTGAATATAATTCTAGAAGAAATAATAGATAAATAGTTGTGCCTTAAACTGGATTCCAAGAGATTGTAAGACTTATAAAAGAAAACGCATTTGAGATAGATGAAATAAGAAAGTTTGATAGTATGTGGGATAATTAAACTTGGAAAGATCTTCCTTCTGCATTGAAGCAATGATTTATTATAATAATGCATAAACAATTCCCTGCTTAAATATGCCTACATATATATATTCAAGTTTGCATAAGATATTTCCATCATATATAAATATGTACATAAAAATCATACAAAATATTTTAAATAGATCAATATTAATATATAGGGTATGTGAGCACAGACTTTCACATGACCCACCACTTTCCACACTATCTCATAACACTCATACATTCGAACACATGTTGAAAAACTAATCACCAATTAAGTATTTCATGCTAAACCAGCAATCATCAGTTGGTTCAGATTACCACCTCTACACATATATGCTATAGGTGCTCATATATATATATTAAGATAGCATACTTTAATGGACAAGCTTCAATCTATCTTCAACCATCCATCCAATTGAAAAATCTGAAGATGGAATGCTCAAAGGCCATCCTGAGGCCGAGATTCTTGTTACACCCATGTTGACCTAAGATCAATCTGACCCCTCATGTACAGGACATAATCTATTTAACACATATATAAGGGATGGAAAGACATCTCTACTACGTAATGACTGAAACACACAAGAATATTATATCTTAAACATCACATGATCACTATCTTCCATGCTTGATTATAACTTGTTATAATAGGCAAAACACTCTCCATACAGTAGTGCCACTCTAAGCAAGACAGAGTAATCAATGGATGCCAGAAGGCTTGTGCATAAAATCCCTATCTAGTGCCTACTCATCCAATATCCCCAAACTAGTTTCTGGCTTATGGCCTTAGTCATTGAGGAGCCTTGGATCTGATAGCACTGCACCTAGATCTTAGGATCTAATGCAACCATCCAGCAGCCACCTTTTAATGACTTTGAACTATTGAGCTTAGTTGAAAATATCTGTGTCCAATTTTATTCTCATAGTTTAGTAGTTATATATAGTTAAAAGGTGGCTGCTGGAGAAGTTGCATTAGATCCTAAGATCTAGGTGCAGTGCTATCAGATCCAAGGCTCTTCACTGACGAAGGCAATAAGCCAGAAACTAGTTTGAGGATATTGGATGAGTAGGCACTAGATAGGGATTTTATGCACCAGCCTTCTGGCATGCATTGATTACTCTGTCTTGCTTAGAGTGGCTCTACTGTATGGAGAAAGTTTTGCCTGTTATAACAACAGTTATGAGCAAGCATGGAAGATAGTGATCATTTGATGTTTTAAGATTTAATACCAATCCTGCCTTATAGGAAGGTGGTGGCTATGGTTGTAAAAGAGCCAAAGGCACCAAAATGTATGGGTGCTGAACTGAGTTCAGACCCATATGACTATTTGAGCTATTGAGCTTAGATTCAAAATATGTGTGTTTTCAATTTTATTCTCATAGTTTAGTAGTTATATAGAGTTAAAAGGTGGCTGCTGGAGGGTTGCATTAGATCCTAAGATCTAGGTGCAGTGCTATCAGATCCAAGGCTCCTCACCGACGAAGGCCATAAGCCAGAAACTAGTTTGGGGATATTGGATGATAGGCACTAGATAGGGATTTTATGCACAAGCCTTCTGGCATCCATTGATTACTCTGTCTTGCTTAGAATGGCACTACTGTATGGAGGGTTTTGCCTATTATAACAACAGTTATGAGCAAGCATGGAAGATAGTGATCATGTGATGTTTTAAGGTTTAATACCAATCCTGCCTTATAGGAAGGTGGTGGCTATGGTTGTAAAAGAGGCAAAGGCACCAAAATGTATGGGCGCTGAACTGAGTTCAGATCCATATGACTATTTGAGCTATTGAGCTTAGATTGAAAATATCCGTGTGTTTCAATTTTATTCTCATAGTTTAGTAGTTATATAGAGTTAAAATGTGGCTGCTGGAGGGTTGCTTTAGATCCTAAGATCTAGGTGCAGTGCTCTCAGATCCAAGGCTCCTCACTGATGAAGGCCATAAGCCAGAAACTAGTTTGGGGATATTGAATGAGTAGGCACTACATAGGGATTTTATGCACAAGCCTTCTGGCATCCATTGATTACTCTGTCTTGCTTAGGGTGGCACTACTGTATGGAGAGACTTTTGCCTATTACAAGATTATTATATACCTGTGTCTTTGAGCATTCCATTTTCAGATTTTCAATTAGATGGATGGTTGGAGTGTGAAATAGATTGAAGCCTGGCCATTAAAGTATGAGGTTTGGTTATCTTAATATATATCTGAGCACTTATAGTATATGTGTAGAGATAGTAATCTGGACCAACTGATGATTGCTGGTTTAGCATGGAATACATATATTGGTGATTATTTATCTTTTCACCATATATTTATCTTTTCAGCATATATGTGTTCGAGTGTATCAGTGTTATGAGATAGTGTGGAGAGTGGTGGGTCATGTGAAAGTCTGTGCTTGTATATCCTATATATTTTACATATATAGACACAGGTATATAATAAGCTTGTGTGTTTCAGTCATTACATAGTAGAGATGTCTGCTCATCCCTTGTATATGTATTAAATGGATTATGTCCTTTACATGAGGGGTCAGGTTGATTATCTTTTCAACATATATGTGTTCGAATATATCAGTGTTATGAGATAGTGTGGAGAGTGGTGGGTCATGTGAAAGTCTGTGTTCATTACCCTATATATTATATATATAGATACAGGTGTATAATAAGCTTGTGTGTTTCAGTAATAGATCAATATTGTAACTTAAATTCGTTTTCACTTCTTTCAGTATATCTTGCCAGATTTATTAACTTACATAAAGCTTACTTTTCTTGATAAATATGAAACTGAATTTCTTATGTTATACATAAAATTATGATACCCTAGTTATTAATTTATTTATGAACAAATTTATTAACTCATAAAGCAGATATAGAAAGAACATATATATGTATTGCACATTTAAATTAAATTAAATATTTATTAGCAAATATCTTCAAAGAGCTGTCTTAAATAATAATAAAAAGTCAATACAATCTATCAAGAGACCTTACAATCTGTTTTGATCTGTTGTTTGACTAAAACCAGGAGTATAGCTGTTTTTCTCTGTAGATGTTAATATAGCCCTCTCTTCAAATTCTAGAGGTTGTTTAATATTGTTTTAAGCCCTCACCCCCAATTAGAATTTCAGGCTTTTAAAATTTTAATTAAATTTATTTCATTAATTTTACAATTAAATAATGTTAATCTCTCAGATTTTGTTTTTTGATCATTTTACTCAGGTGAAAATTTAACTTATCATTTATTTATTATTATCTTTGTAAGTTTTTGATTTTATCAGTGCATCATTCATTTTTAGCTCAATCCTATCAAATGATTGATGAACTGAATGCTATTATGTTGCAATAGTTGTTCATAAGCTATTAAAAGTCATAGAAACTTGTGTCCCTACCTTGTCTGAGAATGTAAGTTCAGATGCACTGATAAAAACAAATGACTTACAATTATTACTAACTTTATATTTTTTTTTATTTAATTAAAATTATATATTCTTTACACATCTTATTATAAGAAAATTAAAACATTACTTACAATCTTTCTATATTTTACTTATATACATGATAGATGGTGTAAAAAGTGGTAAAAGTATTCACTAGCAGCAAACTCATTTTACTTGTTTATTAATCCATTCAAATTTTATTAGCCATTATTAAAAAGAGGGGGTGGTCTTTTATTAGCAGAAAAGTACTTTGAAATAAATGTATTTAATGGTAATCCATCCCAATACCATCTAGATTCCATCCAAAACAACAATTTTAACAAAAAAAATCAAAAATATGAATGTAAATAAATGAAAAGTAAAAATTTTTTTTTTAAATATAAAATTAATATAACTTACATATCCTAATAAAGAGATTGTTGATTTCAAAACTTCCACTTGCTTGTATTATGATGCATAGTGAACCATACTTTGTTGGTAATAAATTCTTTACAGGATTATCACTTATATTAGGAATTAGCAAAAAATTCTTTAAACTATTGCTTAACTTTTCATAAATCACCTCATTGGTACTGTCATTTATTATTTGTTCATGATTAATTAATTAACAAAAAAGTTTCCTTTAGTTTCATGATGTTACATATAAATTACTCAAGCTAGAAGTCCTTTTCATTATTTTTGCACTTTGTAATTTTTTTTTAAAAAATGGAGATTATTGGTTTAATCAATTTAAATCATGATTATTTTGCAATTTTTCTTTTAGAGATGATTTTTTTATTGCAGTACTCATTAATATTTTGACGTATTTTTCTCATAATTAAAATGGGATATTTGTATGCATACAAAAAGAATTTTTAAAAAAACTAGTAAATTTTATAGGAAAAAAATTAATCATAAATAAGCTCACCAAACAGGATAAAGATGACTGACATTTTACTCAGTTAAAATACTTCAAAAAATTGTACACGTGATTGCTATATCAGCCAGTAATACAAAAAAAAAAAAATAAAGAGCTCTGCTAATTGCTCTAACAAGCTTTATTGATAAATGGCAGCAAAACAAAGCTCTATCTTGAAACCACTCCCCAACCTCAGACCAATGGTTAGAGCAATTAGCAGAACTCTTTATTTTTTATTTACAAACTTAAAAAGTCAAGTCATGTGATATATGTCTTTGATTTTTATTAGCCAGTAATATCTCTTGCAACACATTTTTTATTTTAGCAAATGGCATTTATCAGTTTTGCAATTCTGTGTTTTTTTCATATTTTCATTTAAAAATTTTTTTGCTTGACTTCTATATTACTCAGCCTTTAAGCTAAAATTATTATGCCATACATACACAAGATAATATTTTTTAAAGAAATAGAAAAAGATAAGAGAACTAAATTAATAATTAAAGTTTAATATGAAAACTTCTCCTATTTCCCTTCTATTTTCATGTTATTTTATTTTTTTGATGCCAACATATAACCAGCTTTCAGTATATGCATATAGGAGAATAAATGTAATTATATATATATATTATTGCTAAGGTTAGAAAGAGAAGTAATTTAAATGTCTTAAACAGCAAATATGTTTGTTTGCTGTGTCTGCATTTATTATATAAATATAAATTTAGTGAGAAAAAGTATTAGAAAGATAATGTTTCAAATAATGGAAGTTTAATTTTTTCTTCTAAATTATGTATGAATTAAGTTATGATAAGACTTAGAATGGATCTTTTGCATTCTCTTAAGAATTATATATATATATATATTGATTTGTCACTCATATATGCACGTGTGTGCATATAACTGGATTTATTGAGTTTTATTACTGTTCATGACATTATTTGTGCAATTATTTACAGTTTATTTTGCCTTTTTTTTTTTGTTAGTTTTTTATGTATTGTGATAAAAATATTTACATAATTATTTTGTTTATTATTACTACATTAAGATATCATAATATTTAAATAAATGCAATTAGAGCTTGTTAACTATTTTACTATGCATTCCTTTCTTATATAAAGCGCATTCTTAATGTAATTTTCATAGAATGAAATAATTTACTCTTGCTCTATTTTTATTAATAATAATCATATGGTTTGTTGTTGCTCTCTTCATTTAAATAGAAATGATGGGATTTAGTAATAATCTGTGGATCTTGAGCTCTAGAATTCATTATATCATTGCACTAAATTGTTTATGGAAAAAATAGATGTACATTTAAGTTTGTCATGTAATGTCTGATTTTTTTTTTTGTTTTGTTTTACACTATTTGCAAAATGATAAATTGTATTACTTTTTTAAAATGTTTATTTTAAATTAAAATTTTTTTCATAATGATTCTTAAATGTAAATCATGTAAAGAGAAAAATAAGAGGAAAGCTTTTGTTACAAATTAGAAATTTAGAAATACTTCTACAGCAGTTGTCCAAAATTATACTAATTATTAAACTTTGTAATGGCTGGTAAAAATTGTTTTAGTAAAATATTTTAGTACAATGGGACTCCCATATTCTCATTATTTGTTTCTGAGCCTTTATGTAGTTACCAAAAGTCATGAATAATAGCAAATAATATTGCTTTTAATACATATATATTCTACCCCTTCGAGAACGTATCAGGCCCCTAAAGTTGGGCCGCCACAATCTAACCCTTGTCGTCGCGTGCAGCTCTACTACACCTCAGGCCAATCTAACCGCCCCGTTCCCGCATCTCCACTTCCCCCAAATAAATACAATATAGTGAAAATCATCTGACCGGGTTCTAGCTCTAATAATTAATGAAATATTCAATTAAAGGCTTTACTAGCTCAAGTTTCTTAAAATTAACTTAGGTTCTGTTTTAAATTAACTCAAATAAATATTCAGGAATTCATGAGACTAGAAGTGGAAATACGGGTGACAAGGTAGATTACATTGAGACAATATCCCACAGGATACCACCTCAATGGCATAAGAACACTATCCCCCCCTTATACTACTATTACATATAATAACTACATAGTATTCTTATGACTTCCGCAACTTCTAATCACTAAGACTCATTTAATAATTAAAGTATTAATCTTTTATCTCTAATAACAATAATAGTAATCATCTAGCTCAAATGAAATAATCTCAGGTTCTTAAATTTATTCGTATGTTAATAACCTATGGTAGCAAAATATGATAAGGGATTTTATGTCATAATCTACTACTCTGAAATTGGATTAATAATAAAACAATAATAATCACAATCTTTATTGCCTAATCCAACTAATACAGCTTTTCTTTCATCGTAAATTTATAACCGTAATAAATTAGTTAATAATCTAATATACCCTTTTTTTATCTTTAAGTAATAAAATAAATTTATAAGTGGCAATGTTTAGATAATTTGATAAATAAAGCAAGTGGCAACTAATAGCATATAATTTAACAAAATATTATAATAATGGATTGATGACCAGTAACGCAATGCAATTTTATAATTATTTAATTACAAGAACATCAATAAATATTTAAGATTAAACATACTTCTCTATTTATCTTTTGTGCAAACAATCATATACTTAGTTTAATTGTTGTGAACCTACTCTGTAAATTCATGCAATGATGTAGAAAAAAAAAAACTCAGACACAAGTTTTAATAAACAAATTTTAAAGTTTTATTAACATCAATAAAATAAATAAAACAAACAAATCTATTTACATCTATTTACAAGGGATATCCTCATTTTTCTTTACACTACAATAACTGAATTATACACATTTATATTTCTTTTATCGTTAATTAAACTTATTATGCCTTTTATAAGTTATTTATTTATTTCTCATTAGGTTTATCATATCACTTATTTTAACTATTTTATGGGTAACAACATTCTTTACCTTTTAATATTAAAGTTACTGTATTATAAATTATCTATGTGGATAAACATCATTCATAACATCATAATTTTACAATCAATATGGTTTTAAAAAGAAAATTACATTTTCTTGTAACTTTATATAAGTCACTCCTCATATTATTCAAATATTATTATTACTTTTAACGTTTATTCACCAATGCTCGTAAACTATAATACGTTTATTCCATAAGCCATACTCATGTATAATACTATAACACGGTTTAATTATCACCTGTTACAGTTTCGCATATACTATAATTATCGAATGTTATTGTATTTTTTAAATATGCAATACTTATATTTTTTAAAATATAATTAACAATAAGAAAACGTGAAATTATATTTAATATTTTTGTATATTTCTATTTGGATATACTTTTATAAAATTATAGTTCATTTCTTAAAAGGAATTAACATAATTCTCTAACCCCTTCCCTTCTTAGGATATTTGCATCTTTCTTTCAATAATCATAATCTACTCTTCGTTAATACTTAACTATTCTTATTCCAAATAATAGCATGACATACATTCTAAAATATCTATTGTTTCCCTTTTAATAGACTTATCACATAACGATGTAGTTGCAAGAAATACAGATAAAGATAGCGAAAGATGTATAGGATATCGGGAAGATAGATAGATAACTTATCCGCAATATACTTCAAAAAATGTATGGAACAGTGTGAATAGGTCCGACATTCATTGTCTAATAACCTTGGCGATAAGTATGATGTGGCAGCTATTTACTCAGCTTTACCAAACATCTAGTACGATTCACAAGAAAATATATAAAATACCACTGTCCAAGACAACATGTGTACCAGTCGTAGGGCTTTGTTAACTACGCTGATTAACATCTAAAACTACTTATTATTTCATTCCCTGTTGCATCCTAGTTTTTAATACATCCTCTTGGTTTCCGAATCACCACGTACTACCAAGTCACTACCCAAACTATCTCTCAAGATTTTTACTGTATCCAACATCAATAAAATACTAACTACTTTTTAAAAACAATAAACAAAATTCGCTAATATAAAAAACATTTCCCTATTCCATAAGAACAATTTGTCTTGCTTTATTACACTGTAGGTTCAACACCTACGTTTTGTTAAAATAACATTTAAATATCCCAATCGGAAAATTAATAGAAAATATCACATAACCATCAGTTATATTGAACTATATTAATAACACATAAAATGATTATCGTATGCATATTTTTTAAAAAATCTAATCACATCTCAAAGTGTTTTAGAGTGTTGTTTTAAAATGCGTTTTACAACAATAATAACAATAAAACTTTTGCGCTACATTCATTCGATTCTCAGCTGATCTAAATAAATAAAACATACATTATATATCATTAATAATTATAAATGTTACCAAAAACAATCTTTATCTTCCTATCAGAGTTCGTAGTAGGTTTCTTTCTCTTCGAGCATCGCAAATATACAAATTTCCACATACATACAATTTTATTTTAAAATTCAAAATCAAAACATATTATTTCATATAATGTTATATCACGAATTAATGTATTTTGTTTTCCCTATCGCTATCTAAAACTTAATGTTTAACTTAGATTAGTAAAGAAAATAATTCAAACCATAATCACATCTTTTTCTGACAGCAAATCTTGGTTAGTCCCATAATATTTATTATTTCTTCTTTTGTCCGAATGTTCTCCTTTATGCTTATTAAAGTTTTAAATAAATTAGTTCATTTAATAAACTGTTTAGACGATCTTTAGTTTTAGTGTTTAATCCAAAATTATTAGAAAACATTTTATTTAGTTATCCCACGAAGCTTTTTAATGTTCTGGCGAATATTACCTCGGCGCGTTGATGCATCTTTATTTCTAGTTAAACTACAATTATTTAATAATTACGGTACCAATTGCGTTTTCCATGGATCCAATATTTTATATTTTTCTTCTGTAAAATATAAACTTCATTTTCATTCATTATTATTTTATAGACACTACTTCCGATCTTCAACTATTTTCTAGAGTATTTTCTCCAGTCATCTTAAAGAAAGCAATTCAAACTATTTCAATATTAAAATTCCTTTTGTCCATTTATTCTTATACGAATAATACTTATTTTTATTTTCCATTATCTTCATTAACTTTGCGCACAATGTCCTTTCATTGATTTTATACGCACGAAAACAGCTTTCATAGTGATACGCTATATAAACTATATCAACAAATAATATTAACATATTTGGAATATTATAAAATTTACAACTTGGTTTTAAGAATCTATCCATTTTCTATTGAAAACTCCGATTATATTTCGATAGAATCCACTGGCAGGTTACTGTAAAGTTAGTGAAACATTATTATGAAAAACTTTTTTTTTAATTTTATTCTAAGATTCTCTTCGGATGATTTTTAAATTGTCAGTTGTTTTCTTTCAAAGATATTATTAAAATTATAATAAAATTGATTAATAAATTGAAAAAAAAATTTTAGAGAGCTTAAAATTTTACCTCTGCTCTGGAGTCAACACATTTTTGTTCTCCCAGTTTATACAATTCGTTGGCAAGATTTTTTGTTGTCTGCCAAGATCTATTTTTTTATTGGTCAATTCCTACTTGGATTGATAAACAATTTCTAAAGTTTTGAAATCATGACGTAATAGATTTAAATATTAACTCATTATTATTTTTAAATCAATTATTATCTATTACAATTTAACTATCTTTAAAATAATTTTGAAACAATAATTAATAAAATGCATACTACTTATTTTTATTATGATGTGTGACAATTCCATCCAATTCTATAATATATTATTTAAATATTTTAATTATTAGTATTAATTTAAACCAGTACTTAGACATAGAATATTTCAGACAGTCACGTGGTCATTTCCGGTGTTTAGTCTATTTTTATCTGTCTGAATAAATTTGTTACTTATATTATATAAAATAATTCTATAAAATTTTGAAAAACAATTTAGAAAAATATAGAATTAGATACAATTCTCACCATCACAATATTTATTATTAAATATATCATATTAAAAAAATTTCACTGCTTAATATAATCTATAATATTAAATACTATATAATATTAATTTTAAAATTTTTTAGTAATTGACAGTTTATAACCATCACTGACCTATAGAAAAGGGCACAATATATAATAGTCATTTTGAAAATATTTATCACATGCATGCATACATACTTATGATTCAGTTTAATTATAAAGTAATGTACATTGTATGTCAACCAAAATAATTAATAAAAAATAATAATGCAATTATAATAAATTAAAGAGTGTATTAACTTTTGAATACATTTTGACTGAATTCAACCCTGCTTAAATATGTTTTCATCACTAAAAAAAAAAAAACAGTAATTAAAACGTAATTGCTATTCATATCTTAATTCTTGTGATGAAAGTATGACATTGATGAAATGCAAAAAATACTATACCTAAATGATATTGAATTCATTTGTTTAACATGACTGTCATTCCTATTCATCAGCTGCCTTTTGTACAGTTCTGGCTACTTTTATTTGCACTATGAATTAAGAAATTAATATTTCTTTAAAGACCATGAAATACTTCAGTTTTAAGAACTTAATAATTTCTGAATCTATAGAACTATTGCTTGCTTGCATTGTCATTCTTCAATGAACCTAGTATGTAGAGTCAAAATTTTCTGACCCAATATGTTTCTCTTAAAACTTTTTTTGTTGCAAATCCTACTCTCCATAATTCACTCTTCATTAAATAACACATCCCGTGAAACTTGAGTAAATTCTAGCATACATTTATTTGTTTATGATTTAACAATTAACGATTTATTCTTATTAAATAATTGTTCAATTTTAGTATACTACTATTTTTTTTTAAGAAGTAAATTGACCGTTTTCATTTTTTCATACAGAAAAGGCACTTTATTACTTCTTTTAGTCTTGCAAGAATTGTTGCTATTGTCATTAACCTTGATTTTGAAACCATTATTAATGAGTATAAATTTATGCATTGTAAACACCTATAAATACATGATTCACTATTCAAAACTTAGAGAGGAGAAAATACAAGATAAGAAAATGGCTATTGCATACTGGTACGAGCATTTTGTAAATTTTTCATTAATTTAAACAATTTTATTCAACTTCTCACTTCTGTTTGTTTGGATCAAATCTTGTTATTGATTTTTCACCTAATTCTCCCAAATGGGCTATCTTCAAATTTGGTACATGTGTTTGATATCAATGATAATGCAAATTGGTTCAGTAATTTTTGAGGCTCAACAGATTGTGTCATTAATTTAACTTGCATACGAATTTTAACCATATTACAAATATAAAAAAAAGTGTTTGTCTAATATTCACAGGAATATAATCCTCTTCAAATCCAATACCCAAAGCATGTCTACTCCAGGAATATACTTCTCCTTCCCTTGAAAATTTTGAACATTCAGTCACCTGCATGTCAGAATCTTATGGCTTTGGGATCAGTATAGGCTAACCTTTTATTATAGTAGGTGACTGA
Source organism: Epiperipatus broadwayi (assembly GCA_028023455.1). NCBI lineage: Eukaryota > Metazoa > Onychophora > Udeonychophora > Euonychophora > Peripatidae > Epiperipatus > Epiperipatus broadwayi. Next base: position 1,376,871 of record JAQFVV010012629.1, read on the forward strand.
GCTAGGCTTGCTTTTCTCTCTCAATATTGGGAATCAAAGTCAACCTGTCTCGGTGAGACACAAAAATAGAGGCATTTCAACCCTTTTTGCAAGCCAATTATCTAGCATCCATCTATCAAGTCCTGTGGGTTTCCCAGTTTGCAACTGGACGGTGATATCATATAATGAGGACAATTTATTTTCTTTTTATTATCCTGTCCCAGTTATACTTTTTATAACCATTGAACCAGTATTTATCTATTTGGATGGGTATTTTATAGGTACCCACCATTTGCCTTTAGCTTGGATGGAGGTGACTTAAAAGCAGACCTTCCTGCAAAAGTTGAACCAATCTATTACTGTTGCAGAAGATTTGCCATCCAATGTGGTGTGTTTATAAGCATGACCATCACAAAGAAGAAAACCAGCTTCAAAATCTGCAACTTACTCGGCCATTGATATTAATGTAATGAAAGAATGGATTACCATTTCGTACTAACTGAATGATTTGAAATTTTTGATAGTGCAGAGTCAGCACTTATTTCCTTTAGCATTTTTGTTTTTTTGTAGCATAGATGCCACAAGGTGTTTTGCATTTGACTTTTTGCTAAGAAGACTATCACGATATCATTACAATTTTTCAAAATTATTTATCATAACAAAATTTGATACCAATTTAGTGTGTGCTCTATGCTTTTTTTTTTTTGCATATCGCTATTGAAAATACGAAGTGATAATGTAACATTTTACCATAGTTTCTCAAAATGTGGAATTTGATATCTATTTTTGAATTTTGCGAATAGAAAAGTGATTAGTGGAATTTTTTACATTGTAGTTGTTTGAATAATGATAAATTGTTTATTTTCTCAGTTTTTTACACTAAATAATATAAACAGTAATTATATGAAGTGGGAGAAAATTTTTTTGGTCGATATGCATAGTGGACTTTGTAATTTGTAAATGCTTCTGATCTGTAAATGGGAAAAAAAATTTGTCCAAATATTCGCCCTCATGATTTGTAAGTGGAAACAAACCAAAAAAGAAAAACCTCTAAACACGCTTTATTTTGCAATCCCCACTCGTCAATTTTCAATATACAAACTACTCAAACATTAAAAGCCAAATATATATATATATAATATTTTTTTAACCACAATTTGGGATAATTATATATAACTTTAGATAAAATTGGGAGAAATCTATAAATTAATTATTCAATCAAAGTCCCACAATTTTATTTATTCATACAATAAACAAAATTATGGTTCAAGAAAAAAATATTTTTTGCTTTTTAGCGCATTAGTCATCAAATTAAATAAAAGTTGTTTTTGTTTTTTTTCAAAAAAAAGAATGTTATATATATATTAAAATATTAAATAGTGTTATCACACTTATAACGTAAAGCTGTATAATTAATATCAATTAGTCCATTAAAATGGCTGAGCGCTTTCGAGAAACTGTACTTTTCATAATCATAGCCAGTTCTGACTTGTTCGTTGAAATATATATATATATTGTAAAGGAAATGATGAACAGCAAATCCTATCTCAAGGCTGATATCATTTGGCTCTAAGAAAAATCTTAACATAACAAAATTAAACTTTAAATTGATTCAAAATATTTCTAAATTTAATATCTGAATATTGATTTGTCATAAATTGAAAGATTTCGCGGATGTTAATGTTTAACAGAAATAGTGGACTTAATCAGTGAAGAATTTATTAGCTTCATGCTCCCAAATCAGAATGCTTTAGATTTGCCTATATAATTAAGAAAATAAGTCGAATCTAGCGTTATGATTTGTAAAGATCTCTCTTGCTAAAATTAAGCACTCAAGGCGCATGTACTAAGGTTTTAGCCTTATATAATATATTGGTGTTTTCCTGAAGGTTTGTGATATATGTCTGTAGCTGAGGTATACATGTGCATATGGGGTCAGGATACATTTTAATAATTGTAAGATTGAAAGTTATGTTTTGTATTTAGAATTTACTAACTATAATTAGTTAAGAATTTTATTTTTTATCTTATTTTGTTTTATTAAACTTATTCAATTTAAATTCTGAAAACCTTTTTGCTTTACATTAATTGAATATTTTGTTCCCCTACAGTACTGTTGCCTTTTGTAATGGCCCATCATACAATTGGTTTTATTTTAATTTTTTTTAAAAAAGAAAAAGCCACATGAGAATTAGTCAGCATTTTTTTCTTATATTATCAATTATGGATGAGGTTTTTTAAGGAGGAATAATAAAAAGTTCAGTTGTTATTATGAGGAAAAAAAAGCAGGAAAGCAAGGCTTCTTATGTAAGGCTGAGAGAAAACACTCAGATAATAATTATAGAACTGCAAAACCAATAAATTCTTACAGAAAATATTATAAAATTCTGTTGGTTATTTCAATTGATGGACAAAAATCAATCCATAGGAAAAGAGCAACAAATCTTTGTGGTAGTTGAAATAAAGTGACATGGATGGAATGTTAAGTAATAATTTTACTAAAATAAATTAAATGGAGTAGTCAATTTTAAATGCTAGCCTTGCTCATCCCCACATAGTTTTCTGGCTGCCAACTCATGAATGCCTTCGTATAGGATTATCTGGAAGAAATAAAAATACTCATGCCAAAATGAACCCTTTTTCCTAGTCATACACATAAGAAAATTGTTTGAAGCCCCTGACGTGTCCAGTGAAAAACAAAAACCAGAGTGAACCAAGAAAAATTATTATAGAATACAAGAGTTCTGGACATTATCTCTTCTGTGGATTGTATGAAAAAAAAAAAATATTAAGTGGGACAAGGTTCACTGAATTTAATCCCAGGAGATAAGGTTAATTTTTTATATATATAAATAGTTAACTATTTTTTTTTATAAATATACACTTATAAATGTATTATTAATTTATTTTATTTTTTGCCTGTTGTGGTTTATAGAAATATATTTGCATTTCATGAATGGATATTAATAGAATCACTTAAATATTCAGTGCCCTAGTTTAGATTTGTTTGTGTGTGTGTATATATGTATATTTACATATATATGTATGTAAACGAGTTGAAGGAAGAGAAGAGGGGGTTTGCTTCAGATTTTTTTAATTGTAGATTGATCTTCATTTTACTATACTTAAAAGATTCCAGATATTCAAATTGAACTCTATTGTATTTTGCTTTTGTTTGGTGTTATCTTTCATACTCTATATGTAAGCTGTTGATGTAGAACTATATTTCATTGTAAATAAATTGTTCAAAATCTAGTCTGGTATTCCGTTATCTCTCTGCCTCACTCCACACAAATATAAATTATTACTAATATTATAATTGTTTTTACTATATGCTACTCACCCTGAGAATTATAATACTACTGAGCTTGTATTTGGGATTACAATATCAGGAAGTAAAGTTATATATCATTGTAGATATGTCTACAGAGTATAATTGCTAAAGAAATTGATGCTTAAGGCTGATTTCATTGAGACCTTATTAATCTGCTCTGAAAATAGTAAGATTTGTTGATTCTTACAAGAATAGTTACAAAGAAGTGAAGCTGGAAATCTGTTCTTCAGATTTACACTTCACCTAGTGCCAATTATATAAGCACTAGAATGAGTTTGAATCCAAATCATATAATGGACACCCATCTCAAGCAATAGGCGGTAGTAAATATAAAGATGTATGGATACACGATTCTAAATGGATCTATACCAAAAGTTAAATATAGGGTAAATTAAATAGACTTTAATTTGATAAATTATTAAGAACATTTAGTTTCGTCTACGCATTCAACTTGGATACGCGTATGAGAATTAATTTTTATAAGTTATAAAATTTGGTAATTTTATAATATTTTGTATTTCAGTAATTTTATTAGTTATTTATATGTAAGACTAACCAATGTATAATATATATGTAATTTATAATATTTTGTAATTTTATTTCTAATAATTTGTGTAATAATAAATTGACATTTAAGAGTCAAACAATGTAATCAGTGGATCTTAAAATTTTGCGGCTCATTTATCATTCTTAAAAATGTTTGGACTGTTATAAATACCAGAGATTCTTTAATTAAATTTTACTTGACCATTGATCGGTCTTTTTTTTTTAATCATGATTCACCGATTACCTATGTTCGTGTCCTCAAGCCCAAGGTAACATCTACATTGCCGTCAGCTAATGAACTCTTAATTAATGAATTATTCTAAACTATATTGTAAGCCTTTCTTCTATTTAATTCTTAAAAGCTATTATATAAATGTTAATATACAATTTATTTTAATGCTGTATAAGTTCTTATGTTTTGGGTGCGGCAATTTAGAATTAATTTTATTTCTCTTAGTTTGTGATGCTAATTTAGTTTGGTATGCAAAGAAGGTATACAATCCAGGGAGTAAATTTAAACCCACCACCAATAGTTTCCTTTAAAGTTAGTTATTACAAACTTGCTTGGTTTTATACCAATTATTTTATAGTAATTTTACTCTTTAAATGATCTGAAAATCTTAATGTTTATGTTTAATTGTTCTCTCTAACTGAAAATTAACCCTCTTCTAATCATTAAAATCGCCTTACCAATTTATCTAATTAAATCACCAGAAGTGAATTTAATATGTAATTTATCATGTGCCTATGTGTGATCTCTATGATTTTATTTTGTAAATTAATATATTAAGTTATAGGTGCAATGATTGCTTGTAGAAATGTAAGGAGATATTTTTTCCGTTTAGTTTTAGACTCTGACCCCTTTTGTACATTTTAGTAATCATTAGTTACATGTCTGAGATGGTTTGTTTAAGTATTCCATTATGCAGGATAGCATCCTATAATAATCAGATGTTCATTAATTTATCGTGGTCATTAGTGATATAAACTATATATTTTAGGCGTTATAAAGGTATCATTGCAATCGTTGTTTATAATTTTCTTGCTTTGCCATGGGAATGATTAATCCCACTCTTCATTATCCCTCTCAAAGTAGATGTGTTTTCTCTTCTTCAGGCACCTCCAGTGAATAAGTGTATGGGAAACATACAGATAAACCATCCCAACATGTAACTTGTGCCACTATTCTTCAGAGATATGGCCTTGGCCATCGTGCAGGCATACTCCTTTCATACAAATATGACAAAGCCACTCAAGAATATCTTAAGTGACCCCCTTCCCGTATGCAATTGTAAATGATAATGTAATACTGCCTTTATTATTATTATGATTGAGTTATGAACCTGCAATGCTCTCTGTCAGCCATAATCGTATGTTGTTCGCCACCCATTCTATTTTTTTTTTTTAAGTCAGATTATGAATTACAGCTTCTTTTAAGCTGAACCATCTTACTCCCACATATTTGAGCAATCTCCCAAATCTTATTGAAATATAATCTCACACGCTTTTCAAGTCACACATCAGAAATTCTTATTTATATATATATATAATGATTAATGAAACTTATTAGTGTGAATCTGTAATATTTTAAATGATGGTTAAGCTACAATGTATTATTGATTTTCTAATTAATTTATTTTATCCTTAACATATTAACCGCATCAACTACCACAGGGGTCCCCAACCCTATGCCCATGAGCACCATGGTGCCCGCAGACCATTTTATGTGTGCCCACCGCTATCCGAACACAATAAAAAATTATTTATCTGCTACAAATAAATTTAATTTTTAAGATTTCTTATAAATTGTTGTATTATATTGTAATCAAATGGTAGGTCATACTATACTTTTACAGCATAAAAGGCTCTATCATTAACAATATCCAACTATAAATTTACATTGAAAAAATAAATGGTGCCCGCCACCTGGCCGGTATTATAGAATGTTCTCAAGTGCCAAAAGGTTGGCGCCGCTGAACTACCATACTACTCTTGTTTTATATATGTAGTAATTGCACTAACCAATATTATGTAATAATACAAATATTTTAGTTTTTCGGTAATTTCCTGAATGGCCTATTTAATGACTGAAATGCGTGGTTGCAAATTAACCATAATCTAATGTGTAATCATTGTATGGACATTTTACGCACCTACTTTGTTTTATTTTTAATCATAAATTACCATACTTTATCATTTAATAAATTTATATTACATCACTTAAGTTAAATTGTTCCCTAATTGAATGAAAGATTTTATTTAGTATTATTAATTAAACTCCCATTGTTTAATGTTGCCTTGAACAATATAATGGATCTGATTATTAATTAATTTAAGCAGTACTCATACCATTCTTAATTATTATACTTCTTGGAATTTGTTAATTACTCATTTGAATATATTATTGATTCCCAAGTCTCTTTGCTCACCCTGTTCTAATTGCTGTGTCTGGAGTAAATGAAAAGCTTGCTAGTATTCTCAAAAGCATTGTTCATATAGTGAGAAACCCTGGAGCACAGATAAATGGGTTAGCATTTAGTATTGCTCCAGACCTGTGTATCTCACACATGCTAGATTGCTATATTTTGCTTGGATTCTAGATCTTGTTGAATGAACACATAATTTTGATCGGTAGAGAAGGTGATCAGGAAATATAACTAATTATTATTAGTTTGGTTATCTTTTATGAATAATATAGCATTTATTATGTTTGTATATTGGGATTGAATTAATACCACATCTGAGGCTTGCTGTAGACATATGCTGATAAATGGAATGAATATGATGTTCACTGTACAGTAATTTTTAGTGCACAATATGTAGGGCCTGAAATAAGCAATGAGTGGCTTTGGTGAAAATATAAGTTAATACATGTCACTTGATTCTAATTCAAATACATTGTTTTTTATTGTTCGTTCATTTAGAAATTGTTTTATATTATATATGAATTATATGTTTGTATAGTAAAGTTAATGGGTGATAAATTTAATAAGAATATGTTGGAGTGAAGAGATATTAACACCAGAATAATAAACAAGGTAATATATAAGAAAAGAGAAAGGTTGAATATTAGACGATTTAGAAATGGGTTTATATATATATTTAAAAAATATAAAGGAAAAATAGTGCAGGTATGGCACCTGGTAGTTGGAATAATTGCTAGGTGGGAGAGAGGATCTAATGTACTATTTTAAGCAAATAGAATTGATTAAGCTTGTGTAATTGCAATAATAAATTAGAGACAATTAGTAATATGTAGAGATAAATTAATACATCCCAATAGTGGGTTTTATAACAGTTTCAAATTCTTTAGAAAATATGATAAAATAATGTTTTAGATGATTTGCTTTTCTGTTAGTATTTTGACCAATGAAGTTTTTTTTTTTTTTGTTTGCTTATTGGAAAAGGCAAAAATGACTTTTGTTTACAGAATGTTTTAATCTTCCTTCAAACTATTAGTATATATTCTTTATTCCAGAAGGATTCCTTCTATTTATATGTTTCATACATTTTTTTTAACTTTCAAGTGTAAATATATATGCACATCTAAGTCAAAATATAAATATGTATTATAATTTCTTTCTGTTCCTTGTTCTTTAGGTATTGATTTATATATAGTATTTCTGCCCCTTCATTAATCACTTTTTACAATTCAATCAAATAAAAATTTATTCCATATTTTTTTTTAGTTTCAACTGACCGAGCAGCCTTTATCAAATCTACAATATTCAAATATACATAATCATACAATAAGTGCATACTTATACATAAATAAATAGATATAATTATATAAGACATTATTCACAATATCCTATTTTGAATTTTACAAAATATAAATATTTTAATGAACCCAATAATTATATATCTTTATACATTTTCAATAATTTTATAAATATTAATCTTTTATTCTTATATTTGTTTAATTTCTTTTGTGTAAAATTTTTTTTTTTTAATATACATATATATATTATTTTGCATTTATATGATTTTTAAACTTTTTTAATAATTTAATTTATTTGTAGTACTTTAGTTATTCCATTACAGTTTCAATTATGCACTAATTAAATATAAAATAATTATATATTTTTACTTTTTTCAAAATTTGTAATTCTTTTTATATAATGTTATTTCTTTCCAACTCTTAGCAACTTGTAACTGAATTTTTTTTTTACATAACTCTCTTTGTGAACATTTTTTAAAACTATTTTTAATTATGGATAGCTTCTTTAATTTTTCTATTTCTTCTATTGTTAATATAATTAATCATTTTATACTATCTTTTTCAAATTTATGTCCAGTCTCTAGTGAATATAAATAAATAGATGATCTTTTATCATATTTATGTTGTGTTAATCATGTATAAATTAAATTCACCTACATAATTATTTCTGATATTGTTAACTTGACATGTTTTACATTCAATTCTATATATTCCATTTATACAATTTTCTATATTTTCAATATATTTATTATTAAATATATTTTTTTTTATTATTATTTTAAATTTTATTACATTGTTAAATTTTTTATTAATCTTATCGACAATCTTATTTATATTTTTTAATATATTATTGTTATAAGTTTTTAGACCTATATATTTATCTTTGTTGTATTTATCTTTTTTATTTTCTTTGTTATTATTGAATCTTTTTCCTGGCCATTTTTATATTTTTTATAACTTTCATTGGATAATCATTATTTTTAAGTTCACTAACTATTACTTCTGTTTGCTTAGTATAATCTTTCTTATTTGAGCAATACTTTATAACTGTATACATTCTTGAACTTATTTATTTTAGATTTTTTGTCCATATTTGAATTTCAGTTAGTTATATTATTATCAATATTAATTTTTTCTGACATGGATGTTTTTATATTACATTTGCCATTAATATATAATTTTATTGATATAATATCTAAATATGTAATTAATTTTCTTTTTCTGTTGTAAATTTTATGTCTACATCTAATTTATTTATATCTTTTAGAAAAAAAAAACCTATTTGCCTTTGGCTTTTGTTAAAAATTAACAGATAGTATTTTCTTATAAAAATTGGAGTATTTTTATTATTAATCATCATTAATACTCTTGGTTCCTCCATTCAAATATAGACAAAAAAATGTAAAATAAATAAATTCAAGAATATAGAGCTATAAATTACTGCTCAAGAAAAAAGGATTATAGTAAGTACAGTTAATAGTTAAGGAACTTACAAATATCACATGATCACATTTTCTATACTAGCATATTAATTGTTGACCCATATGACTATATAAGCTATTGAGCTTAGATTGAAAATATTTTTTGTGTTATCAATTTCATTCTCATAGTTAAGTAGAGATAAAAGGTGGTTGCTAGAGGGTTGCATTAGATCCTAAGATCTAAATGCAGTGCTCTCAGATCGAAAGCTCCTCACTGACAAAGGCCACAAGCCAGAAACTAGTCTGGGGATATTGGATGAGTAGGCATTAGATAGGGATTTTATGCACAAGCCTTCTGGCATCCATTGATTACTCTGTTTAGCACAGGTGGCAATACTGTATGGAGAGTTTTGCTCTGTTTATCAACTTACAAATAATGATTATCCAATGAAAGTTGTAAATGATAATATAAAACTATCAGAAGAAAGAAAAAATGCAACAAAATAAATATATAGGTATAAAAATGTTACTTATGTATTAGTCCTGCAACATATTAGATGTACCACGCTTTTTTACATTTGCATCAATCCGCTGATAACTTTGTGATCTGACAAATAACATGTACACTTGGACCTTATACAAACTTAAAATGATAAATTCATCAAAACGGACCATATGTACATATTTTTGCAAGATTTACAAAGTTTATCAGCAATCTGAATATGTATGTGAAAAGGCACAGTATGACAGAAATTGCATCAGATTAAATCTAATAATACTACAATACAAAATATATGAATTTCACACAAAAAGTATAAAATATGACACAGAATACTAATTTCTAACAATACTAAAAATATGAATTTAACACAAAAATCAATCTTAAAAAGTACATTTTTAAGAATACTAAAAATGTGAATTTAACACAAAAAAGATAAAATGACACAGAATATTAATTTCTAACAATACTAAAAATATGAATTTCAACCAAAAATACATCTTAAAAAATACATTTTTACTAATAGTAAAAATATTGATTTGACATAAATGTAAAATGACACGCCAATATGCAATTCCCAAATATTTCTTTAAATATGAACTAATATTACATACCATTATGCAATTCCCAAATGTAACTTAAATACAGAAAACAATCACTAAATTACAAAATACCATAACATATTACAAAAAAACTGTAAAATATACACATATTGTAGTTCATCATCATCATCAACCATTATCAATCCACTGCAGGATGAAGGTCTCTCCAAGTTTAATCCATCTTCTCCGATCTTTAGCTTCTCTTCTCCACAACACCCCTGCACATTTTCTTATTTCATCCATCCATCTCACATGTGGTCTCTTTCTGGGTCTTTTACAATCTCTTGGAATCCAGTTTAAAATTTCAATTGTCCATCTATTATCATCTCTTCTAGCAATATGTCCAGCCCAACTCCATTTCAATCTTTTAATTTTTTTCAATGATGTCAGTAACACCTGTTTGTTGTCTTACCCATACATTGCGTTTTCGATCTCTTCTTGTTACTCCCAACATACATCTCTCCATACTCCTTTGAGTGGTCTGAAGTCTCTGTATTGCTCTTCTATTAAGTGTCCAAGTCTCAGATCCATAAGTAAGAACTGGTAAAACACATTTGTTAAAAACCATCCTTTTCAAACTCATAGGCATATTTCCTTTTAGTATCAAGTTATTTCTACCAAAAGCACTCCAACCAAGTTTAATTCTATGATTAATTTCCTCCATTATGTTTCCATCTGTATTAATAATCTGACCAAGGTATTTGTAACTGTTAACTTCTTCTAATTCTTCATAATCAATCTTTATTTTCATATTTTGAGCAAATCGATTAAACATTACTTTAGTCTTTTTAACATTTATCTTTAGTCCTACTTTTCTACTTCCATCTTCTAACTCCTGCAACATTTCCTGCAGCACTGAAGCATTATTTGCAAAAACAACTGCATCATCTGCGAAATCTAAATGACTTAAATACTCTCCATTTACTTTCACTCCTTTAGTTTCCCATTTTAATCCACAAAATACTTCTTGCAGCACTGCTGTAAAGAGTTTTGGACATATGGAGTCACCTTGTCTTACACCTTCCTCAATGTTGATTTTTCCAGTATCATTATGTAATCTAATTGTTGCTGTTGCATTTTTATAAATATTCTTTAAAATATGACAATATCCTGGATCTATACCTTGATGATCCAATGCTTTAATCACTGAAGAAATGTACTTACTGTGTAATATATAACAGGAATTGTCATGATGAAACAATAAATTTGTCTGTTCTACTTTATTTTAAGGGGATAATTTTTTTCCCCCAAAATTCACTTACTTAACATGTGATTGTATTTGTGGTTCACATGAAAATGATCGTAACCGGCATTTCGTAATTTAGCATTTTTTATAGGCCTTTCAACAGTCAGAATAAATCGTCGATCCCTCTTCCACATTTGGTTTGATGGCTTCCATGAGGAGTTGCCACTGTTCTATCATTAATTGTCATGATAAAACACTCGTCGGTCTCCCTGCACAAACCACCAAGCATACATTGTTTGGGAAGAATTCGTCCAGCTTGATTTTTTTTGTGAAAGTGTTCATGCCAATTTCGACGATTTTGTTAGGGCCTCCAATTTTTACATTTTCTTGAAAATATAAAACAGCATTCATTTCAGTAGCAGGTAGATTCCAAATTGTCATCATTTTGTACTGTTTAAAAAAAAAAAGTAATGAACTATTAATCAGGAAATTATGAAAATGAAATCAAAATGAAAACAGACACCATTCTTTTCCATTCTCTTTTGTTATTTCATCAAAGGGTGTGATAACTACGTTTTGTTAAGATAGTAAGATCGAACACAAAAGATGGAGGATTCGTTCAAAAATCTAAGCTGGATTTTAGTTTTCACTTTGTAAAAATGAAAATGAACTTATAGTTAAACCCTGAAATAGAAAGGATGATTTATTTCCAGCAGTTAGGGAAGAATCAAATTGATTTATTTGGAATTAATGATTTAAAAATAAAAGACTGCATCGTTATTAAAAAAAAAAAGTATACATCGTTTACATATAAACATAAATTACGAAATAAGATGTTTTTATTTTATTTGCCAAACCTCAACAACCAATTGAAAGAAATTATTGTTTTTTGTATATATATAACTAAGTTGCCATAGGATCAAAGCGCTTTTCTCCTAGCCTGTGAAGCATGATGTGTATTTAAGTTGCCTGTATTAATATCAAACATTTCACTGTATACGTCTAAATGGATTCATGAAGGAAGCAGCTGCCAGACCAGAGACAATATTCTGACCATGTTTGCTGAAGGGTCAAAGAAGGATTCATCGGAGTATAATGAAAGAAAGTTACATACTTCCATGAGTCATTATTGCCATCCAATTTTAATAACGATTATTAATGAAGATATGATTTTTTTTATTTTGTTAGAAATTTTTTTATATAGTTATATATGGGTTTGTAAAACTTCATTCTATTTTTTTTACACTTGGAAATCTTAAAGTAGCATTGTATAGAAAGGGAGGGAAGGTTGCTAAGTTAGCTAGTTATTTTTTTTATTACATAAATAAAATCTAGGTTATCTTACCTCATAGTGACTTTGACATCAGACCATTACCATCACATAACATAGAAGGTAAGAGTTTATATATATATTTTTCCATATTAGTTTGCAGACACTTTTTAAAGAACAATTATTTGTTTATTTACATTTGATTAACAATTGTTATACTTGTTATTATTCTGTGTGAACAATTAACTTTATGAATGATTCTTTACTATGAATTTCTTAAGTAGGAGGACCCAAGAAGATGGGATATTAATCATATATGTTTGAAATCCCAAAAGTTATTATATGTATATAAGTACATATATTTGTGTAAAACTAAATTAGCTAGCCAGCTTTGTCATTAATTTATTATGATTTTTGTTTTTATCTTATTTAATTTATTGTATAAATAGTAAATGTTGAGGTATGTAACTACCATGGGAAGAGGTGGAATAGTAAATACATTTGAATAAGATATGGTAGATTAGCATGCTCAACACACAGAATTATATATTTTGGTTAATACAAGCCAATAGGAACTTATATAGAGGTTATATCATTGTCATCCTGAGTGAAATTCATCCCTGAAGAGAGTTAGGGCAAATTTTTCCCTGGGTTTGAACTCCGAGATGTAATGGGGTATGAAAGAGAGGTGATATATGGATGAACCAATCTAAATTATCTTAATATGATAGGTAAATTGAAGCTCGCCCACTGTATTGGAATTTTTCGTCAGATACTTTATTATGTCATTCTCTGCATCCTACTGAAGACCCTTGGTCTGACTAGTAATATGTGCCCTCCCTCTTTTGTGATGTGGGATCCAGTCCATCACAATTCTGCGGCTTGATCACACATGTATAGATGGCTAGTTACAATTTGGCACCCAACATGGGGCTTGAAGTAGTAGATCTAGAGCTTTGTATTTTGGCACCTATAAACAGTAGTTTCTAGGGAGGTCCAGCCAATGGACTGGTGAAAAAAAAATTTATTTATTGGAAAAATGAAACCTTGTTTCAAACTACGATAGACAACCCTGTGAGTTTACTAGTATGACAATCGATTGGCATAGCCAACTATTAAAAAAAAATTAATTTTAGATTAAACATTGGAGACAAAATAACTGGTGAGAATTGATAAAGAGACCATAACTAATAAAACTGGTTAAAATAGATGTATCAGGTATGTAAAAGGCATAGGCTAATATAAAATAATAATATCAGGCATATAGAATCGAGAGTATAAAATACTTTGAGCAATTAAACATCAACCTGGAATGGCAAGAGGTAGCAAAGATCCTATGACATGCTATGTATATTTTTAAAGAAAGGGATAATTTTGTATTCAGCTAATAAATATAAAGGAAGTTTATTTTGTTACTTGGCAGTGGTAGATACTAAATATGGAGATAGGTTCTATTGAAGGAGCACAAAGGCTAGTGGCACTGAAATGGTAGACGATCCTACCAGCAGTAAGGAAAGGTGTTTGTGTATATAGATACCTCGGGGCATCTATGGTGGAATGGAACACTCCACAGAAGCAGGAATGAGACACTAGCTTCTCAAATTCAGAGCTCTGACCATGAAATCACTTGTTCACATAGGATGGATGCAGCACAGGTTACAGGAAATGAGGTGCCCATGATGTAAATGATCCCAAGTGATAATGAAAGAGATGAAGGATTTCAACAGATTCTTATATGAATCCTGGCACCCTTATAAAAGAAATAAAAGCTGATTCATTGATAGCCTAAATCGTAACAATTACTAGATAGAGTTGATCAGGAAATACAGTTATGTTTTTAGAAATAGGAATGAAACTTTCTTCTTTTTCCATAACTTGATCAACTCATGCATTTTATGTATAACAGAGACCTAGTCAGACAGGCAAAATGCTTCAATATATATACATACTGGGCAAGAAATTTTTTCTGTTGGTGTTGTTAATCAATTTTAATGTCATTATTATTAACAATAGTTTAGGTTCAACATAGAGAATTCTAATATAAGTCATGCATACAATTTTTTGTTGTATTCCTGATTAAGATTGGCATTGATAATGTGAGGACATAACAATTTGATTCTGCATGCATCTTTACATTGATAATTACTAAAAAGTGAGATGGGTGAAAAGTTAATTATTATAAATGAATTGTTATAAATATGTTAGTTTTTTTTTTATTATATATACTCTAGCATGCAAAATATTGTTTAATCGTTATAGGTTTGTTTTTGTTTATATTCTCTCAGTTTTGTTTACTTAATTGCTTTGGAATAAAAACATTATGGGGAAATGATTTTACAAAATGCAGCAGCTTATGCATAAATATCTATTAAAGTTAGATTAATTAATGTGAGTAAATATCTCATGCTACTGTTAAGGCATTTGTATCAACCTTTAACATTGTTTGATGGCAGAAACTTTAAAAGTATAATTAAAATATTTTGTTGTAAATTGAAAAATTAGATAGCCATAAGCTTTTATTTATTTATTAATCTCTATGTATTGTAGTGGTCGGTTTTGTCTGTTCATATAACAAGATCTAGCATCTAGGCAAAAGTATCTAGAGTTCAATCATGCGCAAGATACATAGGTCAGGAACACTCATGAACTCTGCCCTATTTACCTATTTTCCAGATCTACCAACTTATGAGCAACAGTCCCGATGATACCGATCTAATTTATCTCTCTCCGCCGGCATTGCAAAGCAGAGACACAAAAAGACTAATTTAAAATTATATGATGGATTATTTTAGCACAAATATAAATTTGACCCAATTAAAGGTCGTGACCTTTCACATTAATTATATATAGAAAAGATTAGCGGGAGATCATCTAGTCAGGGCGAGTATAATTTAATAACTAAAGTATTAATATTTAAATAAAAGAAAACAATGATTCTGCAAGTTTATGATATATATAAGATTTATTGATTTAAAGAAATATGCATAAATACTTGTTTTATTATTTTATTAATTGTCATTGGCCTCTTGATGTACATATAATTTGAATGACATTTAGACAGTAGCAGATAAATCTTATGACATTTGTTTATAATTTAGACAATGACAGATTTGGTTGATTACTTTATTTGATTTATTATTGCGGCTAGTTCGTATGCCAATAATTTATATACTGATGAACAGTTGATTTAGCGCTATGAGGAAATATATTTGTGAGATACCAATCCACCCCCAGAAAGAACAAAATATAGCACTTAACCGATTTAGCTTACAAACATTATTTTATGATTGAAATATTAACTTTATTACAAAAATACATTTTTATTAATCGGTGAAAGGATCTCAGTTTTACTGAGTGAGAAACGTGTGTGGGATAGCTCTTTACCATATATATATATATATAATGGCATTGCAAAAAGACGCGCATATAAAAGTAATAAATATAATAAATACATCTGTTTAATAGAATCATTATTATGGTTTATGGACATTCATAGGTTTGAGTTATGGTGAGAACTTTAAGAGAGCGGTGTATGCATTTAAGTGGAAGTAGATGATCCAATCTCGGATCTGAAAAATGTGCTTCCAAATTTAAGGACGAAAAATAGTGACCAAATTCCTTCTGCTACTTTGGTAGGTTCAGTTCACCGAATGAAGGTGTCGGCTAATAATAACAATAGGCCAGGTATTTCCCGGAGTGACCCTATGTCAATAGCTTATACAACAAAATAAGTCCCACAGAGGGGGGGGGTTGCCAGCCACATTTTCTTGGACTTGGAATGAATATACGGGATCCGGATTACCGAAAATCTTGGGTAACGAAGCACGAAGACACATAGGTGTGTTTGAACATGGAGGCTTGTTTGCATTCAACGCTTGGAATGAAAGACAATATTTTAAAAACGAAGGGCGAATGATTGATAACCTATATATATTAGGAATGTCCAACGTAATAGTATGATTTAAATACTAAACAGTAATGGATTATTTAAACTTATTACTAAAATACATAATCATTAGAATACAGACTCCCCTTCCTCTTACTTTAATTTATCTATAAACTTCCCACAACGTTAAATAAATATGAGAATTCGGTTAATAAGTGCTTTATATTATAATAAACCTAATGAAATACACATACGAATGGGGTGGTGGTTATTAATTTCAAAATAACAGACTTAATTTCATATAACAAAATTCAGTTCAAGGTTAGCGCTTATTATTCAAATAAAAAAATAAAAGAAAACATTTCTTAGAAAAACAGATTTTTACTCTGGTTTTTCTACAATGACATTATAAGATAATTAATTTGTTTTCCCCAAATTCGCAAGTGTTTGCTAAGTTAAAAATAAGACTTGTTTTAATTAAACTTAATCTAGTCACCCCATAAAGTAGAGAGGGGGGGGAAATAAAAGAGAAATTACATACTGGCGAATTTGAGGGATTATTGGCATATTTAAATATATATGAAACACGATAATGAAAATTACAAAATATTGCCGCATGAAGATGATAGAAAAATATTATATTTCTTTAATAGAGGCGCAATGATAGAAAGAAATTAAAGAAAGTTATATTGAGTTATACAGGTAAGTAAATTACAAATTTTAACACGATATTAACTATCTAATAGAACGATATTTTAAATTATAGACAGGGTGATTAGAAAATAATTACGGAAGGCTGAATTTAGAAGTTTAGACATTAGGCAGCAGCTAGAATTCTTTTACCTTTATAAAGTTAGTGACGATTCTTGATTCAGTGTCCATTGGAAATAGTGAACTAGATCTAGGTTTAGTCAGTCAGGCAGGTAGCATTTAATTAATCAGTCTTTAAGCATATTAAAGTTCATGGGTAACAGGATCCTAAGCGATTGTGGGAAAGAACATGTTTGAACGGAGAGAAAAGTGAAATTTCCGCTACTCACGATACATTGTATTGTTACCACAAGTGTGGATTAGATCTGCCATTGCTTTTTAAATATTATGCGTCCTCTTCTGGATTCAAATCTAGCAGTATTTATACTATTTTTCCGTTGATATTGGAATGCGCTTAACTGCTAGACCTGAGGCACCTTATCCATTTAGCAGATCTGGAATTTGCTGACCAGATGCACCTTTTGTTTAAATAAGCTTTAAAAACAATGCAACTCGAACGATTGTTTTAAAATATGATCTATGATTTTAAAACAAATTTGAAGTGGATAAAATTCCCACTAATGGATTCTTACATTATTCTATAAAATTATCATATATTTTAGATGGACTAATTGGGTTTCCGGTAAATTGTCTTAATTACATTCGAGAATATTCTTATAAGGATTGCATCATTTTTTGACCGCCATGATTAAAATAAATAATAAATTAAATATAATTTTAAAAATATACATTAATATAATACATATTTCTTTTATATAGGTTTTAAAATTAATCTCCCCTCACCTGTAATATGTACACATCCATTACGCATGCATATGAATTAAAATCAAATCAAATATTTATTTATTAAAATTAGTTACATTAAGATATGTATATATATCTACGTCAGTTATCATTTTATTAGTTAAGCTACAAAATATATGTATTAATCAATATGTATATATGCGTAAGTATGGAGTTTGAATATGGTTTGGTGGTGAGAGATCCTGAATGGGCTGTGAAGCTCGATCTGAGTATCAGGTCGACTGTTTCAGTATGTATATATGAGCCCTATTTTTTATGTTTTTATTATATTAGAATTTCAGTAATGTCCACTGAATGGAATTACTATAAAATAGTTTGTCATATAATTGTAAAAGAGATGACATCTTGATAAGATTCCTGTAAGGAATGTAAACTTTGATTTAATGTTTTAAATAAATTTTATTTATATTTAAGCTTTCTATTGTCAATTTTGTTTAAGATGGAATTACTATAAAATAGTTTGTCATATAATTGTAAAAGAGAAGACATCTTGATAAGTTTCCTGTAGGGAATGTAAACTTTGATTTGATGTTTTAAATAAATTTTATTTATTTTTAAGCTTTCTATTGTCAATTTTGTTTAAAATTGATTATTACTTGTAAGTCTTATAAAAAGGGTATCATTATGGACAATTTTAAATTTGATAATCTGAAATGAAATGAAATGTATTTAATCATGTGTGAATATTATCACGTATAACGCTCCAAAGCTTTTGGTTGCTTTAATTTGATAATTTAGATTGATAATGTAAAGGAATCCACTTTTTTTTTTTAAACAAATATATTTTATTTGATAATAAATGTTAAGACATGCCATAAGATAAATTTTGATAATTATTATACTATGAAGTAAATTAAAACAAAAAATTGAGTTAAATGTGATAAACTTTTTTGAGATGTTGAATTCAAAAATTGTTTAAGGAAATGAAGTTCAAAAAATTTAAAGAGATTATTGTAGAATAAATAAAATCAGATAGGATAGACAAAAGAATGGATACATGACAATGAAAATTTTGGCATTGATGAGATTTGCAAACAACTTAGAACATTCTATGATATTATAGTCAACAAGTAGATACGAATTAAAATCAGGTACATCTAATAAAAGACTTCTGAAGTTGATATTAAGAACCTTAACTTTTGGAACTTGATACAGATTGAATAACAAACATCCTTATATATATATTTTTCTGATTCTCTGCATTTTGGTTAGTTGTTTTTTTTTTTTTAGTCATGTATGTCTGAAACTTCAAATTTTGATGATAATACGTCATGAAAATGTCTTTCCTTAGAGTCAATCCAATTGAGATTTTATAGTGTTATTTTCACAGTCAATTCAAGTATATATCTTTTTTTATCAGTAGATTTATAGTCTCAAAAGTCTGGGGTCATTGATAAGATAATATTGCAGTATAGATGATATTGTTAGATTTTAGAGACTTCTGTTTGTATGTAGTGTCTCATGATTGCTGCTACATTTTTCTTTGTTTTTTTTTTTATGTTCTTTGTTGCAGAAATTGTTTAATGACAGTTTCTCAAAATATTGAAAACAAATGGCCAATAGCCATTTTACAAATGCTATGACAAATATTTGGTGGAAATTAATCCTAGATACTTTTTCATTTAATCTTTAAAATAATTTTTCAGGAATATTGTGAATAATCTCACTTTCTGTTTTAATTATTACTTGTGCATGTTCTTTTAGTTTTTGTTGAAAAATAAACCGATATCAAAGATGATTGGATATGCAATACTCATCAATGATTTGTTAGATAATATTTTTCATTACATAATAAAAAAGTTTATGAAATACTTTCATGAGTATAAAGATACATGTCGCAAATTTGCTTGTGTGGATAAATTTTAATGGATAAATATTAGGAGTCAAATTTTGATGTAATATTTGCTTTAAAAAATAGACCAATTGTTTTTTTTATTTTATTTTAAATAATATAAGTGATATTGAAATAGCATTACTTAGTCTTGAGAAGCTGATTGTCATTATAGTTTTTATCATGCTGCTAATTTGGAATGATGTTTCTTATTGCAGTCTTTCGAAGAATTATCAAAGACGTTCTGGATGCTTGATTTATCTCCAGTAGTATTATGTTCCATCAACAATATATTTCTTGAGCTCACATAGAAATATAAGGAAATTTTGCCATAAATAATATAGAGGAATCCAAAACATTTATTTTTATTAAGTTTATTTAATTTTTTATATTAGATTTTTTAAGAAAAACAATATTAACATTTTATCAGGCTTATTATTGTTATTGATAAGACTTCAGGTATTTGTTTTGACTCTTAGCAGAATGTAACATTGTTGACTATAATTATTACATTGTCTGATTTTTTTTTTTTCATTTCTGCTATTTATGTTTAAATTTAATGCTTATATTATTAAGACCCACTACAAATAGTTATGAAGTACTATTGTTAATTGTATTTATTACATTGACTGTAATTTGTTTGCCTTTTTATTTAATTAATTTCATTATCTTATTTACATTTATACTAGTTTCCAAAGCAGATTTGCCACTGCTGAATGTATGTTTTTTTTTATATGCATTCTTTAACTTTTTAAAAGTTATATTAACCATGATTAGTGACAATATTTTTGCTTATGTGTTTTGAATCATAGTTGTTCTAAAATATTTGTATAGTGCAAGAATACTCCATTTTATATAAAGCATCAAATTACATTTTAATTGAATATTGGATGAATTTTAGTTGTCTAACTTTTTATTTATTTATAATGCATACAAGTTTCAAACATCAAATGAAAAATGCTATTTTTTGTATAAAATCAAAATATTATCAATGAAATCTATGATGGAGGGAAAATATTCTCTATTATATAAAGATTTCTTTTAAAAATGAGATCTTTAAATAAGACTTACTATTTTCAGTAAAACTTTGTCTTTAAAAAAAGAACTTGAAGAATTCTAAATGAAATTATTTTGAAAATATTACTTATTAAATTAAATATTTAATAATAGGACAAATTACCAAGATGGATTTGATGCCTTTATTAATACATTATAGTTACCATTTACATTAAGAATTGTTTGTATTCTATATAGCATAGAATTTTTTGTTGAATCTAAAGAAATATTTTTAAGCTCTTAAAGAGTTATAGAAAATATCAGTCATTATTGAAGCCATGGGTAAAACAACCTTTTAATAGTCCACTTCAGGGCAAATTTTTTCCATCACTCCCTTATAGAAAAATGAAATAGAAAGCATTTTTCACTAGGTTTGCAAATTGTCAGATAATGAAAGTTTGAGTAATTTTCCATCTCTGTTATTCAAATTCTGATTTTGATTTGGTAACCAAATGTGCTATCATTACTTCATAAAGCTATTTGAGATTAAATGGCACATTTTGATTCTAAACTGATGTATTCTATAACCTATGGCATAATAATATCAGTGAATTTAATCGATGATTGCTGCATTATAATATGTGTAAAGTTTTCTTATATTGAAAGTACTTTCTCTAAATTTATTTATTCTTAGCAATCTAAAATAGCTTATTATTACACATATACCTATTATAAGACATTATTCTACAGACTCAGATTTAAGATACAATTTATAATGTAAGTGCAAGAAAGATATTTTCATGATTGGGATTGCTTATATTATAACCAAACTGGTGGTAGGAGTATTCTTTGTTCATTGATCATTGATGTCTACATGAAATTCTGAAATAATAATATTGTGATTACATAAACAAAATTATTTATAGAAATTTATATTTTTCAGTATCAAATATGATTAGCATTTAGATCATTCTGTAATCATTCAAAGTGTTTTATTTCTTCTAATGAAAAAATATCTTGAATTTATTTTATCTTAATCTTCATCCATAAAATAAAGAACTCAAAATTTGAAGGGAAGCCATTTTACATTTTAATTAACTTTTCTACTTCTTTAATTAAACTAGAAAATTGTATATATATAAATTGTTTAGGTATGTAGAATTTTTAATATTAATCATTAATTTTGGAAAAATATTATCAAATATCATATTTACAAAAATTTTTAAAATGTTAAGTAAACCATATCTTCATAGTTTTATTTTTGTATGTTATGCTTTTGTTAAAAAATAGATTTTACTTAAATTAAGAATTATTTCTTATTTATTACTTAATCATTTTTTAAGCTATATTTATTGTTTATCATATGCTACATAATTTTATTATATATATATCTTGTTGATTTCAAAAAATCTTAAGTATTGTGCATTCTGATTAAAAATGAATGAAAGAAAAAATTTCATTAGTCATTTGGCAGCACTATAAAATAATAAATTTAAATATACATAAGTTATAGAAAATTACAAAGTTTTATCCATAAATTTTAAAAATTATTTCCGATAATAATTGTGTTAAAGAGAATGAAAGCAGTAGCAGATGGATTGATTATAATACAGTAAAGTAAAACCAATTCATAGTTAAGGAACAAAAATTCTGATCAAGATCTAATCTGTTTTATTTTTTATGTAAAATTAATATTATATTAATTTTTTCTTGACTGGTCTTACCCTAAAGTTTTCTTATTCAGAAATCATTCATGAATTCATTGTATTTATTGTAATAAAATTTTTACTTAATTAAAATTTTATTAGTAATGTGCTTAGAAATGCAAATCATTCTCAATGGTATTCTAATTGTTGTTGTTTTTTTGTCAAGTTAAAAGCAACCACCATTTAATTTTATTACACACTTTTCATCTGTATTTTTTTTTACATTGCTATAAGCTTGCATTCAGATTTCTATGTTTTGCTAGAATTAATAGATTTGTATATATATTTACTTGTAATCCTTGCTATAATAGCTTCTTTTTTTCTCTCTCTTTTTCATATTATAAATTATGGTAATTAAAATATTTTATAAGTAAAGATTTTATTTATTGATTTTCTTGGAATACATTAAAGCCTATGAAATTGACTAGCAAAACTAAAATTAATCTGATTAAAGAAAACTGAAATACATTTAATACAATTAAACCATACCTAAACAAAATATCTTTATTGGAATTCAGCTAAAGAAAATTAATATGATTAAAGCAATTTTTTTAAATAATATTTGACAAAAATTGTTTAATATAATGAAATGAATATTAAAATATAGGAAACTCAAAAGTCTTTTTTCAGCAAAAAAAGAGTGATACCATGAGAAATATTTAAATGTATAAAATAAAATGAATTACACATTTTTTAATAATATTTAATATTAAATTTTTAATCTAATTGATGGTAGTATTTAAAATATTAAAATAGAAAAATCTTGATTATCCACATTCAAATTCAGTTTGCACTTCATTTTTTGTAGTCAACAAGATCTCTTTTAAGCAGAAAATTAGAGAACACTCAGTATAGTGTGTGTCTGTTTTTTTTTTTTTTTTAGCACATTCTTATATTTGAAATTTCTGTTAGTATGGGTATTGGTGCTATTGGCTGATTTCATCTTAGAATTTCGGTTTGAATATTTGTGGCCTTTTTGGTTATTGCTGCGTAGTGTATACGATTCCTTCAAGTATCAAGGACTTGTAAGTTATATTCCTTTCATTATATTATATTTAATATACATATATTAATATTGTTTTTCAAGAAAAATAAATAATCTTTTAATAAATAGATTTACATTTGAGTCTTGTTGCTTTCTTCATACATAGCAACTGTAATTAAAGAAAATTAAATTAAAAATAATTATTTTTGTTTTTATTAGAATTAAAAATGATTAATTCTATTCTCTTGAAAATATGCATTTTTAAGTTTAAATATTATATGTAAATCTTGTAATATCAGAATTTTCACTTAGTAACAAACTTTAAACACCAGCTGCTTTAATAATTTTTGCCCAAGATTAGAATGAAAATAAAGACAAATTAGCATTACCGAACAATTATGTTTTTATTATTTTATCACAGAATCCTTTCCAGATGTTTTGTAATCATAAAATATGCATTTAGAGTTGGATTATTTATTAGAACAATACAGATAATCCCTCAACATCAGAAGCATTAAAATTTTTTTGAAAAGTTTAGTCTATAATAATTCCATTTACTTTTATGCTTAGTCTTTCATTTTATATATGAAATTGTATACAAAAGTAATTTAAATTTCTTTAAATAATTGTTATAAGCTTAATACATGCATAAATCAACTAAAAAATTTAATACAGCCTATCACTATACTAGTGATTCTAAATAATATAGAAATTATAACATAAAAAAAAACATTTTACTAAAATTTGTCCACAACTATGGTTTTATTTATTAACAAATAAACCTTTTCAAGTGAAATACAAGAAGATACAAACACCATACATATGCAAAACAAATTGACTAATAAATTGAAATCATAGCCCAAAGAATATAGAAAATGAATGCCAAAGAAAGACTGCTGTAAAATATCAATAGTTAAGATTTTTGATTGAAAATTGTTTTGAATTTTTAACATTAAAAAAAAAAATTGCAAAAATAAAAAATATCAGTATAACTTGAAATAAATATGATTTTTCTGAATAACAGGTTTGCTATCATGAAGTTAAGTGGAATTAAGACATTAACATTAAATGGTAGTTAATTGTATATAGTTATTTTTTTTCCTTATAATTATTATACAAGCAAATTTATGTGTTCAATGTGGGTTTTTTTACTATGGGTAATATATACACTTTTTTTTTATTGTTGATATTATTCAAAAATTTTAAATATAAATAGAATTATAAAGTAATAAATAATTTTTAACTGCATACCATATTAAATGAACGTGAACATTAATGTGTCTTTTGATCCAAATCATGTCAAATTTCATTTACATTATGAATGAAATTTAATAGATATTTTTCCTCATTTTGTTTATTTTTATTTTCAATATTTTCCAATAAACCCAATGATATCTTGGAAATTAAAAAGCTAAAGAAAAAGATGAAATTCAGTAGACATAAAAATTAATAAAATGGCTGATATCATTTTAGGAGTAGAATTTCAAAAATTATTAAGACATGAAATTGTGAAAAAAAAAAGAAAGTTAAAAAATGCAAATATCATTAAATAGGAGCACTCACTGTCTCTTCTAAGATTAAGCTCAGTTAGAGTTTAAAATGGGGTGTGACTAAGGCAAGGATGCCCTATGTCACCTATTTTGTTTTTGTTATATTTGAGAGAAATAGAGAGAGAGCGCAATGGAAAGACTAGGAAGAAGGATAGATATATCATTAATAGATGGCAAGGGAATGTATACATTATTGGGTCTTTTATTTGGAGATTATGTCTTTTTGTGCACAGAAAGAAGGGAAGACATGGAAATTATGCTGAAGATGTGTGCAAGAATGGGTAAAGAGATGGGGATTAAATTTAGTGAAGAAAAATAAAAAATAATGATGATAAATGATGGGGAAAGAGAGAGAGAGAGAGAATTTTTATTGGATATAAAATTAAATATGGTGAATAGGTATAACTATTTGGGAATCGATTTAAGTAATCAGAGAAATTGCTTGGATGAATGGGAGAAAAAATAGGTAAATGAAGTAAAAAATAAAGGGACTGAGAATTGTATGGAAGGAAGTGGCAGTAGCAGGGTTAACTTATGGTAACAATGTGTTATATGTTAGTAAAGGGGTGTTAGATTACTTAGAAAAAGTACAAAGAGAAGTAGGAAGATATGTATTAGATGCAGATGTATGGACAGCAAAGGAGGCAATTCAAGAAGAAATGTGATGGTTAAGTTTTTATATGAGAGATGTGAAAAGCAAAATGAAAATATTCAGTAGATTACAATTTATGGATAGTAAGAGAATAGCCAAAATAGTATTTAATTGGTTTACGAGTAAAGGACAGGCAAGAAGATGGGTTAGAAAGACAATACGATATGCAGAAGATTTGGATAATAACTTTGTCAGTATACTTGTACTAAATATGGGGTGATTGTGTTAGGATAATTGTTAAATGTTATAGTGGCAAAGAATAGGATAGAAAAATAAATGCATTAATAATGAATAAGGAGTTGGAGAGATGGAGAACTATTATATGGAGAGTAAAAAGAGTTTAAATATATATAGAAGTAAACAGAATATTGGATGTGAGCTAATTTATGATAATAGCAAGGAAAGTAATTTACTGTTTAAGGCTCGAACAGAATCTTTAGCGACAAGGGAATGTATACATAAATGAAAAAATATGGGTGATTTAATCTACAAGTTATGTAAGGAAAACAGAGAAAATATTAGGTATCTGTTAAATGAATGTAAATGTCTGCAAGCAGAAAGGGTACAAATAATGAAGTTGTGGGAGAATAAAGATAAACAAAGTGATTATACACAAAGTGGGTTCTTGGGTTTTTATTCTGTGTTTAGAAAAGGTTAAAGGAGATTTAGATATAAAGATGGAGAAAGATGATGTTGTGGAAATGGTATGGAATAGGTTAGAGAAGAATATGGGAAAAACTTAGGACAGGGGATGGAAAGGGAAGGTAAAATGGCTAATAGCTTTCTCTGGGCATTGTGGTTGAAAGATAGCCTGATCCCAATAAAGGAAAAGTTATAGTGCATCGCATCAATTAAAAATTGAGTCTTAGAAACACGAGTCTAATGTAAATCCTAAAAAGTAAGATTTAGACTAGACAATGTTAAGTTGAAGTTCACTTATTTTTTTGAACATATAATGAGGAGATACTTAAAATAAATGGAATGGTCACAGTAAAACTAAACTGTATCAAAATTAAAACCTTAACAATGCTAATTTTAATTTTATAACTTTATCCCAAATAATAAGGGCATTGTGCTCTTAAAAATTCATTATAGATCAAAAATTTTATATAAAAAAAGCTATTGTAAAAATTTAATTTTGTTACCACAAATTCAAAATATATTACAAACTTTGATTGTACCAAATATTTTTTGAAGTTATGTTCTAAATCAATATTTTCTTGAAAGATAATAATGATTTGTTAAAGTAAAATAAAGCACACAAAAAAGGGGAGGATTTAAGTGTAAGTTATTAGAATACATTCTGCCTCTAGGATAATGGTAACTGTGGTTTTTAAAAACCCAAAAACATAACTGGGTTCAGATCTAGATGACTTCAAGTGAATGAGCTAGGATTGAACACATTATTGTCTTTTTAGCTTCGGCTTCCAGCTTTATAGTTAACTAAATAGGTAAAAGGTGACTGCTGGAAGATTGCATTGGATCCTAAAATCTAGGTACATTGCTCTCAGATCCAAAGCCTCTCACTGATAGTCTGGGGATATTAGATAAATAGGCAGTTGATATGGATTTTATGCACTAACCATCCTGCATCCATTGATTACTAAGGCTTGCCCTGGGTGGCAATACTATATGGAGAGTTTGCTACTATTATTAACAGTTTGTGTAAGCATAGGAAATGATCCTGTAATAAAGAACAAGAAAATAAAGTATTTTCTACAATCTCCACATCTTCTAAATTGCCAAAAAATATTTTAAGGGAAGAAGTAAGACATACAATTGAATCTATGAAGAAGGGAATAGCTTATGGAAATGATGGGATTATTAATATTTTAAAGCAGATGAAGAAACAGAAAAGAATATTGGCAAAGCTATATCCCAAATGTCTGAAATACTAAAATTTGACCAGATCATTGGAAGATGGTAGCAATAATATTGATATTTAAGAAAGATGATAAAGAAAATAGAAATTACAGATTTCAGTTCTATACTGTTCCATACAAAATTTTTATGAAGAAAACTACAACTCATCTGCAGCAAACTTTGGGTTTAAACCAATGAAAAGAACAAATAGGATTTGAAAAGTGGTTTTAGCATAATAAATGATATTGAAGTATTAAAAAAAGATATAAAAATGATCTATGAGTTTTATTATGTCTTTGAATTTGTAGATTATGAAAAGACATTTGATTTGAAAAACATTTCTAATGTGACTGAAGTTTTGGGTCAAAACATAGATCCAGGATATTTTTATATTCTGAAGAATATTTATCAAATTGCAACAGGATTGATTAAATTAAATGGTACTTCTAAGATTAACATTAAAAGGGTATACAACAGGGTGATTTCCTATTTCCAAATCTTTTTATGACAGTTTTATAATAAATATTTTGTGTAAATAATGCTTCAGAGCTTTAGGAAATATTGCAAGAATTATCAGACATAAAATAAAATAGAATTAAAACAAATGCTAAAAAAACTAAAGTAATGGATTTTTTCATAACAAAATAAAGTTTGGTAATCAAGAATTAGAAGTTAACAATGACAGATATTTTAGTCAGATTACTAATTCAGGTGGAAATAGATGAAATTAATTGTAGAATTAAACTTGAATTGAATGGTTTTGGTAGAAGTAATTTAAAATTAAAAGGAAATATGCCTAAGTGTTGGATAGAAAAGTATTTAGTATATATGTTTTGCCAATTTTTACCAATGGATCTGAGATTTGGACACTTAGAAGAACAGCAATGCAGTAACTTTAGTTCATTCAATGAAATACATAGATATATATATATTAGGAGTAACAAGAAGTGATCAAAAATAAAATACTTGGATGAGAGATTAAAGCTATCATTGAGAGAATTAAAAAACTGAAATCGAACTTGAGCTGGATATATTGCTAGAAGAAATGATAATAGATGAATAATTGAAGTTTTTAATTTGATGTCAAATAAAATATCTAAAAAAAAGGCCACATAGGACATTGATGGATGGAATAAGGAAGTATGCTGGGGGGATGTGGAGAAAGGATCGGAGAAACTGGATTAAACTTGGAGAGATATTCAGCTTGCAGTTGGATCAGTAATAATTGAGGATAATGCTAATGTGTTTGGTTAATATACAATATTTTTTTTGTAGATATATTAAACAACCTCCATAATTCTCTATTCTTTTTAAATTCATATAAATAAAGATACAATAAAAGACAAATGACCCCCAAGATGCATTTCGTGCTGAACCAGCACTCGTCAGTTGGCCCAGGTTACTCTCTCCCATATATATCTATTATATGAAATGTATTTATCTATAGTAAATTGTTATATTTTTATTTACCATTGTCTGGGCCAACTGATATGTGCTGATTCAGCACTAAATACCTCTTGGGGGCCATTTGTCTTTTATTGTATCTTTATACACATGGGAAAGAGAAAGGCAAATAACTCCATGTGTGTGCATGTTTAAAATTAAAAAAATCAGATATATTAATCTTTAACTGAGGTTTAAAGTTTATATCTATGCTAGAGATAATCTCTAGTTTAGAAAATTATTAGTAATAATCATTATTGTATTTATCTGAAATGATGATGTCAAAGTTGTGAAGGAAGTGAGTTTGACAGTGGTAAATAAAAATGTAACAATATTTTTTTGCTAATTATTTTTTATTGATCCCTTATAATTTTTAAATTTATCATAATGATTATGTATATAGAATTATATACATATTTATAAGTTATACTTTATACATATATGTTGAAAACGTTTTATACAATTTCTCAATAACCACAGGGGCCTTGGAAACTAATATTGTGGATACATTGGGCTCACTATACAAAATATTTTTTTTTTTAAAAAAAAAAAAAAGCAAATGAAACAGAATGCTATGTGAGATAATTAAATTTTAAATCCAATTCTCTTTCTCATTAAAATATTTGGCCGAATTTAGAACAATTGTTCTAAAAGTTAGATATTTTATTTATATTATTTAACTAGCCGTACCCGGCCACACGTTGCTGTGGCTCAGTTTGGTTAAAGGGAAAAGAGAAAGCGCACGTTTGTAATATGTTTAATTTCACAATGCTTGTGGATATACAATATTTTTTTGTTGTTTTATTATCTGCGCAGATATTGTCCATGTGAGAAGCAATCCGTGTCTAGATCTAAACTGCATAATTCTAAAGATTGGCCCTGAGCTTTGTTGATGGTGATTGCAAATGCCAATTGAATTGGGAATTACAATCTCTCACATGAAATAATTAAATCAAAATGAAAATAAATCGAAATCTATGAAAATTCAATTTAACAATGCAATCAGAAATATTGAAATGGAATTGTAAAATATTTAGTATAGCGTGTGTTGCTTTTATGTCCAACAGATAATGCTGTTTTTCAAAAAAAAAGCATGTTTTTTTCCTGTCTCAGGTATATAATACTAGGTATATAAATAGTAGATATATAAACACGCGCTTATTTGAATGCAACATTGTGTCAAAATTTCAAAGCAATTGGTGAAGAACTTTCGGAGATTTAAGATTTTGAACAAACGAACATTTACATTTTTATTTATATAGATACAGGACTAATGTACACTTCAATTTTAAATTTGTTACATAAATAAAAAAAAGTTAATGAATTAATTAGCCTTATCTTACTTGCAAACGTAGTTGATCTAAAAACATGGGAAATGAAACAAAGCATATTCCTACAAGAGCAATTATTTTCATCCTATTTTAGGGCCATTTGTTGTAAGCTTGAATAAACCATGGAAATCAGATAGTATAGTGCTATAAAATCCCAACTCCAGACTATTTTCTGATTTGTACGTTTGTCATTGAAGATTAGAATTCAGTACTGGATTTAATGTATTTATTCATGCAGTACTCTTTTTTGTGGCATTCAAGCTAATAATTTGAAATGAAAAGGAAAAAAAAAACTTCTATGTTTTAAACCCAGGCTAACTAATTTGCATAGTCTTGTAAATCTGATGTTAGTTTTTATATATTTTAGAGACTTCAGTTTTATATCAACTATAGGTCCCTTCTACTCTTTGGCAAAGGCAAAAGCCAGAAGCTGGTCTAAAAATGGAGAATTTACAACAGCACTACATCATTTGTTTTCCATTGATTACTCAAGCTTACTTTAAATAACTCTGATATAGATGAAATAATTGCTATTGAAAGCATATGAGAAGATTTTGTGATGTTATTGGCATTAACCTTTCTAGCCAAAGGGTAGTACTGATATGATAAAACTAAGATCTCTAAAATTTATTGCCAGATTGATATAATCTGCCCTCGTGAGTTAAATATTAAGCTCAAGTTAAAGCAATAATATGTTGCATATTTGAAAGCAAAACAAGTGAAATTAGATGTTGGCCTTGTAGTGTCACATAAAATGCAATGTTTTGAAATTAAAATGAAAAAAGTGGGAAGAGAAGGAATTAATAATATATTTATGTATCTTTGATATCTGAGATATGCATTAAAAAAATTATCAGTTAGGAAGCTTGTCATAAAATTATAAAGGTGATTATAATGTCATCAGAAATAAATTGCAAGATTTAATTATGTATAATGAATAAATTACTTTCATGCATTCTGCTTATGAAAATTTTTTCTCTCAATTAATTCAGTTACAAATCCAGATAGACTGACTATGACATAATTTTGTTCGGCAAATATAAAATTAAAATAGGAAAATTATTTTTCGACATCTCTCTTACCTTATGCCTTAAAAAAAAAAATGTGCTTTTGTTTTTTTTTCTTTTTTCATCTGGAAAGAATGAAGAAATTTTTTTTGCATGTGAAAGCATAGTCACTAAATAGATTCCTTTCCGAGCTTAAAATAAAATTAATTAATTTTTCTAATGATGAAAAAATGGAAATCATATCATGCAGTGATAATCCAAACATCCTTTGAATTATAGTTTGTTTCCAATATGCAACAGAGGATGGAAGTTGTTCACTGAACCAAAGCTTACTTATATATCTGCCAGATAAAATTGCCATCATTCTGTTAACCAGTTCTATCATCACCTTTATGAAGAACGA
The DNA here is from genome assembly GCA_028023455.1 of Epiperipatus broadwayi. NCBI lineage: Eukaryota > Metazoa > Onychophora > Udeonychophora > Euonychophora > Peripatidae > Epiperipatus > Epiperipatus broadwayi. The sequence goes on from JAQFVV010012629.1 coordinate 1,408,657, forward strand.
TGCAAATTTTGCTTTGAGATATGAAATAACATGGTTTTATATAAAACCAACTTAATTCAAAGAAATTTTGGAAGACACTGAAATAAATTTATCAAATTCATAGTATGCTGACAAAAATTATTGGAATGAACTTAACTTATTTAAGCTAGCTTTGGTTAATAAAACATCAACATATTAGATTTTTTAAAAAAGCTTAAATATGATATGCATATACATAAACACTTAAGTCTTCATAATTTAATTATAGTAGTATTTTGTAATGTTTTGTATATTTTTGTAACATTAATAAGATTGTTATTAATACTATTAAAAATGGAAATTATTGTTAAGTCATATGCTGTTTTTTTATCCATATAAATTATAATAACTAATAAATATATACAACAGCTGTATAAATATTATTAAAAACTATACATAAAAAGCTTTTTTTGGCACATGGTTTTGTACCCTTTTAAATGTTAAGCATCTATCTTAACATTAATCAATTATTGCAGATGTTACTTACACAAGAAGCCTGGATTTATCCCATTGTAATATGTAAATTAACCAGGTATTAGATTTATTCGTTTTGCAAATGAGTTAGCCTGGTTTTAAAACAGGATTGTTGTTGTTGTTGTTTTTTTTTGTTTCAGATATTAGTTTGAATAGTATAAAAAAAACAAAATGTAGCTGCTATAATGCAGAAGTGCTTTGGATTCAGCATTGAATCCCACTCTTCATTGATGAAGGGAAAAGCAAAAAACCAGTCTGGAGATGAGGATTTTATTAATTTCTCAACCTTACAGTAGATTGCTCTAAAATAGGTTGAAGATAAATTGTACTTGGAAGCATATGAGAGGGTCATATAATGTTGTTGATTCTTAATGCACAAAATGATGATCATTATGTTATTTCAAAACAATTTAATAGTTTTAAATATAATTTTCAAAAAACATTTCTTTTTTTATGAAAATCTTATTCATAAGATTTTATTTAATAAAAGTGCAATCAATAATTCAAACAATATCTTTATTATAGAATCTTGCTTACATTCTCATTGTGCTGTAGTAAATTTTACATTAAAATTATTTTTAAATTAAAAAATAAAATTGTGAGAATGTGATAAATGTTAGAAGAAAGAGATTGCTTGGGGGGGGGGGGGGGGCCCCCCCTGTTAAATTGGCAAATTTTTTTAAAGTTTATTAATTGTTGTCAATATGTTTACAAATATTTTAATAATTTTTTTTTTTTTAAAATAAATGATTCTGATTATTTAAGGTCTAAACTAATTTCAAGTTAGATTTGGTGACTTACAGCATGCTTATAAAATATTATGTATACATACCTTTAATACAAATTAATTTAAAAATTACATAAAATGTTAGGACATCAACAAAAATATTTAATAAGAAAATAAAAGATCGTTTATGTATGCAATATATAAATTATATAAAGCAAAGTAATTCCTTTGGAAGCAAGAAATAAGAAAAGTCTAATTATATGCTTAATATAGTAAGCTGAGTCATACTTTCAATGTTTCTATAACGATATCATAACATAGCAGTACAGCCGCAAAGTGAAAGCAACTGGTAATTTAAAGTATGTATAAATAATATGTAAATGAGTGGGTTTACATGATCCATTTTTTAGAGAGGGAAACCGGATTCTTTTTTGTTTATAGCACTAAACATTGCTGATGGTTTGCTAAGCTTCTTTTATCTCGTATTTTGCATCATTGTGTTCAAAGGGATGTTCGAGTTTATTTTTATAATTTAAGGATATGTATAGATATTTTTAACAATATTCTATATTTAAAATATTTCTTTCCTGTACGTCATACTTAAGAATTTTAATTATATATTTGAAATGCATGTATTTAAACTGTATATAATATAACTGAATCAAATTGTAAAAATTATTTTAAAAATTGAATAAATATACATTATGGGGTATGGTAACAATAAAAATAAAGTTTATTAATTTTTTCATCATCTTTTTACAATAAAATTGATGATAGTGAAATATAGAAATATTTTTATCTAAATATTAAAATGTTTATCTATAATTTCATATACAGTAGCCTGTTAGAGTTAGCAATCAATTATACTTATGATAAAATGCAGTGGGCTAGCGTTTTTGGCAATCATCACAACTCTAATTAATTGAAATGTTTTCATGTTGTCTTCTGACATATTAATTCTAACATGTTAAATAAAACATACTCTAAATATCTACGGAAGCTATTACAATGCATATTCATACTATTGTAACAGTAGTTGGATTCGAGTACGGGTACTAAAGGAAGTAAAAAGCAATAATGATTACAAAAGAGTATTTATTGCGATTGTTATTATGAATTAAATTGATAGATGCAAGAAAATGTATAGATATACATTCGAACCCTGTTTCAAAAGAGTGTGAGTGAAATACATTAACTATTTAAAGGCATGAACGTATACATATATATTTATTACACGTGTTGTTGTGATGTTGTGTACAATTAATTACTAAGAGATTTGTATGTGAAGATGAAGAGAAGCAGTTATGTGCGGAGTTGTATTTTTATATTTTTGTTGTTTATTAATATCATAAGTTATAGTTATTTAAGTAATGTCATTTGTAGCGCATATTTCTTAATGAAAGCAAATTAAAATATAAGGCTGGAGAGTAATGAAAGGAATTGAAAATTGTGCCACGGGAGATTTCTATTAATGACACTTGTCATCTACTTAACACCTCTAGGATGGATTATCATATGTGTAAATGATATGGAATCTTCATCTTTCAGACTGACAACTCTCGCTAAAACAATCGCTGTCGTAATACTGTAAGCTTACAGATCATCAGCCTTAAACATGCAATCGTTCACTTTCAAATTAGGTAACTTTGACTTATATATATTAAGTGAACGTATAATAATCAATTAAGAAATATGTGCTTTGTCCCAATTTAAACAAAGTAATTTTAGAAATATATTAAATCATTTAATAAATACAACTCTGACAAATAGTTGCACTTTTTCATAAATGTATATTGATTATATATATATGTATCGGAATGAATGAGTCGTATGTTTGAGATATTATTATATACGTGTATTAATAAATATTAGAATTTTAAGCTATAACTTGTGTATTTATTTGAATTACGAGATTCTTATAATTTCTGGGTTATTATATATAAAAGCTTACTGATATTCATTACTGTATATCTCTAAAAGAAATAAAATAATAAGATTTGTAAGGCAGATGAAATTATAAAATATATAAGTAACGTTTCTTTGTAACATAGCCTTGGCTTCGTTCTCTCGATAGACATTGTCTGCCAGACCTTGAGACTGAGCTAGTCTGGATAAGGTACCCAAACAGGTCCACTAGAACCTTTTCTTTGTTTTCGAGGGGTATAATTCTTATTAAATTGATAAGATTGGCACTTGAGGGTCTATGCACATAAATATACCTACTTGAAGGTCTGGTAATAACCTGTTCCATTCAAATTCTTAGAATAGGATCATGGGTAGACTGATATAATGGCACCCAACATGTGGCTGCGAAGGTTGGAGAATGTAAGCTAAAATGGCACTTTCCAATGAAAGTTGGAGAATGATTTTTTTAAAAAAAAATTAGAGAAAACAGAAAGAGCTTTAAACTATATTTAAATGATGGCATATTTTGTGATATATATGTATACTTACAGAAAAGTTCTCAAGTAGTCATAATAGAAAAAACATTTATGATTGATAAGGTTTGTTCAGCGAGATATATATAAAGTCACATAATTAATAAAATAGGAGTTTAATGATTTTACCAATATTTGGGATATTATAAAACAATATCTTTCCATAAGGATAGAAATGAGTGGAGTAAGGTTCATCAGGCGGGTCATTCAGTGTACCACTGAGAGCCGGGGTGACAAACCTGGCATGTCTATTTGGAATAGTAATAGATATTCACTAACAGTATATATAGGTACCAAAAAAATAAAGTAAAAAAAAAAAAGTGGACCAGCAGAAGATGGGGGAGGAGAAAGAAATAAACGTAATGGAGATAATTTTAGAAAAATTACAGTCTAGAACTCCGAATTCAGAAAATGGACGAGAGGCTCGAAATGAGATTTCAGAATATAGAACAGAGACTAGGGGTGGAAAGCGAAAGTAGTTAAGGGAAAAGGAAGTATGAGGGAAATGAAGGTGAAAGTAAGGAAAAGGCCAAGAAGTCGAACACAGAAGATGTAGAAGCGTGTTTAGATGAATGAGAGGGAGTGTAAAACGGAAGCGGAAGGCTTGCGAGGCAGAACTACTTAATGTGCTGGACATGAGCGCATACGCCCATAGAATACCATTAGAACAAGGAAAGGAAGTCCGAGATCAGCAAAGTCCTAGGCTTGGGATGGAAAGACAATCTGATGAGGATGCAGCGTATAGAAAATAGGTGACAATAGTTACGGGCAGAGATGGCAATATGAGCCAAAAGCTCAGCGTCCACCAGACAAGCCAAATTACGGTCAAGTAAAGGGGTCATACAATGCTCTGTCATTCAAACCCATTGCAAACCCAGAGAGGGATAAAGAGGCGGTTAAGAAATTCAAATACACAGATGGTATTTGAAGGCTATTGCACCAGAGGGGTATGTAACAGTATCTGGATTTGAATATGGTACTAAAGGAAGCAAAAGGGCAATAATGATTACAAAAGAGTGTTTATTGTGATTGTTTTATGAATTAAATTGATAGATGCAAGAAAATTCATAGATATACATTCGAACCCTGTTACAAAAGATTGTGAGTGAAATACATTAACTATTTAAAGGCATGAACATATACATATATATTTATTACACATGTTGTTGTGATGTTGCGTTCAGTTAATTACTAACAGATTTGTATGTGAAGATGAAGAGAAGCGTTTATGTGCGAAGTTGTATTTTTATATTTTTGTTTTGTATATTTTTATTGTTTATTAATATCCTAAGTTATAATTATTTAAATAATGTCATTTGTAGAGCATATTTCTTAACGAAAGCAAATTAAAATAGCTGGAGAGTAATGAAAGGAATTGAAAATTTGCCACGGGCCATTTCTGTTAATGACATTTGTCATTGGAATCCCAAGAACTGGCCAAGTTAGTATTTTGGGACAATGGAAGCTATAAAAGCATTTCTGAGATATGGTCATCGGCGGATGGATAGAAAAAAAAGTGAAGTGAAAGAGAGTTAAAAGAAAAGAACTATATATTTTTTTCTTGATTTAGTAGTGATTCGGGAAAAGACCGTTACAGAGAGAAAGAAGTATGAAAAGTAAATTTTCATAAACTCATTTGATTAATTAATAAAAATGAATAAGAATGGATCCCATCAAAATGCGGGAGTAAACGAATCTTGTAAATTCATTAAACCAGCCAGTATATAGCTGTTGTGACCTGCCTACCACAATGAGATTTTGTCTATGAAGATTTTGCCATCTATTCAAGCAAATGAAGTGATCGCGGAGCACCAAACAACAAGAACTTTCATGCCTTCAACTTTGAATCATCTACCTAACACCTCTAGGATGGATTATCATATGTGTAAATGATATGGAATCTTCATCATCTTTCAGACTGACAACTCTCGCTGAAACATTCGCCATTGTAATGCTGTAAGCTTACAGATCATCAGCCTTAAACATGTGAATATTCGCTTTCAAATGAGGTAACTGACTTTATATATATATTAAGTGAACACATAATAAATTAAGAAATATGCACTTTGTCCCAACTTAAAGTAATTTTAGAAATATATTAAATCATTTAATAAATACAATTCTGACGTATAGTTGCACTCTTTCGTGAATGTATGTTGATTATATATATATCAGAATGAATGAGTCGTATATTTGAGATTTTAATATATACGTGTATTAATAAATATTAGAATTTTAAGCTATAACTTGTGTATTTATTTGAATTACGAGATTCTTATAATTTCTGGGTTATTATTTATAAAAGCTTACTGATATTCATTATCGTATATCTCTAAAAGAAATAAAATAATATTTGTAGGACAGATAAGGAAATTATAAAATATATAAATGACGTTTCTTTGTAAGATGGCCTCGGCTTCTTTCTCCTGATAGACATTGTTTACTAGACCTTGAGACTGAGATAGTCTGGATAAGATACCCAATAGAACCTTTTCTTTGTTTTCGAGGGGTATAATTCTTATTAATTGATAAGATTGGCACTTGAGATAGGACTTGGTCTATGTTCATAAATATACCTATTTGAAGCTCTGGTAATAACCTGTTTCCACTCAAGTTCTTAGAATAGGATCATGGGTAGACTGATATACACTTGGGTCTCTTTTTACGCGGACTTTTTTAACATGATTTTGAAGTTACACAATTTGTGTTTCACTGGAAGTCGATTTCCGATAATGCGCTATTACTTTAAATAATAAATTCCGCGCACTTACGCTATATTGAAGGTAATAGCACATTATTGGAATTTGACTTTCATCTTAGTAATTTCAATATTTTCAGTGCTTTATAATAGTAAGATTTTATGCAATAATGAAATTAAAAATCATGATTTCCACATTTTATGTATACACACATTAAATTTTACAAGATTATAATGTAAATTTGTTCAAACATTGTGCATGCTAATTTTGCATTTTAAATCACATTCTGTTTTTGCTTTTTAAAAAAGAACGTAATAAATTATTATTTTCTTATTAATGACACTAATCATTAACATGCTCTTAAATTCCAACGAGAGCTAAATGGTTGTATGTCTGGATATCGCAAGCTTCGTAAACAATTAATAAAATCATCGTCTCAAAGATTAATTACTAATTACATTGTCACCAGAAAATCATAATAATTAAAACGTGTATAAAAAAATGTAAATTACTGTACTGTAAATTATGCATAAAAATATATTATTTTGAATAAAATTAAATATTATAGTTAAAAAAAGTTTGTCTTGTATCAATTTTTTTCAAATTTGAAATTTTTTATTAGTCATATTTTATTTCCTTATTTTTTTTTTTTTTGCGCGAATTTTAAAGTAATTTTACGTTGGTGCTTTGCTTTTACGCGAATTTTGAAAAATCACAGACCACATCCCCCCTTTTTTAATGTAAGTTACGTCTATTTTTGTGCGATTTCATTTGCACGTGTTTTCTGAGGAACCTATTTATCATGTAAAACGAGACCCAGGTGTACTATATATATATTTGTCAATAAAACATTTTAAATACACTGCATAAAAATGTGTTCCACTTAATAAAAGATATTGTATTTGTTTAATTAGATTAAATAACTATTTTCTACTACACTAACAAAGTATTCATAAGAAAATTATTGTCTGAAAATTAGCTTATAAAAACAAGTAGTATTTAATTTTGTTGTTTTTTTAAAAAAAAAATTAGTAAAATTATTGTTTATTAGAAGTTCATTATATATGTATTCTGTTTATCAATATGCATTTACAATTTTTTAGCTGTGATTTTATTAATATCATACTTCATGGCTGTTGAATTGTATATTATCTTAGTTAAATACAGTGCAGTGTTATTTCTAGTAAAATAATTATATAATTATTGTGTACTTGTTATATCAAAGATCTAAATAGTGATATCCATTATTTTGAAATATAATACAATTATGTGATGATAGCTACTATGGATGGATATTACATAGAAAATATGCATATAAGGAATTACATATCACTTTATATATATATAAAAGAGAGACTTTATTGAGTATAAAATGTTTTACAAGGTAAACATTGATTTACATAGTGTAATATGGAGATTTGAAATGACACTTGAATTTTTTTGTCCATAACATTTCCAGAAATTGATCAACCCATGGAAACTCAAAGCATTAATCCACAAGAAGATTAACCATTAAAGACAAATGAATGCTACAATTAGGAATTATTTGTAAAGTCTAGAGTTTAAATATGAGTCGCATTTTAGGAGTACAATATTGAGAAATCCAATTTGCTATGGATAAGTTGAGATTATGAAAATACTTGGAGATAACAACCTTGGAAATAATAAATTTAAATATGGTGAATCACTTGCAATTAAAATTATTAGGCCAAACTGCAGCTTACTTTGCAATAATACTTGGATAAAATCGTTTATAACAATAATTAAAAACCGCTATGAATAGCGCTTTTTTCCTTCTTGTGAATGAGAAAATCAACATTGGCAACGATCCTCACAGCACCCTCATCTAATCCTCCCCCTCACATGAACTAGGATTTATGCTTCTGGTGCACCTCCCAACAACCAGACTCTCTCATTCAATCAGCAAAGTTGAGTGTAATAAAAATTTTAATTAAAATAATTATTTGTAAAGTCTAGAATTCAAATATGGATAGAGTTTTAGGAGTACAATATTGAGAAATCCAAATTGCAGTAGATAAGTTGAGAAATAGGAAAACACTTAATAACAAAAAATACACTAAATACAAGAGTTGCAATCCCGAATACTTTGGAAAAATTATGGAAAAACTATGGAGAACAAGAGAAAAAAATCCAAGCTTCAAAATGTCTCTGCTGAAAACCATTCTAATCCATCATGAAAATCACATGAACAGCAAAAGGCCAGCCCTATCAATAACAACATTGAAAGTAATAAAATTAAATAAGGTGAATGATTTGCAATTAGACTCATGAGACCAAACTACAACTTATTTTGCAATAATGCATGGATAAAATCATTCATGACAGTAACGTTAAAAATCGCCATAAGTAACATTATTTTTCCTATTTTGTGAATGAGAAAAACCACCGTTGGCAACGATCACCACAGCATTCTCTTCCCAGTCCCCTAAGGGTCCTCAAAAGAACTAGGTTTTAGGCCTCTGAGAGCCCTCCCAACGACCAGGCTCTCATTCATTCAACAAAATTAGGTGAAATGAAAATTTCATTAAAAGGTAAAATCTCTGTAGAAGTCTTTTGTAATTTCAATGGCTGCCATATATCTACATAGCATTTTTATAAAAGTTGAAATTATTCTTACTTGTGATTACATTGTTGATATAGCTTGTATATGAAAAGAGAGTTAAGAAACTCCCCCTTTTTAATAGGGATAATTTTATAGAAATTTAATTCCCTAAACTAGGAGAAAATGAATGAAATGGTGAGACAGAGTTAACTGGAGTCCTTGGCTCCCTCTACTTTTTTAATCATACTTTAAATACATCATTCATCATTTGAACATTATATTCTCAAATATGTATTTCAAATTAAAAGAAGTATGTATTACTTTCTTTTCTTTTTTTACATTGACGAAAGATGATTATTTGGAACAGCTAAAACATTTTATGATTAAACCACTAAACATCACATGATCATTATTTCTTATGCTAGCACATTACTATTATTAAAACAGGCAAAACTCTCCATACAGTAGTGCCACTCAGTGCCAATCAAAGTAATAAATGGATGCTAGAAGGCTTGTGCATAAAATCCCTATTTAGTGCCTACTCATTCAATATCCCCAGACTAGTTTTTGTCTTGTGGCCTTTGTCAAAGAGGAGCTTTGGATCTGAGAGCACTGCACCTAGATCTTAGGATCTAATGCAACCCTCCAGTAGCCACCTTTTATCTCTATTTAACTACAAAACTATGAGAATAAAATTGAAAACACAATATTTTCAATCTAAGCTCAATAACTTATAGTCATATGTCTTTGAACCCTATTCAATACCCATACATTTTGGTGTCTTTGGCTCTTTAACAACCATAGCCACCAATATCCTATTAGGCTGGATTGGTGTTATCATTATTTCTTATGCTAGCACATTACTGTTATTAAAACAGGCAAAACTCTCCATACAGTAAGTGCCACTCAGTGCCAACCAGAGTAATCAATGGATGTCAGAAAGCTTGTGCATAAAATCCCTATCTACTGCCTACTCATCCAATATCCCCAGAATAGTTTCTGGCTTGTGGCCTTCGTCAGTGAGGAGCTTTGGATCTGAGAGCACTGCACCTAGATGGTTGGCACTGAGTGGCACTACTGTATGGAGAGTTTTACCTGTTTTAATAACAGCAATGTACTAGCATAAGAAATAGTGATCATGTGATGTTTAGTGGTTTAACGCCAATCCTGCCTAATAGAATAGTGGTGGTTATGGTTGTTAAAGAGCCAGACACCAAAATGTATGGGTACTCAACTGGATTCTGACCCATATGACTGTATAAGCTATTGAGCTTAGATTGAAAATATTATTGTGTTTTCAATTTTATTTTCATAGTTTTTTAGTTAAGTAGAGATAAAAGGTGGCTGCTGGAGGGTTGCATTAGATCCTAAGATCTAGGTGCAGTACTCTCAGATCCAAAACTCCTCACTGATGAAGGCCACAAGCCAGAAACTAGTCTGGGGATATTGGATGAGTAGGCTCTAGATAGGGATACCGTGCACAAGCCTTCTGGCATCCATTGATTACTCTAGTTGGTACTGAGTGGCAGTACTGTATGGAGAGTTTTGCCATTTTATGATTATAAAGTTTTTTGTTTTTGTTTTTTTTTGGTGATGGTGTTATAATTATTTGGATGTAGTATGCTTAAAATAATAAAAAGATATCAAAATAATATATATATACCACACAACATGGTTAAAATTGTTTATCTAATAAAAATATAGAATATCAAAACTTATTTTTATTAAATATTAACGTTATTATATATAAGAAATTAAATATTTGTCTATATTAAATCAAAAGTACATATTTGTTTTTTAAATTGTTTAATGCAAGAAAATTTAATAGACACATACTGCTATAAATAATTATCATAGTTATATAGATATCCAAAGTGTTAGGATTGAACAGAATCATTTAAAAGATAATAATTTTATGGACTTTTTGCAGAGAAGTTAAAAATTCAGCCAAATAAAGAGGAAGCAAAAGACCCAGGAAATATATTGATAAGAAGTAATAAGAACGAAGGAACTATAGTCAACCAAAAAGGAATTGAAACCATAAATGATTATCCAGCTATCAAAACTATTCAGTTTAAGTAAAGATAAATCTAAATAAGTAAAGATAAATCTAAATAAGAAACAATGAAGCAAAACAAAAGATTAATACTTATTAAAAATATATTTAATTAATTATTTAACATGACTATAATTACTAACAATTATCATCTACTTCTTATGATTTTAATTATGTAGCAATTTTTAACTTGACTTAAAAAACTTATTCATAAAAAGGGGGTAGACTTTCATGTTTACAACAACAACAAAAAAACTAAGCATTTTTTTTTCATGACTTTATTTACAAGTGTCATATGTGCCTAAAGAAAAGTAGAGTAATTAAGTAATCTTTTTAACACAGTTTATTTTATGATTTTAGTTTAGAACCAGGTTATTAAATGTTAAAATTATTTATGTACTTACATGATATAAAACATAGGGTCAATGTCTAAAAGTTAATTTCTTGAAAAACCAAGATCTGTTATTTAATTTCAATGAGAATATATTATGACGAATATATTAAAGTTATTATATCTGGTTTAAATACAGTTTAATTAAATTTATTGTCAGTGATCTGAAAATATATAATAGAAATATGAAAAACATTTGATGAATAAATTATTGACAATATATATAAATAATAATACAGTGAAGCATGATAAACTATCAATATTCACTACTTCATTTATTATGCTCTCCAAAAAAAAACATGCAAGTAAAAATATTAAAATTCAGATATCGTCGCTGTCATTTTTCTTTCTTGAATATTTTTGGGTTAAATTGTAGGCAGATACATATTATATTCATTGCTTTGAAATAACACAGTATTCTTGTAATAAAATGTTTTCTAAGCTTAAACTAAAAGTTTTACAAAATGTAATATAATTCATAAAGTATTTTTCTTAAGTGATAATGAATATTATTAATTTAATAATGGCAAAAAAAAAAACACAACCTCTTATTATTGCATTAGAAATTATAAATTCCAAAGATGATACAAACTCAAAAACATTAAAACTATTAGAAAGGCTATTGAAAAAAAAAGAATATTGTCCAGAGTGTGTTCAATTGTGATGCATTTCTGCTATTTTGCTAATCATTTTATTTTAAAAAATAAAGTGATGGTAAATTAAATTTTGTATTATTTGAATGATTGTGAATGAATGAACACATTAATAAATATATATGTTAATGTGCTCCTCAATTTATTATTAAAAGTATATTATTATTTTTAATTTTGTTTATGCTATAGACTTAAATTTACATATGTGTATTGAAAAATACTGCATATTGCAGTTCAATAAACAATACATATTTTATTGTAATCGAAGCTTATCAACAAAGCATGAGTTACTATAAACAATTTACAATGTACCCAGCAGGAGCTTAAAACAAAGTATATCAGATATCATGGCGCTACTGTTGTTTAAATATCTTTTTATAGCTTATTAATGCTACATTAGAACTGCAGACTTTATTTTAAGTGAATAATGTCTTCTAAACAATTACTTTATTATCATAAAATTATTATATATTTGTTAAAATTCTATAATTTTTGTAATAATTTAAAAATAATGGCTATTAGGTAATAAAGATAAAATTTTATGCATAGTTTTTAAATTCATGGTTTTGATTATTTATTTGAAAAAATTGACTGAACTTTTCCGAGGGACTAGGTGTATTATGCTGGTCAGAAAGCCAATCATCTTCATTAGGATTGGATTTTGCTCAAATGAGATTTATGTCAAGATGCAGATAATTGATATTGTTTTCTTGAATGAAATTTAATCTTCTAACAAAAAATTATAAAATTTATTGAAACTAAAAATTGTTTTTATGAACAATACCAAAATACTCATTCAAAGTGTTGTTTGATTAAATTCAGGTCAAAATTTTTAACATGATTTCTATCTAGAATAGTTTATTAGCACTGTATAATAATTGAGGTTGATGGATTTCTTTAATTATTTATTTGACCTGGACTAATGTTTCACAGTTTATGAGATGACATTTGAATTTTATTTGTGATTAAGGTGATATCCTTTGTCAATCTTATAGTGATCTTTTTGTTTAATTCTGTAATCATTTTATCAAATCTTTTTTGTTTAATTTGTCTCCCTTTATTATGTTATTCTTACATCTTCATTTGTGTTACATTTGCTTAATTATTTATTTTAATATTACACTAGCCTACAAATAAAAAACTTTTGCAGTAAAAACCAAAATAGGTCGGATTTACTAATTTCATTGTGCTGAATTACAAAATGTGTTTTGTTTTACCGTATCAATTCTGGTTAATTGGCAATCATGCAAAATGTTATTTTGTTATTTAGCATTGATTGAATTGGGTATATCACATATAAATCTTAATATGCGCCATGCAATCTTATTTTTTTCTACATTAAACAATAAAGTAGTTTGAACATTGCTTAATGCATGTTTTAAACTGTGCCAGTAATACATGTAAATTATTAATCCTGCTTGAAATAAAAATTGCAGGGCTATCCATACATATTTTTATTAAGAATATAGTCAAGAATATTAAAAAAAAAAAAGATGTCTGTAGCATATATATACATTTGGGGAAGCTACTTTTTAAAAAAGCAAAAAATGAATAAATCCAAGAAAATATTGAAATTAGTATATCTGTGGCCAAACATACAGCTGAATATGCTTCAAAATGCTGTTTAAAGGAAGTATTAAGTGCCTAAAATTTCATGAAGGGCTTTTACAAGTATTGAGTATGTTGTTTGGCTTTTAAAACAGTTTTTCTTTTCAGAAATTTGCTTATTTAATCCTTAGGTATCACCCTGTAAATACAAAATAGGCATGCAGTGAGGAGAGATATAACATATAGGCAAAACTGCCTTCTGTGTACCCTGATACACTAACCATAATGTTCTTAAAATATTTATAATAAAAATTTCATAAATACAGATGAAAATAAGATGCATAGAATGCAAACTTGTTGGGTTGTCTTGAACACAACTGATAGAAAAATTTTGAAAAATAATGTTAGCTTAACATTTCTAACCAAACAAGATATGACTGGAGTTTAAAACACATTCATACAAGTGGTTTGAGAGAACATCTGTCATATACATCCAAACTTCCATTATGCTCTTATTGCATATCTGAGTGGAATTTGCTAAGAATATTCCAGGCAAAAGACAACTACAATATAAGATTGCAAAACAAAATAATTGAATGCCCACAAACATTCACAACTAAGTTATGTAATTGTATTATAAAGAGAGATGCATGATAATTTTTATGGCTGAAAACATTTAAAAAAAAAAACAACCAAATTGCATCATAACTGGACATGAAGTGAAATTGGCATCATTTTCTAACTCGGGGTATCAATTTCCATTAAAGCAACCTTTTTTTCTATTTTACCATAAAATGATGTTGGTTGATGTTATTAATAAAATTATAAAATATTAAAATATAATAGATTTATCTGATATAAAGATGAAAAAGTAGAATTAAAAAGTGTATGTTATGAGTGGTATATAATTTGTTATTAATGAATAATGGACAAATAAATTTATGAACTTTTACACCTTGTCTGAAGATTAACTATTGTTAGCCAAAATCTTGTATATGTATGTTCACTTGTAGTTATACAGATAAGGAAGTTAAAATTACACAAGACTTCATTGACTAAAAGAGCAGTGAATAAGTTAATGAAGAAACCTTAAAAATGATGGAATTGCTGAGGAAATGATGTTGATAGGTTACTTCAATAAATTTACTGGGTGCATAATATTGCACAGAAGGAAATTCTTGTATCCAAAAACTGGACAAATTCATTATTAATGCCAACCTTAAAGAGTGAAACAAGATATTGTGAAAATTACATGAATACTATACTAGTTAGCATTTTAGAGAAAATCTTAAATGAAAAATTAATAACTCAGGACACCTGTAAATCGAAGAAGCTGGGTTTAAAAAAATAGGAATTTTATAATCCTAATTATAAATTCCTTATAAATGGTGCACAGATTGATTCATTATTTATTTTAAATTTTTGCTGTGTATTTTTGGAAACTATTATAATATCATGGTATCATTGGAAAGCTTAAATTCTCTATAATGTGATGTAACAAATGCATGAGTTTTTTTGGCAGTTTAAACAAACAATGAAAAGAAAGTTATTTTTAATCAGAATGGATATGAAGTATTAATAATATAAAAGCAGCTCATAAAAATTTGTGATACAGCTCTAAAATTGGGTTCTCAAGTAAATTAAATTTAAAAAATGATAAATTCCCATTGTACCCTATTGCATAATTACTCTTCCTGCAGGCAGAAAATTTAATATATAACATTTCTGTAGTTCAGTTTTCACTACACCAGTCTCATGCAAGGCAGAGACTGGTTTCTATCTGCTTTTAAAACCTTGTGGAGAGGTGTAATTATAAATATATAACCAAAGATGTGGAAAGGTATACGATCCCTAAGATGCACATTTTATGCTCAACCAGCATTCTTCAGTTGGCCCAGATCACAATTTCTTACACGTCTTTTGCCAATTACTATAGTTTAATTGATGTGTAATGGAGATTGTACGTTGTCTTTGGTCATATGTTTATGATTACAACCACAAGGTGTTAAAAGCAGATAGAAACCAATCTCTGCCAGGTGTGAAAGTGGGGTAGTGGAAATTGCACTACAGAATTGTTATTCATTGGGTTGATGATCTTTGATTTAATGCATGACTAATAAAAATTATTAGTTTGTGTCAAAGTTGTGAGGACAGTAAGTTTGACACTTATCAATTAAACTGTAATAATTGGCTATTTATATATAATGAACAATAATAAAGATATGTGTAAGAGATTAAGATCTGGACCAACTGATGATTGCTGATTCAGCATGAAATATTCATATTGGGGATCATACATCTTTTCACATGTCTTTGGTCATGTTTATGATTACACCCTTCCACAAGATAATAGATCTTGTGTGAGAGTGGTCTAGGAAAAATTGCACTACAGAAATGTTATTCATTGGATGGATGATCCCTGGTCTAATGAATGACTGATAAGAAATATTAATATAGATAAGTCTTCACTTTTTTAAAATTCACTAGACTCAAAGAAACAGGTTATTTCTTTCACACTTGAGACTTTTTTAAAAGGCTGAATGAATTAATTATACTGCTGTAGATATTTCAGCATCCACTCTTTTTAAATACTCACTTATAAAAAAGTTTATTTTATAAATATTAAAATAGATGGAATCATCTTTGTTTATTCTCTCCCCTTGTCTATCTGTAAACAAAACCGATTACAAAAAAAAAAATCCAAATGATTATTTGCTTGCGAATTCTTGTAATATTCTATTAGTAATCAACCTCTTTTTTTATTTTTACTTTTTTCAACTGGAACTTTGTCACATGCATACAAAGCAAGCTTGAAATTTTACATTACACCAATCATTCAATGTGATCACTATTTATTTCAAGTTTAATCTCAAAATGATAATTCAATTCCGCACAAACATGATGTTCTGTTATAATGCATTCTAAATTGTGCTGACTTTTTTTTTGTCAGATTGTGTTTCCAAGAACCTACTTAATATGTATTCAATTTTCTCTTTCAGATTCACAATTCTGGAAAGAAAAAATAAAATTTGAAGATCATTGTAATATATCATATCATGCTATAAATAACATATACCTATACTCAGAAAACATTTAATTTTTTTTTTAAATATTGACTTGATATTTGTGTGAGTTTTGATACAATTTTTATTTTGAAATAAAGTTATAAAGATAATTTTTGTACATTACTTATCAAGAAAAGAAAAATGTTTGAATATTGTCTAAGTAATAAAGAATTATTTAATAAAAGCAAGTCTATAATGTGTTAAAATGTATTAATAAATAAATAATGCTATATTATTTTTGTGTTGTCTATATTATGTACATATATATTATAAAATCAAAACTACCCCAAATCTAAAATTAAACCAGACCAGCATAAAAATAATATTAAAACACAACCTATGGTTTCACTGCTACAAGCAGACTTCTCAAGTGTAAAGAACTACAAAAAAACCACACATTATATAAACTATTAAAAACTACCCACAAATCCATTCACTTCCCATCCACCCTTAATATTAAAAGAACTCTTAAATAAGTTAATTGCTTCAGAATAATAAATTTTCAATAATAAAGACTCTTTAATTCTTCTTTTGATTTCATTTCTCTCAAAGAAGACAACCTTAGCTTCATCAAAATCAATAGTGTGGCCTGTATCTTTTTCATGGACATACAAAGCAGAACTAAGATATCTATTTTTAACTCTACTTTTATGAACCTTTATTCTTTCATTTAAACTCAAACTACTCTGACCTATGTAAACCTTCTTACAAAATAAACAAGGAATAAAATATACCACACCAGGAATAGTCTTTCTATCAAAAACTTCTTTTGTATTATTTAATAAATTATTCAATGTAACACCCCTTTTCCAAGCAATTTTCTTATTTCCAAACAATTTACTATTTCTACACACAATTTTATAAGAAGACAATTTAAATGGCAAAAAAATAAAATCATATTTTTCTTTAACCTTTACATCCTTACAAATATTACTATTAAATAAAATACTTTTAACAAATTTATCAGAGTATCCAACACTCAAATAATCCTTATAAAATTGATATTTCTGAAACAAAGCTACCCCACTAGAATTATTTAATTTAATATTCCTATGACAATAATTCCTTAAAGCAGCTACTTTATGAGATACAGACTGATAGCTATCAGGTTTAATTATAGATCTTAATTCTTTACTTTTAACTAAATGACTGCACAATAAACAATTACTTTCTATATTTCTAATTACCAAAAGATCTAAAAATTTTAACTTACCAAAATCTAACCCCCCTCCTTCTAACACAAATTTTATAGAAGGATCAAAACAATTAAACTCATTTACAAATTGTTTTGATCCTTCTATAAAATTTGTGTTAGAAGGAGGGGGGTTAGATTTTGGTAAGTTAAAATTTTTAGATCTTTTGGTGATTAGAAATATAGAAACTAATTGTTTATTGTGCAGTCATTTAGTTAAAAGTAAAGAATTAAGATCTATAATTAAACCTGATAGCTATCAGTCTGTATCTCATAAAGTAGCTGCTTTAAGGAATTATTGTCATAGGAATATTAAATTAAATAATTCTAGTGGGGTAGCTTTGTTTCAGAAATATCAATTTTATAAAGATTATTTGAGTGTTGGATACTCTGATAAATTTGTTAAAAGTATTTTATTTAATAGTAATATTTGTAAGGATGTAAAGGTTAAAGAAAAATATGATTTTATTTTTTTGCCATTTAAATTGTCTTCTTATAAAATTGTGTGTAGAAATAGTAAATTGTTTGGAAATAAGAAAATTGCTTGGAAAAGGGGTGTTACATTGAATAATTTATTAAATAATACAAAAGAAGTTTTTGATAGAAAGACTATTCCTGGTGTAGTATATTTTATTCCTTGTTTATTTTGTAAGAAGGTTTACATAGGTCAGAGTAGTTTGAGTTTAAATGAAAGAATAAAGGTTCATAAAAGTAGAGTTAAAAATAGATATCTTAGTTCTGCTTTGTATGTCCATGAAAAAGATACAGGCCACACTATTGATTTTGATGAAGCTAAGGTTGTCTTCTTTGAGAGAAATGAAATCAAAAGAAGAATTAAAGAGTCTTTATTATTGAAAATTTATTATTCTGAAGCAATTAACTTATTTAAGAGTTCTTTTAATATTAAGGGTGGATGGGAAGTGAATGGATTTGTGGGTAGTTTTTAATAGTATATATAATGTGTGGTTTTTTTTGTAGTTCTTTACACTTGAGAAGTCTGCTTGTAGCAGTGAAACCTTAGGTTGTGTTTTAATATTATTTTTATGCTGGTCTGGTTTAATTTTAGATTTGGGGTAGTTTTGATTTTATATTGACTAGTTTAGCTTTATGCTTGTAATGTTTATATATATTATAAGTATACAGTATTTGTATATATATATATAGTTGAAAGAAAATATAATACAAACAAAATGTCTGTTAATTAAAAAATTATTGATTTATTTTACATAACTATTCTGTTCTGTAAAAAATAATTGTAAAAGATGATGATGTTTGTAGTAAATTCCTAAAATATGATGGTATGAAAATAATTTTATTGAAATGCCTTTTTTCATAATTTTATATTGTTAGTCATCTTTAAAAACTTTTATTAGTTATTTAAAATCACTTTTAATTATTTAAAATTAAAACAATTATCTTATAATGATTTCCACTTAACATTTTTGATAAGAGTGTTGTTTTTTAATCGTGTATGTATGTGCTTTTCAGCAATATTTAACATTTGAATCTGAGAATTTTAAAAGCACCTTTTTTCCCCTCCTTCGGATCATTCTTTTTACACAGTATTTTTTTATATTTCTGGCAATTTCTCAAAATTTATAAAGTTATATTATGTACTGCATTTACAATATATTTTATAAATTTAAGAGAAACTAAATATTTTTTATTAAATTATATTTTTATGACCATTTTAACTATAAAAACTTAATTTTTAGCATTTATAGTATTGTATTAGATGCAGATATTGCCCAGACAATTCATCTTAAAAATAGTCTGGATTAATAGAGATTCATTTACTTAGTTTTATGGGCAAAATTATCTTACTTCTTTGTTCTATGTTTAAAACAAAAAGAATGGATGAGAAATGCTGCAATTTTTCATTTGTTAGCAGAAAACTTCTTTTTAAGATAAATAATAATTTTTAAAAAGGTATTAACTGCTTGGGTCTATGACACCATATTGAATTTTTTAAAAAACTGGCCTGAGACACAATTTTCACAATAACTTCAGTTTTAATTATGTTAGAGCAAAAAAAAAAATTACATTAATAGAAACTAGAAAAACTAAGGCAAACAATAAGCATAAGATAAATAGTGATAACTATATGAAAAATAAGGAAAAAAAGATACTTTCATATCCGAAATAATTATTATTTTATTGTTTGTTCATAATTTGGAAATTAACATTAACTAAAATTCAAATTACATCTTCAGTGATAATTTCTTTGTATTCCTCACAAAATTATCTTTCTAAACATGTATAACATGTCTTACCTGAGATAATCCATAGCTTCACAATGTCCAAAAGAAGTTGGTTATGAATGCTTCATTTTTATCTTGTACCCCAACAGTTCCAAATGTTAAAGGCATCTATAAAGAAAAATATTTATCCTAATAAAAGATACAAAAGAAATCATATCAATTGGTTTCTTGTCTATCTAAAACTAGAAATTGTAGGCTACTGTCTATATCACTGATAAAATGAGTTTCATCTCTTCATTTTATATTTTTTTTGTGTACATCAGTGATATTTATATTCTTTATGGACACCAGTGATATTTATATTCTTTATGCACACAAGTGATATTTATATTCTTTATGCACAGAAGTGATGCTATCTTATTATATTTATTGTACCACATAGATATAATTTATTTGCATATAGTCCTTTTGTTATAGACTTGTAAATAATGTTATGAAACATATAGCAAGAACAGAGTGATTCCAAAGCATGAACAAAAATAAACAAGAATCAGAATTTGATTATATGCCTTTGTATGCAATCTTTTTATACATTTGATTATTAGTTTTATAACTCATTATGTTGTAAACAAACATATTATATAAATATAATTATAAATAATAAATTATTAAACTTTTTGAAAATCATTATTTTATAAAATAAGTTTTTTAGAACTTGAGAAAATTATAGTAAATATGAATTCTATATGAGCATAAATAAATATATAACTACAAACTAACACACACTAATTACAAACTAAAATTAATAAAAAAGATAAATTTTAAAAAAAATTTAAATATTAAAAAAATTAAAATTTTATACTTACGAGTCATTAGGTTGAAACTCTATTGTAGGCCTTGTTTGTGAATAACACCCGAAAAATGTTGACTTGCAGCCGGTAAACTATTTCTGTCTTTTATTACTTCATGGTAATTACAAAAATCATTAAAAAACAAAAAAAATTAAATACCCCTGTCGATTAAAACTGCTGCCAAAAATCCAAATTTCAACCGATTTTTTTGAGGTTTACATCATTGGAAAGCCACGTCATTGAGCTATCAAATGGCCGTATTTTTGGTTGGCATCATGCTTATACTTTTTACGTCAGTAAAGAAAGAAAACAACACATCATCCGACGAGCATCTACAGCGCTCACTGAGCATAAGCAGATAATTCATCTTAAAAATAGTCTGGATTAATAGACATTCATTTACTTAGTTTTATGAGCAAAATTATCTTACTTCTTTGTTCTATGTTTAAAAGAAAAAGAATGGAGGAGAAATACTGCAATTTTTCATTTGTTAGCAGAAAACTTCTTTTTAAGATGAATAATAATTTTTAAAAAGGTATTAATTTTATTAATTATAAAATTGTTAATTGCATGGATTTTTTTATTTAAAATACTATTACAAATATATTTTAAATAATGTATTTATTTTTTTATTGAATAAGTAGTATAAACTTTATAAAAATGTTTTGTTGTTTCACATAAATTAGAATTATGCAAAAAATATAAAAAAAAAATTTAAAAAAAAATTTTTTTTTTATAAATGTTAAATTGGCTGCATTACTAAAATAACATTACAGTAATTTTTAGCTTACTCTGAACAGTAGTATAAAACAAGTTTGTTGCTTTTTACATTGTGTATGGAATAAAAGATCTTATTGCTCTAACCTGTTATTATTATAAAGTGCTACTAAATTTTTTGTAGTCAGGTTTACTCATTTCACTATATTAAAAAATGCATATTATTTTATTATATAAAATAATTTATTTGAATGTATGATTTTTTATATGGTATCTAATTATTATTATTATTTTTTGTAGGCTTTTTCAGTTTTCTTTGTTTGCATTGCTATCACATCAGATATGATTTGTTTCTTATTCATACCAGTCCATTGGCTGTTTTTTGCAGCTAGCACATACGTATGGGTACAATATGTATGGCACACAGGTAAGTCCAATAATTAATCAATGTAATATGATTTTATGATATTATTAAATAAATTTGTAGTATCTGTTATTAATCATCTTTAATAATTTTTTTTCCTTTTTTTTTTTTTTTTATAAATACATTTTATCTCTTTAATACATTTATTGCCAAAGTTTATATGATTGAATTGTTCTTATAGAAATCTGAGCTAAAAGTTTTATTTTTATTAAAACCAATTTATAATATTTATTCCTTATGTAAACTTATAATAAAAATTTATTAAGCATCATCTACCTGTGCTAAATAGAGTAATCAATGGATGCCAGAAGGCTTGTGCATAAAATCCCTATCTAATACCTACTCATCCAAAATCCCCAGATTAGTTTCTGGCTTGTGGCCTTCATCAGTGAGGAGCTTTGGATCTGAGAGCACTGCATCTAGATCTTAGGATCTAATGCAACCCTCTAGCAACCACTTTTTATCTCTACTTAACTACAAAACTATGAGAATGAAATTGAAAACACAAAAAAATATTTTCAATCTAAGCTCAATAGCTTATATAGTCATATGGGTCTGAACTCAGTTCAGCACCCATACATTTTGGTGTCTTTGGCTCTTTTACAACCATAGCCACCACTATCCTATTAGGCAGAAACTAGTCTGGGGATATTGGATGAGTAGGCATTAGATAGGGATTTTATGCACAAGCCTTCTGGCATCCATTGATTACTCTGTTTAGCACAGGTGGCAATACTGTATGGAGAGTTTTGCTCTGTTTATCAACAATTAATGTGCTAGTATAGGAAATGTGATCATGTGATGCTTAATGGTTTAACACCAATCCTGCCTAATAGGATAGTGGTGGCTATGGTTGTAAAAGAGCCAAAGACACCAAAATGTATGGGTGCTGAACTGAGTTCAGACCCCTATGACTATATAAGCTATTGAGCTTAGATTGAAAATATTTTTTGTGTTTTCAATTTCATTCTTATAGTTTTGTAGTTAAGTAGAGATAAAAGGTGGTTGCTAGAGGGTTGCATTAGATCCTAAGATCTAGATGCAGTGCTCTCAGATCCTAGTCTGGGGATATTGGATGAGTAGGCATTAGATAGGGATTTTACGCACAAGCCTTCTGGCATCCATTGATTACTCTGTTTAGCACAGGTGGCAATACTGTATGGGGACTTTTGCTCTGTTTATCAAAAATTTATTGTCTGCAACTATATGAATAGTTTTGAGGGAAAAAAACATTTTTACAGTCACTAATAATTAATCCACTAAACTTAATTATATTAATATTTGCATATTTAATGAATATTGGACAGTACAATGAAATAATGCAGTCAGTAATTAATAATGTCAATTTGATTGCTTTTGTTATACTGAATACTGTTATGTATGTTAGTTTTTTATATAAAAAAAATATTCTCTAAAAAATATTTTTTGAAAACTGACTTAAACAAATTGAGTACTATACTAGTAAGAACAATTTGGAATGGAACTTTTTTTAAGGCATCGATTCCACTTCTGGTATTATAAACTGAAATGAGTATGAAACTGCAGATTATTTTTAAATAAAGTGAACTTTTTCTGAATCACTGCCATTTAATTTTAAATAAAGTATTGGATTTAGAAACTTTTGTTATGTAGCATTATATGGCAAGAGTAAACATATTGCAAAATTTTAATATATCCAAATTGATAAAAAGAGAAATATGTATATTATTGAAATGATATTTTAAGCATATAATTTGAGAGACAAAAAAAATGTCATTACTGTTCCTAACTTACACAAGTTTAAGAAGTCAAAATACACAATCAAAAGGATTTATTTTAATATGCAGCATTTTGTAACAACAAAGATGCACGAACAAAATAATTTATGAATAAATCATTTACTCATTCTATAGTAAATTGCTCAGGAGGTCAAATGATATTTAATCACTTATGGCAGGCTGGAAACAGTCACTGTTTATTTAAACAAACATGTTCTTCTGTTAATGATTAATAATACAAAAAATCTCTAGCTTATTAGTCCTTAACTTTAATCACTGGATTAAAACTTCTCAGTCAATAAATAATTTTGTTTTCTTAACCCAATCATTTTAAAATTATGTATATAGAAATAGTAAGGGAGGAAATACAAAATAGTAAAATATCTGGAATAGATTAAATCAGATAAATGCCTTATTATTATTTAGCATTAAGAACTACTTTATTTCACATGATCACCATCTCTATACTAGCACATAATTGTTGTAAACAAAGGCAAAACTCTCTATACAGTAGTGCCACCCTGTGCCAAACAGAGTAATCAATTGATGCCAGAAGGCTTGTGCATAAAATTCCTATCTAGTGCCTACTCATCCAATATCCCCAGACTAGTTTCTGGCTTGTGGCCATCATCAGTGAGGAGCCTTGGATCTGATAGCACTGCACCTAGATCTTAAGATCTAATGCAACCCTCTAGCAGCCACCTTTTAACTCTACTTTACTACAAAACTATGAGAATGAAATTGAAAATACATTATTTTCAATCTAAGCTCAATAGCTTATATGCTCATATGGGTCTGAACTCAATTCAGCACCCATACATTTTGATGTCTTTGGCTCTTAAACAACCATAGCCATCACTATCCTATTAGGCAGGATTGGTGTTAAACCACTAAACATCACATGATCTGGGGATATTGGATGAGTAGGCACTAGATAAGGATTTTATGCACAAGCCTTCTGGTATCTATTGATTACTCTGTTTGACATAGGATGGCACTACTGTATGGAGAGTTTTGCCTTTGTTTACAACTACTTTATTCTGATATGTATGATTATCTCATACTAACACAGCTTCACTTGATTCTTTAATTTATTACAGTTTTACATGAATAAGAACATCTGTCTGCTCTATTCTCATCTATTATAAGCTTGTATAATAAATGATTAATGGTGAGCTGGAAAGTTAGAATAGAAAACTTTTTTTGTTTATATGATTGCTATGTCCAGTGGCACTCTATTGCTTGCTGGATTGCAAATATATAAATAACACAAATAATTACTAATTAATGTGGGGGCTTGGCAAATAATTTTAAGTAACAAGAATTTATTTACAGAATTATATGGAGATAATCAATCTTGTTTAATATATACATATATGACAATTATATACATGCTATATAAATAACCATAAGGGCCTGAAGGCGTACCAAAATAATAATAAGATCAATATGACTTATACTGTTCCTAAGTTTACTTTTGCTCATCTGGATGTAAACTTCTCCGCAAGGCTAAGAGGAGGAGGGAGCTGATTGGAGCACCTGAGGAAATGGCACATCTGCCTTTTAGAAGCTTCACTTGGCAAGTGTTGTGTCTCAGTTCTATTCTAGATCTTCTTCATCTTCCCTTGGTTGGCCATTCGTTGTCCACATGGTGATCATCTCTTGAGTTACCATATTCGATCCCTGATCAGATAACACAATTACCTTAGAATTGTTTATTTTAAGGAATGTTTCTATTATCATTAAATCTGATCAGGAACTAAACATTAAGGATTGCAATGGCTTTGTTTACTTTATTTTAATCCTTTGATTGAATTCATCTAACTTTTTTGATAAGTTAGTTTATAATTTTTCCATTAATTCAACTATTTAATTAGTCTTAATTGCTTTTATAAAATATTGTGAATGCCATTGGCATCCACGCACATACATTTAGTTTACCGTTATAATATCGTTTATAATATTTATTTTGTGTATATATAAATATACACACACAATTAGCACTCCGTTTAATTTTACAATTATAATATTATGTAACTAATAATATATATTTTGTGTATACATAAATATACACACACATTTAGCATACCTCCCCCAAGTTCAGAGATTCGTGTTTTACTTTTTTCGTATTCTCTGAACTTAAAACACAATAAGTATCATAGGGGGGAATTTTTCTATCCAGGTTTATAGTATTTTCGTTAGGGACTGCATTACTGTTACGGCTTTTCCCAAACTTCCACTTGCTGTTGTCTTTTTCCTGAAACAGCTGCGATGTTTGTTGACTACATTCATCTTTCCGCAACTGGCTGGTGTGTTTGCGTAACATTCTTCCGTCCGCCATTTGGACGAACACCACTTGCTTGGTTAAATGGTGTATGATTTCAGCCTTATTCCAAAATCTATCAATTTTGTTTCCAATCCATACGCATTCTCTAGATACAAATTTGTAGTTTGGGACAGGTTCTTCATACTCTTCGGGTGACTTACTTTCCACAAGCATGGTCCGCAATCTACGATCTAGATTTTTCTGTGGGGTTGATTTCTTGACTTCTTTAAAGGACTTGACTATGGCTGGAGGTGTTTTTGCACATGATTGACAGTTTTTACGTTTTTCAATAAACATTACGATGCCATTATTTTTGCTCATTGATAAATTTGATTCATAATTGATTGGACCAATCATGGCCAATGGAGGGATTTATCGGGGCATGAATTATATATAATAGCAATTTTAGTTTTTTGCCATTGTAGAAAGTAATTGGAGTCTGAATTGCTCCTTTAATCTTTTTTTTTTGCCATTGATTTTCCGAGCTTTAAAAATTTAGTATGCATAAGTTTAGGTGGCTGTGTCATATCTGCCACGGTGGTTTTCCAATCTTTAATGAATAGTAAGGACCCCCCCCCTCCACTACTGCTGCCAATTTCCATCGATAGAGGTTTTCCATAAATTTTGACAGTCATTTCAAATTTCTGTGATTGGTCCAAATACCCATTATTAATCACCGAAAATTCCCCTTGCTTAGGTTTTCTAGTAAAATACTCATGGCTATTATTTTCCGTATAATTGTCGAATTTCTTATTTCTGCACATTTTTTCCAAATTTCCAACTTTATTACAGTGTTTACAGCGTTGGTTTTTATAAAAACACTCCCATGCCATGTGACCTTCCGCAACAAAAGCACTTAATTCGATTTTTTTTAATATCAGTTATTCCACTTTCATCAGGCACCCTTCTTTCAGGTTTGTTGACTTTGTGGATTTCATAAGGATCATTGTCTGCTACTTTCATGGCTGCAAATTCTTTAGCTTGCTGTTACACAAATTTGTGAGCTATACCACATTTGATAGCTTCTTTATAATTGATATCCTTGTCTTCCAATAACTGCTATCTCAGACTGTCGCTGGTCATACCATATAAAAATTGTTCAAGGAGAGCTTCCTCCAGATATGAATCGTAGACGCAGTTTTTTGCGAGTTCACACAGGGCAGTATCATAATCTTGGGTTCGCTTATTCTTGCCTTGTCAGCGATTTCTGAAGTGGAGTCTAGCAATGTGTCTAGACTCACATGGATTAAAATAGTCGGCCAAACAATCTTTGATCTGTTCGAATGTTAATTCTTCCAGGGTTTGGAGTTCGCAAAGCCTATTTGCAATTTGGATTACCTCTTTTCCAGTGAAACACCATAAGGTCACTGTTTTACATTTATTGTCCTTTACTCTGGTAATAACTAAAAGCTTCTCTATTTGTTGGACATACAGAAGCCACTCACTTGCCTCTCTGATGTCAAATTCAGATATTGCCAGCTGTATTACGATGACTTAGTCAATTTATCAAAAAATATCCTTCTTTTCTTTTTTTTTTTGTTCTTAGTAATTTATCCACTCGCGAAATCAATTAATTAAACGCCAATATATTCGGCTGTCAATGCACTAATTGATATTACTGACAATTTCGCAATTGCCTGAGGATTAAGATCATTAGGTTGTAATCAAGACTGTGACTGCGCTAATTGCTGTGTCCAGCGGCACTCTATTGCCTGCTGGATTGCAAATATATAAATAACAAATAATTACTAATTAATGAGGCGGCTCGGCAAGTAATTTTAAGTAACAATAATTTATTTACAAAGTTATATGGAGATAATCAATCTTGTTTAATATATACATATATAACAATTATATACATACGCTGTATAAATAATCACGAAGGCCCGAAAATGTACCAAAATAATAATACTGTTCCTATGTTTACTTTTGCACATCCGAAGTAAACTTCTCCGCAAGGCTAAGTGAAAGAGGGAGCTGACTGAACCATCCAAGGAAATGGCACAGCTGCCTTTCAGAAGTTTCACTTGGCAAAGGTCATGTCTCAGTTCTATTCTAGATCTTTTTCACCCTCCCTTGTTTTTAGTGTAGACTCCCTTGATTGGCCATCCACTGTCCACGTGATGGTCATCTTTTGAGTTACCATATTCAATCCCTGATCAGATAACACAATTATCTTAGAATTGTTTATTTTAAGGAATGTTTCTATTATCATTAAATCTGATCAGGAACTAAACATTAAGAGTTGCACTGGCTTTGTTTACTTTATCTTAATCCTTTGATCGAATTCATCTAACTTTTTTGATAAGCTAGTTTATAGTTTTTCCATTAATTCAACTATTTAATTAGACTAATTACTTTTATAAAATATTGTGAATGCCATTGACATCCACACACATACATTTAGTTTACTGTTATAATATCGTTTATAATACTTTTTTTGTGTATATATAAATATACACACACTTTTGTAACTAATAATATATATTTTATGTATACATAAATATACACACACATTTAGCAATGATTATCTTAAAAACATGGAAAATAAAAGAAACCCTACTAAAAATAAGTGAGCTCTACAATAATAAACAAATGCATCACATTGCAATGCTTCAAAAGCAAGAATAACTCCCAAGAAACAATAATTTTGAAGCAAGATAAAGCAAGTGAAACAAAAAAATAGTTGTAAAATTAAATGAACTTTTTATAAATAACTAAAAGGAACATTTTTAATTAAGATGCAGATAATAACAAAAGCTTATAATTTCAAAAATTTGAAATTGGTAAATTTGATCAGTTAATTTTTATTATTTAACAAAAAAAATAAGTCCATCATTGATTACTCTGGTTAGCACAAGGTGGCACTACTATGTGGAGAGTAGGTCCAGAAGATGGCAGAAAAGGTTACAGGTGGAGTAGAGAAAGTAGACTATGAGATAGTATTGATAGGAGATTCACTAATAAGAGAATGTGGGGATATAATTGCAAGGAAAAATAGAAGCAGGTATGTTAGAGTATGTTTGCCTGGAGCAAAAATTAGGGATGTGACAGATAAAGTAAGAAAGCAAGGTAGTTGAGATGTATATGTTATGGTAGGGACTAACAATTTGTTAGAGCCATCAGAGAGAGTAATGGATGAGTATGTAGAATTTATTAGGAATTTGAGGTAGTTGGAGTATTACCAAGATTTGATGATGCATTTTTAGATAGGGCATATTTCTATAAATGAGAGAGTGAAAAAATTGTGTGAGAGAAATAATGTTGTGTTTGTAGATGTATGGGATTGGTTTATTGGAAGGAGACAGTTATATAGTAAAGATGGATTGCATTTAGGAAAACAAGGAAGTGAAGCTTTAGGGAGTCTGATATTTAAAGAAGATAATTCAGGAAACTTTTAGGGGGGGGGGGCTTTTAAATTGTAATATTATCAAAAAGAAAAAGAATGGATGGGATATAAGAAATAAGCAAAAGATGGTTGATTTAGATATAAGTGTAGACGTGGAGAGGGAATGGTTCTGTAAGATTAATGGTAAGAAAGTTTGTTATAAACGTAATGGAGAAGAAAGAATTTATAAAAGAGTAGTTAGGAAAGAAGAAATTGTTAAAATTGGATTTTTGAATATGCAAGGTGGTAGGAGACCAGAAAAGTGGCTGGAATTAAATAAAGCAATTGAAAATGAAGAGCTTGAGGTATTAGCAGTAGTGGAAACTCATCTAAGAGAAGAAGAATAACCTATTTTGGAAGAGGTGGTATGGCAGGGTATAAACAGAAAAGAAAATGGTATAGGTGTTATACGAAAAAATATTTAAATATTGTTAAATGGCAAGAGCATTTGTGACTTGAAATAAGGTTGGGTAGACAAGAATGGATGGTGGCTGTAGTGTATATAGCCACTGGAGATAGTCAAACTGTAATGGAGTGGAACAGTAGTATATATGAATGCCTAGTTAAGGATATACAGAGGTTTAAAGAAAAGGGGAAGAGAATAATGGTTATAGAGGATATGAATGGACATGTTGAAAAAGTTGATGATGTAGATAATAAGAATGGTCAGTTTTTGAAGGAAATTTGTCAAAGAGTAAATTTGAGCATTGGGAATTTATCAAATATGTATCAGGGACAATACACATGGTCCTAGGAATAATGTATTTCGCACAATAGATTATGTATTGGTAGAGAAAGAGGGAATGAATAAAATACGGAAAATTAAGATGTTTGATAATGAAGAGAGAGTATGTAATAGTAATCATAACTTTATTGTAATAGAAATGGTTAGTAATGTGATGGAGGATAGAAATAAAGGTAGAAACAATAGTGAAAGATGTGGATGGAGAGTGAATGATAAGAATAAGTTGGAAGAGTATAAAATAAAAGTTGAAACCATGGAGCAGTTGGTTGGGGATGAATATAAGGACTGGTGTGGTGAAATAGAAAAAGTGGCAAATAGAGTTTTAGTTGAGAATATGCAGAGGAATAAAAGTAGTAAAAAAATAAGTTAGTAAAAGTGTAAAAGAGAGGAAAGAAGCATGCAGAGAATATAAGTGTGCTATTAAGAATAAAGAGTGTGCTATTAAGAATAAAGAGTGTGAAAACGATATTAATGCTAAATGGGGAAAGTACTTAGAAAAGAAGAAGTTAACTAAAATGGATAATTATAGAGAGAGGATGAAGTTAAATAGTAAATTGTTAAAGGATATTAATAAAAATGGAAGAGATTGGAGTAAAAATTTTGGAATTACATTAAAAGGAGAAATGTAGAGGAAAGAGAGATATTATTAATAGATGATGAGGGAATAGAGTGTAGCTCTAGAGAAGAGGTAGAGAGAATCTTAAATAGATATGTAATGGATATAGAAAAGATGTTAGATGTGAAGGAATTAGTGATAGAAAACATGAAAGCAGGTAGTAATGGGAATGAGGCATGGAAGAGATTGAAAAGTGGAAAGGCAAGAGGTTTAAATGGATGGGCAGCAGAGATGGTAATGAATTTAGGGCATAGAGCAAAAGCAAAGTTATTATCATGTTTTAATAAGATGGCACAGAAGAGAGTTTTTCCGGGTAGTTGGAGTAATACAAGAATAAGATTATTATTTAAAGGAAAGGGGTAAGGATCATAGAAAGTTAAATAATTATAGACCGATAGCGGTAACATCAGTTTTAAATAAAGTTTTCTCATATATGGTAGCTGGAAGAGTTGTAAAATGGATGGAAGAGAATAATGTAGTGGGGAAAATGCAAGGAAGTTTTAGGTCAGATAGGCGTATAGGAAATAGTTTGTTTGTAGTTACACAACTTATGGAGATGAGTAGGAATTCAGGTAGATCGTTATGTATGAGTTTTATAGATATAGAGAAAGCATATAGTAGAGTAAATAGAAATAAATTATGGGTAAGGTTAGCCAATTTGGGAGTGGATGAAGCTTTAATAAATATTATTAAGAAATTATATGAAAATAATTATTATACTTACCAATTAGGGGAAGTTAAAAATGGGGTGGGATTAAGGCAAGAATGCCCTATGTTACCTATTTTGTTTTTGTTGTTTTTGAGTGAAATGGAGAAAGCAATAGAAAGACTAGGAAGAGGGGTAGAGATACCATTAATAGGTGGCAAGGGGGTATATACTTTGTCGGGTCTTTTTTTTGCGGATGATATCTTTTTGTGGGCAGAAAGACGAGAAGATATGGTAATTATGTTGAGGACATGTGCAAGGATGGGTAAAGAGATGGGGATTAAATTTAGTGATGAAAAATCAATATAATGATGGTTAATACTGGGGAAAGAGAAGATTTATATTTTTTATTGGGGGATATAAAGTTAAGTGTGGTGGATAGATATAGGTATTTGGAAATTATCTTATGTAATCAGGAAAATTGCTTGGATGAATGGGAGAAAAAATTGGTAAATGAAACAAAGAAAAGAAAGGGATTGGTAAAGAAACTAACAGTATTTCCATATAATAAATATGTAGCTAGGATTGTATGGAAGGGAGTTGCAGTAGCAGGGTTAACATATGGTAAGGATGCATTATGTGTTAGTAAAAGGGTTTTAGATTATTTAGAGAAAGTACAAAGGGAAGTAGAAAGACATGCATTAGGTGCAGAGATGTGGACGGCAAAAGTGGCAATTCAAAGAGAAATGGGATGGTCAAGTTTTTATATGAGAGATGCAAAAAGTAAAATGAAAATGTTTGGTAGGTTGCAGTTTATGGATAGTAAAAGAATAGCCAAAATTAGTGTTTAATTGGGTTATGAGTAAAGGGCAGGTAACAAGATGGGTGAGAAAGGTAATGCGGTATGCAAAAGATTTGGATAAAGAATTTATATCAGTATACTTGTATAAAAGGTGGGATGATTGTGTTAGGAGGATTGTTGAGTGTTATAGTGGTAAGGAATGGGATAAAAGAATAGAAGCATTAATAAAAAATAGGGAGTTGGAGAGATGGAGAACTAGTATGGAGTAGAGTTTAAATATATATATAGAAGTAAATGGAATATTGGATGCGAGTTAATTTATGATAATAGTAAGGAAAGTAGTTTATTGTTTAAGGCTCGAACGGGATCTTTAGCAACAAGAGAATATACATGTAAATGGAAAACTATGGGTAATTTAGAGTGCAAATTGTGTAGGGAAGATATAGAAAATATTAGGCATCTGTTGATTGAATGTAAATGCTTGAAAGCAGAAAGGGTACAGATAATGAAGTTATGGGAGAATAGGTATGAACAAAGTGACTATACAGAAAGTGAGTTATTAGTTTTTATGCTGGGTTTGCGAAAAGATAAGGGGGATTTAGATATAAAGGCCATAGAATTGACAAGATTTTGTTGTGGAAATGGGATGAAGCAGAATATGGGAAGACTTGGAGTTGAGAATGGAAAATAAAGTGGCTAACAGGTTTATCTCGGCATAATTGCTGAGATATTCTTGACTTCATTTAAGGAGAAGCCAAATACATCATCACATCACATTGCCTGTTTACTAAAGTAGATACATAATGGAATACTACTACTGTCTCTTGTCTTGTTTATTATTTATTTAAATAGGATGTTAAATGAATGTAATGTTGTCTAGAATAAACTTACAACACCTTAAAGATAGTTCTCTTCACATGGAATAATAATAAAATGGCAGTGTTTTTAGATATATAATAAGAGAATTGATAATATTTATAAGAAATTTAATATGAAATTAAATGTGAGGAAAACTAAAGTTTGAAGACAGGTAAAAAAAAAAGAATTCGAGAATAGTAATTGGATAAAATAATAGAAAATATAAAACTGGTTATTTGAAGGTAATGGAAATAAAAAAAAATAAAGATTTCTTTGTGCATCATTAAAATTATAAATAAGAAAGGTGTTCATTAATTAGGACAGAAATTCAGAAGATTAGGAAGAGACACTTTTGAGATATGGTTTGGAAGAAAATGAAAGGGATATGGTTTGAAAAATGAACACATTGACACAGTAGAAGAAGATATAAATATTTATTGAAAAAATTATAAAATAAGAATTATATTGGGCAGTTTTTTAGATATAGAGGAATTATAAAGGTTGTATTGTAGATAACTATATTGGCTGAAAAAAAAACAAAGAAATTTAGTTTTTAGTAATATTTGAAGAATAAAGAAATAGGAAACGTGAAAAATGACATCTTGGATAAAGACTGGGATTTATCTATTGGTAAATATCTTTTTTTATCTTAAAATAGTGAACTTATTGCAAATATTAAAATGAATATAAAAAAATTACCATTTGATATTTATTTTACTATGTTTTTTATTATTATTATTGATAATTGTTCCACATTTGTTTTTTCTTATTAAAAATTGCTTTGAAACTAAACAGTTATTCTTACTAGTATCAAAATTAAATAAAGTCTATTTAAATTTTATTTTATTATGTATTTATACATTTTTGTTATTTTATTATAATATTTTTTTTTTCTTTCTTTAGAGCGGGGGGTTTGTCTTCCGACAGTGTCATTATGGTTATTATTTGTTTATATAGAAGCCTCTGTAAGGTTACGAGAATTAAAAAATTTACCTATACATTTAGACCTTTGTCGGCCGTTTGCTGCTCATTGGTAAGTTTTTTTCATATTCTTTTATTAGATGCATATTATACAGTCTTTACAAATGGTAGTAACTATATTTAATGTGAACTGCTTTTATTTTATCAAGTGGTTCTGACTAATTTATTTAATAAATATTTCTAAACTTAATCTAGAAAGTTCTTTTAATTTCAAAAATCTTTACTAATTTCAAATTTAAGACTTGAATGTGGTAAAATTTATACTAAGGATTGTATTAATGCTTTATTTCTTTATTTAGTCTATTTGCATTCTTACAATTGTATTTAGGTAGAAATATCCACAATTAGGTATTTTATTTACATTACTTCTTTTTTTTTTTTTTAAGATTTAAGACATTTCATAGATATATTCTGAGTCTTTATAATGATAATTAATGACTGCTAGTCTACTTAACACAGACATTATCTTTTAATAATGGCCATATTAATAATGTTGATTTTATTAATGCTGATGCTAATTCCATTAAGGAGAAAAATACTTCCTAAAAAAATATTAAGTTAGCAAAGTTATATAAATAGTAAATTTAATGACAAAGATTATATTTCAAACACTGCTGTTTTTCTTTAATGATCAAATAGAACTATACTTTGGAATTTTGGTGGATATTTACAACAATATCAATGCTTTAATAATATACAATTTTTTACCACTTGCTATGAACTTTGACAGTATTGCCATACAGTGCAAATCATAGTAATCAATGGATGTAAGAAAATTTATGCATAAAATCCTTACCTAGTGCCTACTCATCCAACATCCCCAGACTAGTTTTTAACTTGTGGTTTTCATCATTGTGGAGCCTTGGATCTGATAGCACTGCACTTAGATTTTAGAATCTAATCCAATCCTTCAGCAGTTCAAAATGAAAGCACAATGTTTTTAATTGTAGTTCATTTTCTTGTTTAGTTATATAGATCTGAACCCAGTTCAGTATCTATACATTTTGGTGTCTTTGGTTCTTTAATAATCACAATCGCCATAATCCCATGAGCAGGAATGGATTAAACTATTAAACATCATATGATTACCATTTAATGACAAACTCTCCTTACAGTAGTGTCACCCAGTTCAAACCATAGTAATCATTGGATGCAAAAAGGTTTATGCATAAAATTCCTATCAAATCTTTTTGCATTCATTGTTTACTATTGCTTGCTACTGTATAGAGAGTTTGTCCTTGTTTTAACAGCTTGTGTAATCATAGAAAATGGTAATTATCTCATATTTAGTCATTTAATAACATTCGTGCCCATGGGATGATGGTAACTGTGGTTATTAGAGAACCCAAGGCACCAAAATGTGTAGATATTGAACCGGGTTCAGATCTACATAACTGTACTAGCAAATGAACTACAATTAAAAACATTAAGCATTTTCATTTTGTACCCATAGCTTTATAGTTAACTAAAAGGTAAAACATGGCTGCTAGAAGGTTGCATTAGATCTTAAGATCTAAGTGCAGTGCTCTCAGATCCAAAGCTCCTCACTGGGGATATTGGATGAGTAAGCATTAGATAGGGATTTTATGCACAAAGCTTCTTGCATCCATTGATTGCTATGGCTCGCATTGGATGGCACTATTATATGAAAACTTTGTCATTGAAGAAATTGCTGATCTAGATTACAAGAATAGACAGCTTTCTAAGAATTTTTGTCAGAAAGTGAATTTGAGCATTGGGAATTTATCAAATATTTATGAAGGACAATACATATGGGCTAGAAATAATATATTTCACACAATAGATTATGTATTAGAGAAAGAGGGAATGAATAAAGTACAGAAAATTGAAGTGTTTGGTAATGCAGAGAGAGTATATAATAGTAATCATAATTTTTTTTATAATAGAAATGGGTAGTAATGTGATAGAAAATAGTAATAAAAGTAGAAAGGTGATAGAAAATAGTAATAAAAGTAGGAAGAATAGTGAAAGACATAGATGGAGAATGAATGATGAGAATAAGTTAGAAGAATATAAAATAAAAGTTGAAGAATATATGGAAGAGTTGGTTGGGGATGAATATAAAGACTGGTGTGGTGAAGTAGAAAAAGTGGCAAATAAGGTTTTAGGTGAGAATATTCAGAAGAATAAAAGTAAGAGAAAAGTGATAGTAAAAGTGTAAAAGATAAAGAAAAGCATGCAGAGAATATAAGTGTGCTATTATGAACAACAAAAGTGAAAAAGATGTTAATGATAAATGGGAAAAGTATTTAAAGAAAAAGAAGTTGGCCAAAATCGATAATTATAGAGAGAGAATGGATTTAAATAGTAAATTGTTGGAGGATATTAATAAAAGTGGTAAAGATAGGAGTAAAAAATTTTGGAAATATATTAAATGAAGGAATATAGGGAGAGATAAATAATATTACTAGATAATAAGGAAATAGAGTATAACTCTAGAGATGAATTAGAGACAATCTTAAATAAGTATGTAATGGATATAGAGTATAACTCTAGAGATGAATTAGAGGCAATCTTAAATAAGTATGTAATGGATATAGAGTATAACTCTAGAGATGAATTAGAGACAATCTTAAATAAGTATGTAATGGATATAGAAAATATGTTACATGTGAAGGACTGAGTGATAACAAACCCAAAAGCATATAGTATTGGAAATATTAGCTTTACAGAAAATGAACTGAATGAGGCAAGGGAAAAAATTGAAAAGTTGGAAAGGAAAGAGGCTTAGATGGATGGGAAGTGGAGATGGTAATGAATTTAGGACGTAGAGCATAATTAAACCTATTGTCATGTTTTAATAGGATGACATAGAAGATAGATTTTCCGGATAGTTGGAACAATACAAGAGTAAGGTTATTATTTAAAGGAAAGGGTAAGGATCATAGAAAGTTAAGTAATTATAGACAGATAGCTGTAATGTCAGATTTATTTAAAGTTTTTGCATATATAGCAGCTGGAAGTGTCACAAACTGGATGGAAGAAAATAATATAGTGGGAAAAATGTAAGGAGACTTTTGATCGGATAGGAGTATAGGTGATAGTTTATTTGTAGTTACACAACTTATAGATATGAGTAGAAATACAGGTAGACAATTATATATAGTTTTTGTCGATATAGAGAAAGGCATATGATAGAGTAAATAGAAATAGATTATGGGTAGGTTTAGTAAATTTGGGAATGGATGAGGTTTAGTGGATCTTATTAAGAAATTATATGAAAATAATTACTATACGTATCAGTTAGGGAGTATAGAATTAATTAAAATTAAAAATGGGGTGGGACTAAGGCAAGGATGCCCTATGTCACCTATTTTATTTTTGTTATATTTGAGAGAAATGGAGAGAGCCATAAAATGATTAGGAAGAGGGATAAAGATACCATTAATAGGTGGCAAGAAAATATATACATTATCTGGTCTTTTATTTGCGGATGATGTCTTCTTGTGCACAGAAAGAAGAGAAGATATGGAAATTATGCAGAGGACATACGTAAGGATAGGAAAAGAGATGGGATTAAATTTAGTGAAGAAAAATCAAAAGTAATGATGATTAATACTGGGGAAAGAGAAGATAAAGAATTTTTATTGGAGGATGTAAAGTTAAGTGTAATGAATAGGTATAACTATTTAGGAATCATCTTAAGTAATCAGAGATGCTTGGATGAGTGGGAGAAAAAATTGATAAATGAAGTAAAGAAAAGGGAAAGGGAATGATAAAGAAATTAACAATGTTTTCATATAATAAATATGATGTAGCTAGAATTGTATGGAAGGGAAGGGCAGTAGCAGGGTTAACATATGGTAACGATGCATTAGTGTTAGTAAAGTAAGTAGGAAGGCATACAGATGTGTGGATGGCAAAGGAGGCAATTCTAGGAGAAATGGGATGGTTAAGTTTTTATATGAAAGATGCAAAAAGCAAAATAAAAAATGTTCAGTAGATTGCAGTTTACGGATAATAATAGAATAGTCAAAATAGTATTTAATTGGGTTATGAGTAAAGGGCAGGCAACAAGATGGGTGAGAAAGGTAGTACAGTATGCAGAAAATTTGGATAAAGAATTTAGTCAGTATACTTATACAAAAGGTGGGATAATTGTGTTAGGAGAATTGTTGAGTGTTATAGTGACAAGGAATAATTTAGAAGAATAAATGCATTAATAAAGAAGAGGGAGTTGGAGAGATGGAGAACTAGTATAGATAGTAAAAAGAGTTTAAATATATATAGAAGTAAAACAGAATATTGCATGCGAGTTAATTTATGATAATAGCAAGGAAAATAGTTTACAGTTTAAGGCTCAATCAGGATCTTTAGCAACAAGGGAATATATACATAAATGGAAAAATATGGATGATTTAGTCTACAAGTTATGTAAGGAATGCATAAAAAATATTAGGCATCTGTTAAATTAATGTAAATGTCTGCAAGCAGAAAGAGTACAAATAATGAAGTTGTGGGAGAATAAATATAAACAAAGTTATTATACACAAAGTGGGTACTTGATTTTTATGCTGGATTTAGAAAAAGATAAGGGAGATTCAGATATAAAGGTCATGGAGTTGACAAAAATTATGTTGTGGAAATGGGGTAGAGAAGGATAGAAAAGAATATGGGAATAACTTAGGGAAAGGAATGGAAAGGGAAGGTAAAGTGTCTAACAGATTTCTCTGGGCATGATAGCTGAGAGATTCTCCACACTGGAAAAAGAAAAGGTCACAGTGCATCTCATCTCATCATTGTTTTAACAGCTTGTTTAAGCATAGCAAATGGTGATCATGTGATATTTAGTGGTTTGCTATGAACTTTCCGCATTAAATGAAGACAGAATAGATTTTAGATACTACTGGTTAGGATATTAAACCTGATTGTTTCCTTAATAAATGTACTAATTGGGAATGCATTGACAAAAATTAGCCATACATTTGTGGCTAATAAATTAATCTTTCTAGTCCAAATTTGTAGCTTTGGCAAAATAATTAAGAAACTAAAATATCCAAAATATAACTAATATTAAAATGAAATAAATCCCTCAGGCAGAATGAGATAAATATCCAACTAACACTGCTCATCTTAAATCTCCATTTGATGCAGATTATGACATTTAGATATTCTCATAATAATATTATGCTTTTTTTTTAAATTCTGTACATAAGTAATTTTCATTAATAATTATAGAGACAGTATATCAACATTATTGAATTCTTACAACATACTATTAAACGTTTCCATGATTTTATTTGAGGAAAAAAAACTCTCTTCACTTTAGCCTGAAATATTTTCGACAGTAAATAACAATCAAAAAAGGAATAAAGTAAATAAGAAGAAATTTTTTTTTTTTATTGTCAGAGACCTAATTTTTGGATACAATAGTAGTAGTAATCAAATTATTTTCAAAAATTGTTTTCCACAAGGAATTGTATTTTTTTCCTTTAAATTCAAATCTACATGTTATACCACAATATTAATTAACACAGACATTACATATGCCTTAATGTAGTTCTCCATTTGCCTTCAAAAAATATATCTTTCTGAGCACTATATTATAAAGGCAATTACTTCTTTACTTTTAAAATGCTAAAATTCCATTAACTCCAAATCATACTTTATCTATGCAGACTTTAATTTCTCATCAGAAAATTTCAACATTTGCTTAACGAAAATATTTCCACGTATTGCATCTATTTCATCAATTATTGATCATTGCTATCTTTGGTCACATACTACTATTCACTTTATATCTATGGAAACAATTTGTTGCATCAATTGTTTTGATATGTTTACTCTTAATATCATTTTATTATAAAAACATATTCTTCCACTTAAATATTACTGTTGAGATTTGTATATATAAAAATTAAATTTTAACTACTATTTATTCTCTGCTGAACTATATTTTTAGTAAACACTCTAGAAAGTGGACATTTAAAGAGATTTTATTTTGTATGTGATTACTTATTTTCAATCTAAATTACTAAAAACCATAATTCAATCACATTTAAATAAAATTTGAAATATTTACTATTGCTAAATAATTTTTTTATACTAAATTTATAAATAAATAATAAGAGTTAATTATTAGAGTTTTTTTTTTGTTTTTTTTAAATACTCAGCTTGATAATACAATTTTAATTAATTATAAATTTCTTCATTTATTTTTCTTATTTTTTAAAAAAGATGCCTGTACCACATTATTTATTTTTTAATGTTTTACAAATTCGAAATTATAGGTTATTTACAACCCAGAACAAATTATACATTTAGAATATGTATATTCTAATCTAACTCTAGACAATTGAGCTACAAATCAGTAATGAGATTAATGATAAATCCTCATACACTTTAATGATAAAATTGATAAGAAACAAAAGATTTACTAATTCAACATGTGATCCAAAATAATTTTAAGTTATGCAATGATAAAAGATTAAAAAAATAAAATATGTTCAAAGCAACAATAAAGTAAGAATACTTGGAGAAATGGAAAATGTGTCCTAAATTATTTACTTTGTCAAATTTCAATTTATTCTTATGCAATTATAGTGTTAATTTATGAAAATAATATTTTCAAAAGTCAAGAATAAAAGGGTAATTAAAAAACCTCATGCCAGATATATGTAGACATTACACGTAAGTGATGGCTGCTTCAATATTCATAAATAAAAAACATCAAAACTTTTTCAAATTAAATTAAAGATTTGACATGAAATTTTTTTACTGCATTAATAACTTTAGCCCGAATCTTGATGGTAAACAAAAATGTCTAATCAAATATATTTTATATGATGTCTAATGATATATTAATTAATCTGGAATGATTAACTAGTGATTGTTTTTCCTTTCAATATTAATTTATATTTTGAGTCATAAATATTTAAACTACAGATATTTAAATCAATTTTATTAGCAGTATTCATTTGCATTTCTTTCTTCATGTAATTAAATCAGTCAACTGCTTTCAAAACTATATTAATCATTTTAGTTTTAATCTTTAATTGTATACAAAAAATGTTTGTTTATGTGCTAACATTCATAATAAGCTTAAAATTATATCTTTCTTAATGTCATAATTAATTTTGTAATAACTTTTTTCTAAAAAAAAACAAACACTGCTAGTTTCTTGATTAACTAAAAAAAAAAAACCTCAAAATAAGTATAGGGTATATTTTTGGATTATTACTGCAAAACAAATGTGCAACAATTAAAAAAAAAAAAATTATGATTAGAATTTGAAGATGTGACTAAATAAAATGATAGAAAATAAAAAGATGTGTATTTTATTTGTTGATAAAAAATTTCTTAATTGAAGACATAAAATAATGATCAAAATTTTTCCAAACAAACTGCTGGAAAGATTCTGAAAATGTATACTTCAACTCTGTTAAAAACAGCAAATTAATATCATCTCTTAATGTATATGACAATTAAAATATTTAAACTTATCTAATGAAACTGATTTTATTTTGTGAAAAAGCTTTAATATTAGTAGTAATCACAATTTGTAAAAAAAAATTTATTATTTTAGAAACATGATAAAAGCAACTACAATAGTAAAAAGATAATGGAAAAGTACTAAAAAACTGTTACCTTTGTTTACAAGATGTTTTGCAC
Source organism: Epiperipatus broadwayi (assembly GCA_028023455.1). Taxonomy (NCBI): domain Eukaryota; kingdom Metazoa; phylum Onychophora; class Udeonychophora; order Euonychophora; family Peripatidae; genus Epiperipatus; species Epiperipatus broadwayi. The sequence goes on from JAQFVV010012629.1 coordinate 1,450,425, forward strand.
AACATTTTTAGCAAATGGAATAATTCATTTATGATATCATTCCAAAAATTAAATAGCTGTTAGGAAAAAAACCCTCTAGTCCTATCCACAAAAAAATAATAAATAATATGGTAGTAAAAAAATTTATATTTTTCTTCACTTATTTCATATTCTAGTAATAATAGTTAGGTGCTTAAATATTAAATAATAATTAGACTGAGCATGCAAAAAATAAAAAAACTTAATTTTTTTTTAACTTCTTCAGTTATCTAAAAAAAAAAATTAAATTCATTTGGATTTGAGTCTAGGTTATGCCCATTACAGGCAGGCAAATGTGATAACTACTAAATTCAGAGAACTTCATTTGTATTATACAAAAAAAAAAAAAGTGATATAGACGAGTAATTACGTCTTTAAAAAACTAGAAAACAAAATTTTAAAAAATGCAAATTCATCAATAAAAAAAAAATATTGGAAATTTCAAGATGGAAAGATATAGATTTAAAAAAGTTAAAGTTGATTAAATGTACTCTGTAAATGACATTTCTTCAACAATATCTAATAAATCATAATCAAAAATTTGTAAATTAAATTCATCTAATACAAACAGATTTAAACTTTAGTGTAATCAAAGTAGCATTGCTTAGGGACATTTAGAAAATGCAAAAGAAATTGAAGTCATTCTTTGATAATAATAAAAAAAAACTTTTTATTTGACTGAATTAAAGATTTAAAAAGTTTATTTAATTTTGTATAAAATGCAGTGTGAAATATTAAATGGACATTTTTAATATCAAAAATAAAAAATATTGAAGAAAAAAAATTGTTTGAAATTTCTATTTATACATTAATGATACCCATCATCATCATCATCATCATTATCAACCATTATCAATCCACTGCAGGATGAAGGTCTCTCCAAGTTTAATCCATCTTCTCCGATCTTTAGCTTCTCTTCTCCACATCACCCCTACACATTTTCTTATTTCATCCATCCATCTTACATGTGGTCTCCTTCTGGGTCTTTTACAATCTCTTGGAATCCAGTTGAAAATTTCAATTGTCCATCTATTATCATCTCTTCTAGCAATATGTCCAGCCCAACTCCACTTCAATCTTTTAATTTTTTCAATGAGGTCAGTAACACCTGTTTGTTCTCTTACCCATACATTGCGTTTTCGATCTCTTCTTGTTACTCCCAACATACATTTCTCCATACTTCTTTGAGTGGTCTGAAGTCTCTGTATTGATCTTCTATTAAGTGTCCAAGTCTCAGATCCATAAGTAAGAACTGGTAAAACACATTTGTTAAAAACCTTTCTTTTCAAACACATAGGCATATTTCCTTTTAATATCAAGTTATTTCTACCAAAAGCACTCCAACCAAGTTTAATTCTATGATTAATTTCCTCTATTATGTTTCCATCTGTATTAATAATCTGACCAAGGTATTTGTAACTCTTAACTTCTTCTAATTCATCATAATCTTTATTTTCATATTTTGAGCAAATCGATTAAACATTACTTTAGTCTTTTTAACATTTATCTTTAGTCCTACTTTCCTACTTTCATCTGATAACTCCTGCAACATTTCCTGCAGCTCGGAAGCATTATTTGCAAAAACAACTACATCATCTGCGAAATCTAAATGACTTAAATAATCTCCATTTACTTTCACTCCTTTAGTTTCCCATTTTAATCCACAAAATACTTCTTGCAGCACTGCTGTAAAAAGTTTTGGAGATATGGAGTCACCTTGTCTTACACCTTTCTCAATGTTGACTTTCCCAGTATCATTATGTAATCTAATTGTTGCTGCTGCATTTTTATAAATATTCTTTAAAATATGACAATATCCTGGATCTATACCTTGATGATCCAATGCTTTAATCACTGAAGAAATGATACCCATATACCTTTTAAAATATAGTTTTCAGTTGGCAGAAAGAGCAATATATATTATTTTTTGATAAAAATGAAAATTAGAGATAGTGATCATATGAACTCTTACTTTTAAGCTATAATTGAAAATAAAAAAATTTTTTTTATATAAATTACTTAGCAAGATAATAATAATAAAAACATTAAATAAAAAAAATTTTTAAAAACATTTTTTTCAAATAATGTTTTTATGTAAATAGCCCACTAAAAAATAACAGAGTAATAATCTATTTCTTTAAAAGCATTTGAGGCTTTTTTCATTTTTATGATTACTAAAAATATTAGAAAAATATTTGTTATATCAGTTATTTTATGTTGACAAAATTATTTGGATATTAAATCTGCAAATTATATGACATGATGAAGTTGTATAGTACTTCCAGTAGCTGTAATATTTATTGCATTTTTTTCAATAATCTTTTTTTTTTTTGTTTTTAATTTTTAAATTTATATATATATGGGAAGTAGCTTTTTATTTTATTGCTTTATTTTTATTTTTTTCCTTTTTTAAAATTTCACTTGTGTTAAATATTCATGCGCTAAAATGAAAATGTTATATGCTAATCAAAAATTGTTAGATTCACTTCAATGTAGACTTAAGTTGGCCAATCTTTATAATGTGGTTATATATTTTAACAGTATTATGTGGTAATGTGAAAACTATCTGAACCACCATTGATACTTTATGCTAGGAGATTGATGATGATATTCTTTTGACTGCCCTAAATTATGCTTGAATTAGGAGATATTATTAGTTTTGGAACAATATTTATTTTATAATTGCTCTGATATTTTTTTTATCACAACCATATCATAATGCTGATCAATATACTTATAACCAAACATAAACTCACATACCTACATATTACTGTGTTCCAGATCATCACATAAGACTTTATTTAACAAAATATGAATTTAATAACAATCATAATATATATAAAAAATACTTGAAGAATAAATTTTATTTTATTCACAAAATTTGTGATAGAATTTAATATTTAAAAATTGGCTGAAAGGGAAAAAATTAAATAATTCTTTCTTTCTTAAATATTATGATATTGTCACAAATTTATCTGAATTTTAAACCCGGAAGAAAGTATAATTATTTTTTAATATTAGCGTAGCAACAGCTTGATTTATGACCCATGGAGCTATAATAATAATCCTGAATGCATTTCGCAATTATTATAAATATTTATTTTTATATAATAAAGAAGTGAATAATAAGTAAATCAATTAAATGTTAAATTATAGAATTAATTGAAATATAAATTGAGATTAAAATTCTCCTTTTTGTTCTTTTGAAAAGCAGTCCTTGACTTTGTTAAAGTAGATTTCTATTAGCTTCGCTTTAGAAGACAATATTAAACATAAAAGTTACTTTCTTGATTTTAGATATTTCTTTCATCAATTAAATGGTTGTAGATACCGATGTAATTTATAGACAGGGATCATTGGAAAAAGCAGACTTGTAAGTAATAAATAATTATTTAACATAACTATACTGGCTGGAATATAACTTCATAAAAGAATTTTATCCCTGCAGTAAAGTTAATTAAAACATATCAGGTTTATCAGTATTGCATTTTTATAGCTTTTCTCCAACAATCTATCTTTTACCATGCTTTATGGTCCAGTGTTTTAAGTTCCATGGATCCAAGCTTCAGCTCAACATAGTTCTCTGCTGATAGATATAAACTCTTAACTGTAACTGCTAATTATAACTGATAGGATGTTTTTTGCAAAAGTAAAAGTTTTTGTTTTAATAATGTTGTTTTCTTTTTTTAATTATAACAAACATTTTTAAAAATATGTTCATTAACTTGCATTGTTTAATAAATAAATTGGAAAAGCATGTTTTTCAAATTAAATTAATAAAATATTCTTAAAGTACATGTAATATAGACATACACACACAAAAAAAATTTAATTCAGCACAACTTTTTTAGCATTTTTTTAAAGCATAATTGTTATCATTGATGATGAGTCTCTCTCAATATAAAAATATATTGAAACAATATGTGCATTATAAAAGTTTATTGTCATGTTTACTTATGTTTTTTTAATACTAATAAAACTTTTCCTCAAAAATAATAAAATACTTCTTACAATAATACCATTGTTTTATTTAACTTACTTTTGTATTACCTTCAATATGTAATATAGAAAGAAAAAAAATTAAAAAAAGAATTATTTTTTTTTAATGAAAATTTTACTGCAGGATTATCTTAAAAGGTTAAATCAGTTATTTTAATTGTTTTATACTAAAACTAATATGTACTAAAATATTTTCTAAGAAAAGTTATTTCTGTTTTATTTGAAAGGAGTTTTGTCAATGCCATATTATATTTGTTAACTTCAGTAAATGAACTTTCAGTTATATATTATGCCATTACAGGTAAAAGAGAAATATCCAGAAATATTGATCATATATCCACCCACATATTGTTATGATGCTAGATGAGGCAGTATTTCTCAAGATTAATGTTCTTGATATAGATATTAAAGTAAATTACTCTAATCATAAAGCCAATGCATAGTTAAATAAATAATCAAATTATTCATAATATTTAGCAAATTAAGAATAATAATTTATACATGCAGAACGATCAATGAGTGTGGTTGTGATAAATGCAAATAAGGAAAAAGAGAGAGAAGGAGAATGCTTTCTTGGACAGCTTTTTATGAGAATATAATGGAAATTCCTGTAGGATTAAATTATCCATATTTTTCTTAAATGAGGTTTAAGATACCTGCATTTAATTGTGAATTACAAACTCTTTTCTTTCTTTAATGAATGAATGACATCTAATGGTGTGCATTTAAATACGCATTTTTAGGTATCTGGTGTCATTTAATTCCACTTGCAAAATACTTAATACTACAATGCATAACTAATGATAACTATATTACTTCTGCCTAAGTGGCAGCAAGTAAATGGCATAAATAATGATGATTTTTAACTTTCCCTAGATAAAAATTTAGTTTTGATAGTGTCATGGATGAGATACAATTTGAATGTAAAATTAAATTCTGTTTTAATATTTTAATTTTGAAAATTCAGAAAAGACATAAATACACAATAAAATGAGAGACTAAGCTTAAATCTCTTTTGAAAGACATTGCTTTAATAGAAAGTTAATTGAATTATTCAAACAAAATAATAAATGATAAACAAGTTATGAAAATAATTCCATAGGTCTCATATAACAATGTATTTCATAGTTGAAATGTCAAAACTAATGGCAGTAAGAAATACAATCTAGGAGAAATTACATAATTCTTTCCTAGACGCAAATAAATAAAATAATTTTTTAAAAAAACATATAGCTCATGCACACGAGTTTAAGGAGATATTACTTTATATTAAAATCTTATATATACACATGTATATTCTAACAACCAAGAGAACAAGCTGGATTTAAAAGTGTTTTTAGTACAATGGATCATATCCAGGTATTGAGAGAAGTTATAGAAAGAGCAAATGAATATGAGTTGCCATTAGGTTTTGGATTTGTAGATTATGAAAAGGCCTTTAATTCTATAAACATTTATGCAGTGATTAAAGCATTAGATCATCAATGTATAGATCCGGAATATTATCATATTTTAAAGAATATTTATAAAAATGCAACAGCAACAATTAGATTACATAATGATACTGGGAAAGTCAACATTGACAAGGGTGTAAGACAAGGTGACTCCATATCTTTAAAACTTTTTACAGCAGTGCTGCAAGAAAAATTTTGTGGATTAAAATGGGAAACTAAAGGAGTGAAAGTAAATGGAGATTATTTAAGTCATTTAGATTTTGCAGATGATGTAGTTGTTTTTGCAAACAATGCTTCAGAGCTGCAGGAAATGTTGCAGGAGTTATCAGATGTAAGTAGGACTAAAGATAAATGTTAAAAAGACTAAAGTAATGTTTAATCGATTTGCTCAAAATATGAAAATAAAGATTGATTATGATGAATTAGAAGAAGTTAACAGTTACAAATACCTTGGTTAGATTATTAATGCAGATGGAAACATAATAGATGAAATTAATCATAGAATTAAACTTGGTTGGAGGCTTTTGGTAGAAATAACTTGACACCAAAAGAAAATATGCCTATGTGTTTGAAAAGGAAGGTTTTTAACAAATGTGTTTTACCAGTTCTTACTTATGGATCTGAGACTTGGACACTTAATAGAAGAGCAATACAGAGACTTCAAACCACTCAAAGAAATATGGAGAGATGCATGTTGGGAGTAACAAGAAGAGATCAAAAATGCAATGTATGGGTAAGAGAACAAACAGGTGTTACTGACCTCATTGAAAAAATTAAAAGATTGAGGCTGGACATATTTCTAGAAGAAATGATAATAGATGGACAATTGAAATCTTAAACCGGATTCCAAAAGATTATAAAGGACCCTGAAAGAGACCACATGTTAGATGGATGGATGAAATAAGAAAGTATGCAGGGGTGATGTGGAGAAGAGAAGCTAAAGATCAGAGAAGATGGATTGAACTTGGAAAGACCATCCTGCAGTGGATTGATAATGGTTGATGATAATGATCCTCTAACAGTTAACTCTTGCACATACACAATCTCTTGCTATCAAAAATGAATATTTTCCTCTCTGTATTGCATTATTTTTGCATATATGATGACAAATTCCATTAAATTATATAATTTTATAAAAGAATATACAAAAATTGTAAACTTTCATGTCGAAATATACTTCAGCTTTGGGGTCTTTTATGTCTTCTTAAAATGTATATTGAACTAAAAGATTTTTAATGCTCCCATTGAAATATTCATTTTAGCAAGATCGTTTTGATACCTATATTTTTGTGGTTAATGCTGAAATCTTATTTAAATATTTCACTGGGAAGCGCCATTAGGTTTTCAGTATTCCAGTGAAAGCTTTCTTGACTTAATATTATTTCTTTTGTATTATAGATTGGTATATAGATAGTCTGAGCATTTTATCTTAAATATGAAACATTGGCATGCTCTTTATTTTCAAATGAATCCATCTGTTAAGTGAATTTTATTGGTATTCCTTTTTTTAAAAGGCTATAATAGAGTTCATTATTCAGTTAAGCACTTATATGTTATTTGCATATATGTTTTTATGAATAAATTTGGTTTTTAAGAGATATATTTTTATAACATCCATGACATTTTTTTCAATGATTTCCTTTCTAGAATGATAACAATAGATTTTTTTCTTCCCACAGAGAGTTAAAAATTGCTTTTTTTAACTCTGGATAAGGGGTTTCTGCATTTTTATTATTAGTAGAATTATTAGTGAAACAGTATGATTTAGAAAGTTTTTAAAAACAAGTGTTTTTTTTAAAGTAAAATATTATTTCAAGGTTTTATTTCTTTTTTTCAAAATCTTCCTTTTTTTGATCATAAGCGTATATTTTTCTTGACATATTAATCAATCACAGCACTATATTATGCAACAACATTAAAAAATAATAATTAGATTTTTTAAGTATAAATTCTACTGAGCTAAGATAAGATAAAGTTAATGCTATTATTTAATTTGTACTTTTATAAAATAGTTGCAAAATTACATATAATTAACCCAGTATAATGTGTGGATGCAGCGGATAATCTTTTATCTTCTTTACATGCATATAAGGCATCCATATTGTTAAAGCCTAAAGATTTAGAAATGTGGGTTATAGATTAGGAAAGCAAAGAATATGTTTTAATCAACTATTAATTGATTGTTATTAAATATTATAACTGATATTACATATACATGCATAATCCTTGTCTTCTTTTGGATACATTCTTTTTTCCCTTTAAACAAATATAAAGACCATTAAATTGACACAATTATATCTTATTATAACATTTATATATACAATTATAGATTTATAATTTCAATTTTAATATTCTCAAACCATTGGTTCACATACTATTTTTAGGAAGAATGAAATTTAATCATATAATTTTGTATAATAAAATAAGTATAGTCAGATCCAGTGCAACAAATGCAGATATATGCAATGAACTCAAGCCCTTCCATGCTTCTACATATTTTGCATTGTCCCCTAATAGCAGTTTTTTTTAATATTAAAATCTTTATATTATGAATGAAATATTGTATTTTTATTTATTAAAAATATAACTTTACAAATGAAAAGCATTCTATAGAAATCTTGTTTTGACCTTTGCAAATTTGGGGGAAAAAAAGAAATACATAATGGGTCTATGGCAATGTTAATAAAAGAAATAAATTAAAAAATCCCAGTTATTGAACTTCATTTCTAAAACTCAAATGAATTATCATTAAGTCATCATAAAGCAATAAAATTTTATTATAAAATTTAAAATTGCATTTATAATTATTAAAATATCACAAAAGTTATGTTTTACTTAAGTGCTTGGCAGAATCATATGATTGTAGTTTCATTTTTATTGTTAATATGAATTACCTAACTTCTTATTTTGAAGATTGTTTTATGCTAATATGGTATAAGGAAAGAGGAGTAAGATAGATAGACAAGGGAGTAGATAATATTAAACATGGTAATGATAGGGACTGAAACATTTAAGTTAAATGTAGGACTGCTATATTATTTCATGGTAAAAGAAGCACTAGTAATTATAAATATATAAAATTTTGTTACATTTTTATATAAATGTGTGGATTCGTGTATTGATAATATTTCATAAATTAGAAAAGTGTGCTAGAAAGACTAACAAAATAATTTGTGAAAATCTTGGATAATTAAATGTTTAGATTTAATAAATGTTTCTAAAATAATAGAATATAAAATCTAATGAAATTGTTGATGTTAAAATAGTAATAAAATTTTATTGATCTAATAATGTTGATTGACAAATGTTTATTGCTCTAGTAAGGTTTGTTAATAAATAGATAAATGCATTTCATTTATTTATTAATAATAAATTGATGTTAAACATTTTTTTATTATTATTGTTTTGTATTTCAAAATGAATACACATTCCCGCCAATAGTGAGAAAAACTGTAGGAATCCCATCTGATTATTTACAGTAATATGGAGATGCCCCAGAAATCAACTACAAGAAGAGATGCATTGTGGAAAATTTTGATGTCATAGGAGAAAATGTATAAATATTAGGAAATTAAAATGAGAGGTCTATCAATAAAATTTTCAGTGTAATATGAGATTAGTCGTGTTTTTATCCAAAATCGCCATTTTTGTACCTACCTACCAGAGGATGACAGGGTAGAAAACATCTAGTAATTTGTTCTAGACAGGGTCAGATCTCTATTCCATTTCATTTGCAATGATGGATATATATTAAACTAAAATATAAAATGAAAAACATCACTTTTTTTTTTTAAAAAAAATTTCAGTTAAGAAAATTTGCGATATTGAAATTTTAGAATAGCCGACTAAATTTGTTTCGAGGAGTAAATGGCTAAATTGTGTTTCTCGAATATCAAAAGAATATGTTTTAAATATGTGATCTAGTAAAATTTTGACTTATTATACCAGGACATTATCCAGTAAAGAAAGCATTTAATGAAGGATTATGGAAGTGCCTCATATATAAAGGGATAAATAATATATTGTTCTTGAATAGAAACTATTGAAATAATTTTTTTAAAAACATCACAAACATGAAAGCAGTAGAGTGATTGGAATATTTGTTTTGACAGAGTTGTTCGAAGATTTTTTGTGTTTACTCGTATGACTATCAAAAAAATTTATGGAGAATAAAAGAATTTGAAATATATATATATAATATTTAAGATGAATATTTTCTAAAATGGATTAATTTAATTGTGATGATTTTAATCTTCAAAAAACGTGAATAATAGTGCTATAAATTGTTAAATCTGCTGTTGTTTATAAGTCCTATTATTGATAAATTTGGGAATGTTCAATATTGGATTCCTATGTAAATTTTATATGAATGATGTATTAATTATTTATGTTTTAATTGATAGATTAATAAATGATTAGTGTAGTAAATATACCAAATTTAAACATAAAGCTCTGTTGGAAATCCAAGTACTATATTTTATATTCAATTTTAAGGATATAGGATGACAGATAGGTGAGAATGAATACATATTAAATCTTTGTTGATGGAGAGAGATGGCATTATTTTTTTAATCTTTATTTTAAATTTATTTAAAATATAAATATTAAGCTATATTTATTTCATCATTTATTAAAAATTTTCAAGTCCCTTCTAGATTTAAATTTGAGTAAAAAACTATCTATAATAAGTAGTAAATTTTTCAGAATAAAAGTTATATAGGATGACAGATAGGTGAGAATGAATACATATTAAATCTTTATTGATGGAGAGAGATGGCATTATTTTTTTAATCTTTATTTTAAATTTATTTAAAATATAAATATTAAGCTATATTTATTTCATCATTTATTAAAAATTTTCAAGTCCCTTCTAGATCTAAATTTGAGTAAAAAACTATCTAGAATAAGTAGTAAATTTTTCAGAATAAAAGTTATTTTTATATTTGGTTCACCAAATACTAGGTGTTAAAATATGTTTGAATTAATTTAAAATTACTAGTTGATACTTGCTGTTGTGATGTAATTTATATACCAGTTCCACTAGCATGATGAAGTATTAAAATACTTTAGTGCATAAATGTTTATAAAATAAACTTTACAATAATAGAATTTGAATTCAAACTCAAGTGGATAAAGTGAGTGACAAATGTGTAAGTATTGAATTTATAGTCTTGAGATACTTAATTTGATTATATGTTCAAAATAAAAGTGGGATGAAACATTGTAATCTATCTACCACATGTATGTTGTATTGCCACACTTACCATGAGCTTATAAATCAAATGTAGATATAATCAATATACCACATACAACTTCAAAAAAGCCGAAAACATCTATCCTTAATATTTGTTGTCATACGATGATAATTCATATTATAAATGTTTATCCTTAATATATGCCATGTTGTAGTGATGATTTGAATTTTATTATTATTATTATATTGTTTTGTGATTTACATGAAATAAACAATTTTGTTATTTTTGATAAAGTATATGGTATTATTCTTTAATCATCATTTTGATACCATTTAAATTCCGATCAAAACATCACACTGCCAATTCATTTAAGGTTACTTAAATATTTTATTATATTTGCTGTTTGAATCCAATAAGTTAAAAGTAAAATATGTACATAAAAATCCCTGATACATACATATATTCATTTTGATAGTAATAAATGTTTATTAAAGAATGGCCCTGAGATAATTATTATGATAAGTCTTGATGAATATTTATCAATAGAAACTCTATGATTATGTAATCAATGAATAAGTAAAACAAAATTTTATAAGTTTGAAATCATTTAGTAATAAACCAGTGATTATTCAAATATTATAAAAATTATATATTATATTTAAAAGTTTAGTAGTCAATATTTGAATTCCTGAATAATCATATATTTACATTGATTATTTTGTTTGGAAATCTGGAATGAGTGCTTTTATATAGATTAGGGTCTTATAAAGGCTCAACCCTATGTGAATGTGTTTTCCATATACACAACCAGAAGTGCGTTTCAGTTTCTTGCTCCAAATTTTCATTTTAGCACAGTTAATCTTTTACTCACTGAGTCTTTTCCAAACAATGAATATGATTGTTGCAATTTGGCTTGTCCAATGTGTTGGCTATATTGATCAGCAAAAAGGTTTAGATCGATTATCTAGGATTTAAGCACTGTTGTCTGATTCTTTACATTTCACTTAGATTGAGAGGTTACAATACAAAACAGATATATGAGACACTGCTCCCAACATCAGTCTTGGCAATGAAATAAAGTTTATTTTTCTTTATAAGCAAGCGTTACTTGCAACAAAATATTATTTTTATGTTTAAAAAAACTGTAGATTGAAAAAAATATAGATATAAATTTGCTTAAGTTTAGAATTATTCAACATACACAAAACAGATCATTATTCTAAAGCACAAAATGGACTATTATTCTATAGCGTCATAAATTATTTATATAAAAAAAATTAAAAAGATTATATACTTACAATTATAATATAGAGAGTGTATCAATAGCTCAATCTCTATCTAGAATATTCTTAAAAGCAATGTCACTTATATAGACTTGCTTTATTGATGATTATTATACTTACAACTGATAGTAAATTATATTTCAGAGATTTTCTAGCCCTCGGATTAATGTTTATACCAATACATCGGAGTTTTAATTCTTATTTTCAGGGAAAAATAAATATACGTTCATTCTTTTTCATGAAATATAAAAAAGTAAGAAAACAAAAAAATTAAAAATCTCTTTTTACAAAAACTTTCATTAAAAATCCAATTTTTATTGCAAGAAAAAAAAAAGTATATCATTTTAAAAACAATGAAATTATGCAAATAACAATGTATGCCATGTGTTTCTAGGCCATACCAATTTCATGCTAGCACAATTTAAAGTCTATGATTAATCAAAATTCTTGAAAAATAATACTTTTGAGATAGTTCACAGTCAAGTCGTTAAATTATGCAGAAGGATAGATCCTGTATAATGGAGAGATGTTTGAATTTTTGTCTCCGGATTTGTATAGTTTTTATTAAATTGTGATGAATAGATGAGATAACTATATGTGATTATCATTAACAATATAAATGAATCCAGGTTTTTCAAAGATGATTTGTGTGAAAAGATACAGTTTATTCTATATTATTGTCTTTTCGGATGTTTTAAGAGTTATTAAATGATTTGAACAGAGAATAAAATTGGTTCACATTAATATAAGAAAGAGGTGAAAAAACAAATTAAGCAATTGGTGGATTGGGATAATATATCCAAGTGATTCTCCCCATATATTAATCCTAGTGTGATAGTGAAAAAGAAGAATCGATTAGGTTATGCTTAGATGCATGACAATTTAAATAACAGTATCTGATTGTAATATTCCATCTTCATTCCATGAGTTGTTGATGAGTTCAAAGATAAAAAGATTTTCTCTATTTTGATTTAGTCCCCAGTTTTTGGCACATTAAATGTCATCCTGAAGATCACCATTTCAATGCATATCAGTTTAACCAGATGTCTTTCTGTTTAATAAATAATGATTTTGGATTATTAAGATGTTTAGACCAAGTTCTATGCCTTGAGATAAAACAGATTATAAATGTGTATGTTGATTATGTGTTAATAACATCATTCACTTTAGATGAACATCCACACCATTTAACGAAATTGTGTTAAATGCAGAGAAGAGTACTTTGGCCACAGATGAAATTATGTTCCTAGATCCTATTATTGGGAGGAAAGATATTAGATTTTATTCTCATAAAATTAGTGCTATACAAGAATTTTTTATACTCAACAAAAAAACAAATTCAATTCTTTCTAGTGCTAATACTGTAAAGAATCCAAGAATATTATAGATGACATCCTTAGCTGCAATCCAGTCCAGTCAGTTTCACAATACTTAAATGCTGAAAAGATTTTTGCAAATGTTGGATTAGCCATCGATGAATCTATAGAAGATAATTTACAGCCTTTGCCAGTAAAACAATGACAGGATGGGCAATTAATGTCGATCATCGATGTTAAAATTATGGCTTAGTCAAATATATTCAGAATTATTATTTTTCTCTACCAATTGATTAAAATAGGTTTGAACCTTTGGAATAATTTTGTTATATAACTGTCACTAATTATGAAAATTCCAATTCTTCATATGGTTGATCTTTTTCCATTCATTTATAAGCAACAGTAATGATTGTACGCACTGCTGCATATCCGTCATTGATTGTTCTCCTTTCAACTCTTTTATCAGTTCTTGTTTGCCTCAGGGACCCTTGTTGGTTCCTATTACAACTTTTACATAAATAAGCAGTACAGTTATGATATGCTATCACTATCCCAAATGTATTCAGAATTCTGATTTTTTTTTGCCTACCAATTGATCAACATAGGTTTATAACTTTGATATGGGTTGTGGGCTTTAAGAGGATTATTTTATAAAATAACCATAAATACTTGCATAAACTAAGGAAAATATACAATTTTCTTCCACTTTTGTAAAGGCAATATGGGAGAAATTTCAAGTATTCTCACATTCTCTTGAAGTCCAAGATCAAAGAATCTTTCCAATCAGCAGCATTGTCAGCTTATTTGTAATACTTTATCTGTAGAAAAAATAACATTTATTTTTTAAAAACAAATCAATATTCACTTTAATTCTAGTTTCTGACATCAAATGAATCCACAGCCAGTAAAATAGCACTATAAATATACATGAGAATGAAAAAAGCCAAAAAGGATAGCAGCTTCATCAAATACTCCATAATCAATCATAGTTTAAAATCATTGAACTAGAATAATAGGACATCTTAGTTATCCTTTTATCTTTAATGAAAATATTATAAATATTTTTGAAAAATATTCTAAGCACATATTATTATAATAATAATTAACCATTTGCAATAAAAGTTGATTAATAATGATGTTTAAAAACCTAATTTCAAAATAAAATTATGGAGTCAGTATTTGTCTAAGTGTGCATACTATAATAATTTTACTCATGAACTATAAAAACAGAAATTGAAAATTAATTAATGTTAATGGCAAAAATAAAATATTAATTTTGAAGTGAAATTATGTCAACAATGATTGAAAATTAAATGCTAAACATGCAGTTATTAAATAGTGATAATATTAAATAGTACTATCACACTTATAACGTAAAGCTGTATAATTAATATCAATTAGTCCATTAAAATGGCTGAGCGCTTTCGAGAAACTATACTTCTCATAATCATAGCCAGTTCTGACTCGTTCGTTGAAATCTTCACTTTACTCCATTTTTAAAAAATAACACTTTAGAAGTCCACAAGTTGCAAAAGAGATTTTTAGATAAAGCAGTTTACATTCTATAACAAATGGAAACTTTTGCTAGTGTGAATTAACAAAAGCAAATGGCAGATGATAGTATCATTGAAGGGATCATCTATGAAATGTTTAAAGAATTTTTTGCTAATTCTTCTGGGCAGTTTCTGTAAATAAATTTATCATCAATAAAATATGGCTCACCAGATTCAGGAAAAGAGTTGGATAGTATAAGAAATTAATGATACTGCAGATAGAATCATTTTGAACATTATCTCACAAAATTTTAAGTGGAAATTCTGAAATCAATATTGTATGAGTTTTTATTAGAATATATGTATGTTTACATTTTAATTTTATGCTTTAAAATATGATTTGTAAGTTTTCATTAAAATTTAATTATATATTATTTCTAACAATTTTGTATATATTTATATTTACTGCTTAAATTGTTAATTTTGAATGATAACTTTGGTCTCTGTCATAGGACTGGAGATGGTTATGCCTAAATTCGTATTTCAACGAATGAAAATAATAAATGAGTTTCTGAAACCAATTAGTTTGTTGTACCAGGCTCAATGCATCTTTAACTGGAATAAATGTTAAATTAAGAGAAATATATTAATTAAATCCTATCATATAATTTAAGAGAAAATCTAACAGGAGATTCATTTATTAATATATTTGAAATATTCATATGAAAGAAAATAGCTACAGACTCCTGTTATATTTGATCCCCAGGTTCTTTAAAAAACTACTTAAAAGCAGTGAAAAGAAGCATGGTAACTTGTAATGTGTATGTTTATATATATATATAACATAATCATTTACTTTATATTTAATTATATATTACTGTTTGTATGTACTCATTTGGTAAGAGGACTTTGAAAGATGTCATATCTTTTATAATGAATTATGTTTATTAAAAAAAATTCATTTATTTAATAATAATTCATAAGATTATTATTTAGATTTTAAAATATATATATATCATCATCATTGTCAAACATTATTAATCCACTTCAGGATAAAGGTCTCGCCAGATTCAATCCATCTTTTCCACTCTCCAGCCTCTTTTCCACATCACCCCTGCATACTTTTTTTATTTCATCCATCCCTCTCACATGTGGTCTCTTTCTGGGTCTTTTATAATCTCTTTTAATAGCACTGCTTTTAAATAAGTTTAGTTAGTTGAAATAAATCAGAATTAGTTTTTTTAAAAAACCAAATCAAAAAAAACTTTAATCTGACACCTACTCATGATTGCCAATTACTTTTATATTATATATAAATTGTGATAGGTGATCTATCTCAATCTATATATAAGCAGGGTTTTCTTTACAATTTTTTTACTTTTAACTCATATGACTACTTTTTGAACCGGAATTATGTTTTGTGACTAAAAAAGCTACTAATTGCCTGAAGTATCAAGTCTTATGCAGCAACTTGCATTACACAAAACTACATCAGATTAGAAAAATTGTATTCTGTCAAGCAAGCTTATAATGACATTTTGTCTTTGCCTTAGAAAAAAATAATACAAAAATAAATTTAAAATATGAATATATTGAATGTCAACCAATTTATAGAAGCATCACAAACTGTAGAAAGAAGTCTGGCTCAGAAATATTCCAGTATGGTTATATGTATAATATACTGTAATGGTAGAAAAATGAGAGAGGTTTTGTTGCATGCCCAAACTGTGAATGCCAAATCTGTAAGAGAAGGAAAATAAAAGAAAGTATTTATATGCCTTTGCTCTGAATGCCAAAACTATCGGTATAAATAACATGAGAATTCCTCTCGTTAATACCCCAATTCTTTGAGCAAGCTAAATTTGTAACTACAAAATAAAGGAAGATTTAATTAATGTATAATAAAATACCAACACATATGAATACTAAAATCTGTAACAGACTAAATTCATACGGATTGTTTATTTTTATATGCCCTATTAATTGTACAAATAAAATTGTAATAATGTAAATAGACTAGCTAAAATTAATAATATTGTACATGTTAAGTAAACTAAATCTGTAATGGAATAAAATGAGCAAAAAGTTAAACAAGCTCAATAAAATAATCCAAAATCTATATTGGGATAATGTTTAAAATTTATTAATGATATTTATATACTAAGTAAATATCAACCTAATTGGATGCCAATATTATCTTCACAATATAAAATAATGTATTTAAAAGATATTAATAGTTTATAATGGTATTCATTCATAAATAACCTTTTTATTTCTATATGGTAAGTTTTTATGATATACAAGAATGAATAAAATTATTAAGCTTAATGATTATATACAATTTTATTACAATAATTTACTAATTAGCTCTTATACCAATAGATGTTCATAAAACATTAGACTCACTTTTAATCACTACTGAACTTGAGTGCAATATTAAAATTTATATTATTTACTGTGTTTGCAATGAAATTCTAAGTCATGATTACTTTATCTTATATCTATTTATATAAGATTCTTAACTCAAATTTAATACGTAATAATTTTATTTACAAAAATTAATAAAAATAAATATACTGTAATAATTTAAATTGAAGTATAATAGAATATTATCTTTGCTTAAATTATAAGATGGTGCAAGACTAGACATCTCAAATCACAAGAAAATATTTATCTATTGCCTCCAATAGACAATGTGTATATATAAATCATACAAAAGATATTAATCTGCAGTTTGCCTACTGAGCATTTATCAGCAAACAAAACAAATTATTAAATAAAATCTATTGCAATGATTTAAATATAAAGCTAAAATTATCTATTAAAATTTTCTTTGGCTAATTTATATATTTATTTGTTTATTCGCATCTTTATACAGTTACTTTTTAAAACAACTACAATAACTACGAATAATTATAAATAAACTATACAATCTGTTTAATCAAATGGTAAGATACTAATCAATATCTATATACAAAATCTCCACTGTCTTAATTATTTCCCATGGAGAAAATTCATAAGGAAAAATTGAAATAAAATATTTTAAATTATAACAATTCCAACATTTTTTTTCTTTTAAAATATTAATAGTTTTATTCAACAAATTGATTAATAATAATTCCTGTCAAGATTTCATATTGTAGTTGACAATAATTAATAAGTATTATCCCTTTTAAAATAATTATTTTATTTAAAGTTATTATTTTAGCATGTTTATTTCTTTGCTGGCATCAGATATATAGAAATACATAATATGTTAACTTACATAGCAAGGTAAACTTTCCACTATTTTTTTGTAAAAACTTATAATTATTCCATTTAGTAATTACATTATTTTATCATTGGAAAATTATTAACTCATTTGGCACATATATATTATATGTGTGTGTATATATATTTATTTGGTTTTAAATAAGAATTAAAAATTTTTCTTAAAACATTCTTAAATAAATTACATTTTAGTTATTTCAAGCTCCTCTCCAAGACTAAGTTCTCTTTAAAGCAAATGCCAATGTCCTATTTAGATCTTCATTTTGTTGTTTACATAAAGCATTTTAAAATATATATGTATCACTTAAAAAAATGTTTAACATGTTACTTTAATGAGGTGATTGATGTATATCATACATATGTAAAGACATTCAAGTAAGAAGAATCTCACAAATCAAATCACAGGCTTACATATCCTTTGTTGACATAATTAATCTAGATATTGTGTTATTGATACACTCAAAATTTTCACCTTTCACTTAAAAACAAGGTTATCGTCAATTAGTCCCCACACACTACCTGATGTCGCTGTTGCTAGTCAAAAACCAATAGATATAACGCTACCAGCCTGATTTACAATTTACTTTTTTTTACACTATTACATGTCAGCGAGAAGCGCTGGAATTCGCACGGAGGGGGATCCGATGTTTTTGCCGATCTGAAGGATTGTCTGTCACATGTAAGAATTTTTAAAACATCCAGCTCAGTGCGTAGCGCTGGAATTGGCAGGGGGGGTCCAATGATTTTGACGATTTTTCAGATCATCCATCACAACATATACATTTTTTAAAAACAAAATTATTTAATAAAATCTAATATTTTCTTTTTTCAATTAACGTCTGATCAAAAAAAAATTTTTTTTTCAACACTATTGTAAAAAAATTTACAAAACACAATTCGATTTGAACATTTCTCTCTGATCAAGCCAAGCTTATGCTTTAAAAATCTCATAGCTGTCCCTGCACAAAATACGTTTTACGCGTGATTTCTATATAATGCTGGAACGTACACTTTTGAAATTCATTTAACCTTAAAAATATGTGTGCAGAAGCATGTCTTTTGTCTTACAATTAATACGATCTAAAACTACGTCAGGTTGTGTAAAAAATAAATATTTCGAATGCACCTGCAAAGACTTAGGACAATTTGAATTTTACACACCTTCACATCATACTGTAGCAATCTGAAAGTGTGCGATAGTACCATGAAGCACAAAATCTGCTTAGCGGCCAATATGAACAACTGTTCTATAGGCCTCGTGAGCAGTATATTTCTGTGCTTTTGTATGGAAACAGTGACATCGGGCATTGTGCGGGGGCTAATCGACAACAACCAAAAATAAATATTGTTCTTTAATTAGAGTTCATTTGAATAAAACTAGCATCCCAAACCATATGTCTTTTTTTATTAATTATAAAATAAAGTGATAACAATGACTTTTAATTTCTTCTTTAAAAATTAAAATGTATTTGGTTATTTTAAAATTCTATTACAAATAATTATAATAATATATTCTTAATAACAAATATCATGTTTAAAACACTTGCAATTTCAAATTTATATGGTAATTTTGTATTTAAACAATAACTGAAACATGTACACACATGAGAATGTAATTTGTTTTTTACCTAAACTTATTGTTCTTAAAATGTGTGAATACATAGAACATGATTGTAGCTTTTATTAAAATATACACATCTTTAAATTTATAAATATTTTTATAATAAAATTCTAAGTTTAATGCATACTGTTTTTTTTTAATATAAAAAGTAAATTGCGAATTACTTTTAAAAAGATAAAAACAAATCTTGAATTGCTAGTTCATGGTGTGTCTATTAAAAATTCCAAAATTAAAACAAATATCCCAGGACAATTTTAAACTTTTATTAATATACAAAATCATGATGGTAAAATTCTTTTATATATATGATTGATAATGTTTATCCTAAAGTTTATACTAGGATAAGAATTATTTTTTGTAAAAAAAAAAAAAAAACTTTATAAATTAGACTTATATCAGAATCATTAATAATTTAATGTGTGTGTTTTTTTATAATGACCTCTGAATATATGTTATTTTTTTTAGCTATTATATTTAAAATATATATGTAATATAAAGAGCATGCTAATAGCTGTATATATATGTATTGTTAAAATTGATTGATGAGAGAAGATATGTTAGTTTCTTGCTTTAAACAGAATTAAAAGAAATGATGAAAATTGCCATTTAATTTATATAAAGTTTAATTATTTTTAATTTTGTTTAAATAGTATAGAAAAAAAATTTGTTTTGTCTTTTATAAAATTAGCTTGCTTTGGTTTATAAATATATATTTAGGGGGGGGAAAATGTCTTTTTTTCATATATATAGATGAAAAAAAAAATCTAAAAGTCTTATTTAAACACATAAAAAAAAGGTTTTTTTTTTTATTATAAAAGTTTAGTTTGTTATATAATAAATTGTTTTTCTCTTCTCACCAATAAAAATTGTAAGTGAAGCTGTAATTATACTATAATGTTTAATATGCCTGCTTAGCGCTTTCAAGATTTAGTATTCTAATCTCATACTCATAGCTTTACAATGAAGTCTGTTATGTTTTATTGTACACATATGCAAATGAGCTTGAATTTTTAATTAGTTAATCCATTGTTTGGAGAGAGCAAAGCATGCCTCTCTTCTATTAATGGCACTGAGATTATTTGCTATGTAAAAAGCTTCTTTGACTTTTTTTTTGGCATCACTCTTGTTTGTGCAAATTATTTGGGCAGAACTGGGTCCGAATACATGGCCTGTAGCTGCTTGGTGGTATATATAATGTTTACATTTTTAACCAGAAACTACAATTGTCATAACAATAAATACATTGTCAGTTCACACATATGGAGAATGTTTTAATATATGTAAAATGTTCAAGAAATAGAATAAATGACACTATAAACAAAAATCATAATCAGTGTAATTTAAAATTAAACAGATAAATTTAATATTATTTTTAAATATGATCAAAATCATCTTGTACATGATTGACCCTTGCATTAATTCCATTAAAATATTTTGTTATGTATGTATGAAAATGTTTATCATCATCATCAACCATTATCAATCCGCTGCAGGATGAAGGTCTCTCCAAGTTCAATTCATCTTCTCCGATCTTTAGCTTCTCTTCTCCACATCACCCCTACACACTTTCTTATTTTATCCATCCATCTCATATGTGGTCTCTTTTTGGATCTTTTACAATCTCTTGGAATCCAGTTTAAGGTTTCATTTGTCCATCTATTATTATCTCTTCTAGTAATATGTCCATGTCAACTCCATTTCAGTCTTTTAATTCTTTCAATGAGGTTAGTAACACCTGTTTGTTCTCTTACCCATATATTACATTTTCGATCTCTTCTTGTTATTCCCAACATGAATTTCTCCATACTTCTTTGAGTCGTCTGAAGTCTCTGTATTGCTCTTCTATTAAGTGTCCATGTATCAGATCCATAAGTAAGAACTGATAAAACACATTTATTAAAAACCCTTTTTTTTTTCAAATACATAGACATATATTTTTTTAGTAACAGGTTTTTTCTACCAAAAGCACTCCAACCAAGTTTAATTCTATGATTAATTTCATCCATTATGTTTCCATCTGTATTAATAATTTGACCAAGGTATTTGTAGTTGTTAACTTCTTAAAACTCATTATCATCAGTCTTTATTTTTATATTTTGAGAAAATCCATTAAACATTACTTTAGTCTTTTTAACATTTATCTTTAGTCCTACTTTTATCTGATAACTCCTGCAACATTTCCTGCAACTCTGAAACATTTGCAAAAACAACTATATCATCTGCAAAATCTAAATGACTTAAATAATCATTTACTTTCACTCCTTTAGCTTCCCGTTTTAATTCACAAAATACTTCTTGCAGCACTGTTGTAAAATTTTTATAGATATGGAGTCACCCTGTCTTACACCTTTCTCAATTTTGACTTTCCTAGTATCATTATGTAATCTAATTGTTGTAGCATTTTATAAATATTCTTTAAAATATGACAATATCCTGGATCTATACCTTGATGATCCAATACTTCAATCACATGTTTATATAAATATTTATTTAGATCATTGATATAGTTAAACATATAGTATATCTATGATATCATGATATGAAGTAATGGTTTTATATATATCCAGAGTCAGATTCAAAGATGCCCACCTTATTAAATTAAATTAGATTATTGTTTAAAAAAGGGGGAGTCGGACCCACAAACGACTTTGAATTAATATTATTATAAAGGGTAAATAAATTTAGTCAAGTTTAATTAAGTTTACCAAGAGTTACACTGGAATTGTATTGGTTATGAAGCTAAAGGCAGTTGAATAAATGAATTGTATTCCTAAGATTTGACAATATGTATGATTTTACCCGTGGTCCATTAAAGGTGTGGGAATTTATTTAATAGCAAGTAATACTTAATCATGTAATTATTTTTCTTAGAATAATTTATGATTATAAGGTTAACATTTTAAAATTGATTAGAGCAAACCTTGAATATTTTACACGAATTGTAATTGGATTATTTGTTTCTTCTTTGTTTTTCCATGTGTGTTTGTGAAACTTAAATTAAATGATAATTTAGAAGTGATTATTAGAGAAATATTGCTGGTTAGTTAGGTTTTATTACATTAATTCATAAGTATTAATAATAGTTTTAATGAATATGTTTTATAAATAATTGCTAATGAAAGTATGTTATAGAAAAGAAATAATTTATTGTACTGAAAATTGTATTATTATATATTTGTAAATAATTTTATTATTATTATTTATTTAAATAGTGTGTGGTTTAAATTGTTTTATATAAAATTATCTGGTCTGTATATCAATTCCATGATCCAACTTGTGCTATATAGAGGGTGATGTATTAGTCACTTTAATTATTCCATTTTTAAGGAGAAAGTTTTTCTAATCATGTTAAAGCAGATATAAGGTATTCTCTTGATTTTTTTTCTGATAGGGTCAGGTGGCCACTATATCATCTTGCTGGATATTACCAACATATTATATTATTTGGATATTAATGTTGTAAAATTTATGAAATTGCAAAACTATTTCAAGATAGGTAGACCAAGAAGCAAAGTACTGTTATTATTGTCATAAATATTTTAATTTTTAATATTCTTTGTGAACATTCCATTTTTACTTATTTTTCATAACTTTTGTATTAAGCAGTTAATAATTTTCATTATATTCACTTCTGTTGTTTTGTTTTTTTTTTGTAACTATAAATTCAATCCATTAATGTAACTTATATATTTTTATAATGTATAACATACAATTGAAAAATTTAATTATACATTCATCTCACTTTAAAAGTGCCAATAATATTTTTTAGAAAGAATAGTTAGTAAAATAGTGTTTTAATCGTGGATAACAGCTGAATGAACCTTATCACTTGACTTAGAATTACCAGTTACTAATGCCCAAAGAAAATAACTCATCATTGGGCATGATTCAGTTATGTTTTTATTAATATATGCTCTGCTGTTTCACCATATTTTGCAAGTTTGTTGGTGTCTTATGATTATTGAAATTCATTATAATGATCTGTCTTCACTTTACCATTTGATTCCTGACTGGAATGTATTGTAATGTGAATATTGTGTATATATCAGAAATGTGCCTGATTATAGATTCCTTCAGTGAAAGCTGTTTGTACAGTCCTACTATCACTGTTGCTAATTCATCTAACTATTCTATATCTTTCTTATTGCATTGCCAAATTCTTGTAATATTAATATCATCTATATTTTTTATTACTTTATACAATGCTTTTTTACAATCCATTATTAACAGTTTCGATTGCCCCAGCAGGGGCAATCGAAACTATCATTAGTGGATTGTAAAAAAAACATTGTATAAAATAGGTAATATTAATATTATATGCTATATCTTGATGTGAATTTAACACTTCCAATAATCAGTGAGATTGATAATGGGGATTCCTAAGCATGTCAGTTATTGGGTCTTTTGTAATAATATTGAAATGTGTTTTATTGCCCTGTTTAATAAAAACATGGTTTGATTTCTCCTACATTTCTTGAAACTTACATATGATTGTTGGCCAACATAGTGATTTTATATTTTACATATTAGTACTGTATACGGTACTCGTCTTATAGCTAAAGATGCCGCTCTATGGCGCTGTTTTCATGCTAAAACACATAAAAATGCTTTTTCCGCGACCGATACATTCGTATTTTCTATAATACAACTATTTTGTTGTGCTACAGAATGCAGGCCGCTATGTCGCGTCGCAGTACAGCATGTATGTCGCATCGCAGCAAACACATTTTCAGAATTCGCACAGTTTATAAAATAGTTACGGCTTGATGAGAGAGTTTGTATTTGAATTGGATGGAAATGTTGTTTTGATTGGATTTTTTTTTATTTTAAAGTATTGAAATGTTCAGATTTTTTAAAGTAATAATTCTAAGACCTTTTACAATGTACTGTATTGTTTTAATTGGGAAAATGTTAAAGATCTATGTTTTTAGTGAGTTGCAATTAGGTAACGCGTCAAGTAACGTACTGATCGTAACATTCCACAAGACAAAGAAGATTTTACCGTGTGTATATTTTTGAAGTAAAAAAGAGCGTTACCAAAAAAAATATCCAGTAAGAAAAATACAAATATGCACGATTTTTTGTAAATTTCATAAAAAGCAAATATTATAAACATGTTTAATAAGTAAAGAAGACATTTATATGTGTTTGTTGTTGTTTAAAAAAGTTTGAATTTCTTTCTTTTGTCCGAGTACGTTTACGATTTTGAATTTTTTTATTTTAGCATTACAAACAACAGAACCCTAACCCTAAAACTAACCGTAACAACTTTTACTTTTTATTGTCATTCTATTTGAAGTAAAAAATAGCCGTAATATCTCTTGTCTGTAAAAAAAAAAAAAAAAAAGTAGACTAAGAAATTTTATTTTTATTACGATTATTATTTTTTAGTTAAACAACAACAACAAAAAAAAGTCGTAACACAAGTAAAAAAATATCTGATAGAAAATTGATAAAAAAAAGCCGTAACACAAGTAAAAAAATATCCGATAAAAAATTGATAAAAAAAAGCCGTAACACAATTAAAAAAGTATACGATAGAAAAAACATGAATCAAATTGTAATTTGTTGATTTTATTTTACATTTATTATTATCACTTAAATTGTATACGTTAATAAAAAATAATATTTATAAAAGACGATTTTGTTTTGTTTTTATTTTTGCATTACAAAAAAGCACAGCAAAATTATTATAATCAACGGCCCGGGAATGGTCATATTTTATAGTTTTAGCGTGAAAACGGCGTCATCCAACGGCATCTTTGTCTATAAGACAAACACCCTATATACTCTTTGAATGTGACGCTTTTTTATATCAATCGTAAAATCATTTATAGTTGAAAATTATTGAATATTTCATTTTTATTAAAAATTTTGACAATTACAGAGTATTTATATTAATGTATTTATTTTCATTTTAGTATTGGTTATCCTATGGTCACATTAGGGTTTGGTTTTAAAAGTTATATAGGATATAGAATGCGACAGGTAAGAAATATCCATGTAAGTTTTTATTTTTTTTTCTTTATTAAAGAATAAAAAAAATGCATGCTTTTTTAACAATTATTTTTAAAAAATCATTATAATTTTGTGTTTTATATATTTATACTCACAAAAATTCAGTGGGTGATTTTATTTAGTGTTTTCAATAAAAAAATTTAAATAGCTTCTGAGTTTTATATTTATAATTGTTTATTATTTTATTTAAAATTACAATGCAAAATAATAATGAAAATTTTCATAGCAAAAAAAAACAAAACAACAATTGATATTTTCATCATTAAAACAGGACTCATCACTTCCAAGGATTTTACTACATAAAAAGGGTAATCTACAATAGTCAAATATTAAAAAAAAAAAAGTTTAATGTGGCTTATATCAATATTAAACAAAAAAATTATTATGGATGCATAAACAAGAAATGTGTAATATTTTAGTTGATGTAATTCATGAAGGAGAAAATATAATTGCAGTAAGTATATAACCATAATTGGAAGCAACTTCTGAAAGCCTGTCATTACGAAAGATAAAAAAAATTGAGATTAATAATCTTAGAAGATATGCTTTTGACAATTCATGACAGTTTTTGTCGTATGAATTCTAGCCTTCAGGAAAAGAAAGTAAACAAAATGATGCAATGAGTACTTGATTATTACAATTAATGTATCTCTTATATACTCCATAAGTTATACTTTTGCTTATTGAATATAGTAATTGTTGAGTTATCTTTCCAAATAGCCCCCCTCCTCATTAGAATTATTGTTTATATTATCAACATAGTTATATAGAATGTATTTTCTAAAAGGATATACTACTATATTTAAAAGAAAAATTGTCTTAAAAATATTTATCCATTTTTTTTTATTATCAAAACCAGGACTGCACTTGAATGTGAATTTTATTATTTTATTTGAATACAACAGTAATATTTTCTAAGAAAGTGATGAATAATTCATCCATTGAACGGTCCATAACCTTCATTATATATTATACCGGACACCATACACCCAGTCACTTGAGGGCGCCATCAAATTAGTCTACCAGTTTGGAAAATTAATTTATGTTAATAAATATATGATAATCCGGACATATTTTGATATAATAATTGCTCTTGATGATAGCTTAGCTAAGAGTATGAGGCACATAATTATTAAACAATTGATAGACAAATAATAGAAGACAAATAGCAGGAAAATTTAAATATAATAATACTGTTTATTCATTTCTGAGTTTATATTTTAAAAAAAAAATTTTAATATAAAAGAAAACAAATCTCCCCCAAAATAAAATTAAATAAAAAAAGATAAATGTTTTTTCATGGATGAGTCCCATCAGATAAGATCTAAGTGAAAAGTTGATTCAGACCACGATATTTCTCTAGAGTAATATCCCAGCAAAAGCAAAGACTTTCAAAGTATTTATACAAAAAATAATGATTGTTAAGAGGTAGTGAGATTGTATAAGATTTAAATTAACTTTCCTATTATCTTTATTAATTTATACAGATTTTTACGGCTTACTAAGGCACAGTGCAGTGTGATCGAACGCAAGCTACGTGAAAGAGATCATGGACTTACAATGGGCCATCTTATTGCACACAACACCCATATCCAAATCCGATTTACTATATACAAGCTATGATAGCCCATAAAAGTCTGACTTTTATACCTGCCTACTAATTGTATCATTACTAACCTCTACAGACCCATACAAAATACTAAGGCACGGTGTGATGCGATCGAATTCAAGCCATGCAAAAGATATACAGAAGACTTACAATGGGCCATCTTATTGCACCCAACACCTATAACCAAATGCTATTTACTATGCATAGGCTACAATAGCCAACACAAGTCTGACTTTTACACTTCAATATTACTTCAGTTATAACTAAAGATTTTAAACATTCTGTAGGAATAAATTTACTAGGAAAATATTAATTTATGAATTTCTTATTTTATTTAATAAGAGTTCTGATTGCTTTTGACTGCTAATGTTACTAGTAGCAGCGAATTATGAAACTGATTTAATGAAAGCAAAACAAAATAGAATAAATATAGTTTTACTTCTCACTATTATGTAAACACCTTTACACTTATAACAGAACTCAGAAGAATAGCAACATATCCTCTGCATTTTTTGGAGCATGCTAAGCAATCTGGACACAACTTCACACCTGCCAATCCCATAATATTATGCTCAGAATCAAACGATCACAAAAGAAAAATAAAGGAGGCATTTTACATTAATGGAAACATCCATGCTATCAATAGAAAAGACACTTGCTTCGAGATCTCGAAGAAATGGGCTACGTAACACTAGCTTATTTAAATATTTGCATATATTTTACTATACATTTTATGAGGGCTATGAATATGAGGCATGGATCCTCGAAAACGTTAAGCCTATAAACTTTAATATTAATTTATATCATCTTCTCCATTAAAATAGAATAGAAAATTTAAACATTAAAAAAATATGTTATTCAACAGTCTAAATTTTTTAAATTAACTTAAGGTCTATTAATTACCTACATCAGCCACTATCATAATAACAAAAACTCATCCAAGAAGAAATTAGAAAATACATAAAATATTATATTAATTATACATATTAATTATAAAGTTACTTAACACAGAACTGATTTCATACTAAATATATATGCTTATCAAATTACAATGACTAAAGACTAGATTACTAGATATAAATAAAGTTTTTACATTTTATTGGGAGACTTATTGTTGCAGTCTTGATTTTAGAGTGCATAATTTAATTGAGTGATCAAATTAGTGGCGTCATTGCTTTAGCAAATAGTTGAGAGAGAAGCTTCAGTGTCCAGATTGTTTATCAGCGAAACAGCAGGTCAATCCGGTCAGTAGTTTATATCGTGATGGGAATTGGACTTATGCTGGAAGAGGTGAGATCATCATTGGGGTAGTTTTTAGACAGATAGTCTCAAATGAAAATATTGGAAATGGTTGATCGTTTCATTTTTCTGGTGACTTCTTGGTTTCTTTTAAACGGGCTGCTTATCACACAGTAATTGCGTAAGCGCCATCGATTTTTCTTTGGAAAATTTAGTAGTGATGAGCAGAGACATAACTAACTTTTAATCACAAAAAGTGCATAATAACAATAATAACAGTGTTCACTAAGGAATCGAAGAAAAGAGTAAGTGAATGACTCAAAAAATTTTAGCTTATATATCTCTAGTTCTATTGTTTGTCTACTTGTTTTCTTAGAGGCATCTAGAATCAGCATTAATTAAAAATAATTACAGATAATCCAGTGTTTTTAACTACTAATTAAATTCTTAACATTCAGCAACTAATTACTTTTATAACAATGCTTAACTTTTTATTACAACAGATTAAAATTTAAAACATTGTAGATTAGGCAGTATTCTACAAAGTTTTAAAATAATCTTATACAAAAGATAAGGAATTTATCTATAAAGTTTACTTTTTTTAAAACAAAAGTTTGAGATTTTTTTTATTAAAATTATTCTATCGATTCTTGTGTGTATATATATATAAATGTGATCACACTTTTACAATACGTTTGATTAAAAAAAATTGGCAAAATTTTAAAATAAATTTACAAACAGAAATTTTAGGTGAATTCCCCCTTAAATACATATATATATTTTTTGAGACAAAGCATCCGTCGCAATATATATGTATATATTACAATTGCTATTTTAAAGTTCTGGTTGTCGTCGATTAGCCGCCTTATGCCACCTGATGGCATTCTACCTAGGTAAAAGCACATTAAAATGCTGTTTACTAGGCATACCTATTAGTAGGCCTACATATATATGCTGTCAGTAATATAATACCGTAACATATATACATATTTTGAGTTCTTTTTTTCGCGACCATTGTCTTTCACAAAAAAAAGTCACTCTTTGATACCTTCAATATGCTTAGCAGCTGTTACGAAGCTTTCGCAATTTGCATTTACAGTTTTTGTTTTCTTTTGGGATTCTAGAATTATAGTGTAAGTAATAGTGCAAATGTTTATTTTAAAATTTTTTAACTCGTTTCAATGTATGTGGTATTTGTTATTTTAAATTTTAACATTGCAAACAACAATCACTAGAGACATGGTCAATTGTCAAAATTTGGGGAAGAGTGTTTTTAACAAGCTCTCTGGCGAAGTAACGTCACTCGCGAGATTTTTAGAGTCGAGAATTAGAAAATGACTGCGCTGAAATCAACATTTTCATCAGGAGAGTGTTTCCAGTTATTGTTAAAGTATATCTTTTGAATGTGATTATTGTAATTGTATACAATAGTTATATTTTGTGTTTGTTTATTAAAACATTTTTCAGTCCTAAAAATTTGTTAGTATTATTTCTTGAAATATTGATGAGTGAAATGGTTTTCGTTTGTTGACTAAATAAATGTTTCGGCTAAGTTAGAACAAATGGTAAAATCATTTTCGGGTTTCTAGTTAATTAAAACCGATTTCCATAAAAAGATTCTTTGTAGTTAAAAAATATCAAATTAAAAACACATTTTAAAAAAATATATATTTTTACTTAGAAGAAATGAAAGTAAAAACAGATTTTTTAAAAAAAAGGTTATTTTTATTTAAAACAAAGAAATAGTTGTATTGAATCGCGCGCCATAAGAAAAAATTCGCCTAGAAAATGTTAGATTGAATCGTGTGCGCGCTAGGAAATGTTATATTGAATCCTAAAATGAAAAAACATATTTAAAAAAAAAGTTTACTCTTATTTTAATAAAAAAAAAAAAAGGTTATATAGAATTATACTAGAATATATTAGAAGAATGAATCGCTACTTTTTTTTTACGCTAGAATGTATTAGATTGAAACGTGCGCCAGGAATGTTGTATTGAATTGTTTTTGTTTAGCAACAACGCCATCAAGTGGGATATGGTGGCTATTCGACAACTACCAAAGTTTGTATTAACTTTGTTAAGTAAAATTATGAAACATTTTTGTAAACCAATATAATACTGCATTACTTTGAATGTATGGCTCCCCTGAATTTAAAATGCAGTAGGATTTTAAACTAAGAAAATTGGAAAAAAAAAATTAAATAATTTTATTGAAAAATAAATATTTTTATTTACTTAAATAAAAACTAATATAAATACAATAAGCTCACCTAATTTATTGTAAATCTTCATACCTACTTTCACTTTCTGTATCTTTACTGTCAGAACTTGAATTCTCATCTTCACTATTTCACCAGGGTAGATCATCTTCACCATTTAAATTATTGACAATATAACATTTTAAGAGATTGTTTTGATAATTTCTTCAGATATATCTTTCCATTACTGCAAAATCCACTCAAAATTATATGTATATTGTTTGCATTACAAAGTCAGGTGTTTTTTTTAGTGTAAATAATTTACCATAATGTTTTTTTGTTGTTTTTTTTTTTCAAAGGAAAAAAAAATTTTTTTTTAAATACAGTATGGCATTTAATGTTAATGGTAAAAAAAAAATTTATTATTAAAAACTTTTTCTAAAGATTATTAAAGTAAATGAGTTTTTTTAAAAAAAATAATTTCTATTTATGATTGATGAAAATAATTTTTTCATAATAAATTTTTTTATTAAAATTTGAATCATTCTTCTAATATTTTATAAATATTTTCTGAAAAAAATTATAAATATGTAAAAAACAAGATTCCAAAACATTGTTTTCACTTTGAAAATCAAAATGAAGATATCGGAATTGTCAAAATGGTTTGACAGGTACTCTCTGTGTAAAGACAAGAAACAACCAATCAGCATCATGAAAGGCAGATTATTATCTTATTGTTACATTGATTTATTATTTGTAAAAAAAAATTATAAAGGTTATTCAGTACAGTTTTACAATAACGGTTAAAAATGGCAAAATAATGTTAAAGGATTGTAAAACATACATTTTCACATTGGAACTGTCAAAATCGTTCACAGGCACTATTGTATAGAGAACAAGAAATAACCAATCAGTGCTGTAGAAATTAGGTTCTTATCTCATTGTCATATTAATTTTCTAGTTGTAAAAAAACATTTAAAGTTTAATTATAGTACAGTTTTCTTGATAAAATAGTGGTAAAATCAGCAAAATAATGTTATAAGTAGCAGTTTGAGAGGGAGTTAAAGCTGTTTGCAAAATTAATCCAAAAAATGTTAACATTTAATGTTAAATCTTTTTTCTTTTGACTAAAAAAGATTTAACACGCTATTCTGCACAGGTCAACGATCATAATACTCTACACGTGTATAACATAAAGCAAAGATCCACAGAAATAAGATGTTAAAAATTTTCATTCTCAATTTAAGATGCACCTCTCTTTTACAGGTCCAAAATTTGGAAAAAAAGTGCATCTTATATTTGAAGTAATACAATATTTACTTTTATGATGTATGTCTATTTAATTGGAGAATGTTTTTCCAAGATTGAGCTATTCACTTTGGACCCTAATGAAAAGATCCAAACTGAAAATATTGAAAAATTAGATATAAGAAATGATGAGATCATGATCAAGTCAGAAATAATGAAAAATGTTTTACTAGAAATGAAATGGTTAAGTACTCTGTAAGCAATAGAGGTATAGAGATAAAAAATAAAAGATGTAAGAATTTTATTTTAGTTAGAAAATAATGACCACAGAATTATTGGCAATAAGTATTATCCTAAGACTAAGAGACCAGAAAATTTTACTGTGATAATTCACAAGTCATATTCTCACTTTGCAAATAATATTCGCTTCTTTGTATTAGTGCTAATCTATTGATCAGACGACCGATTGCAACTTTTGTCTGACATTCACATTGTCATGAGGTAATAAATCAAGTATTGAAAATTCAAAGAGTGAAACTTTTATAAGTGACAAATTTTTATTTTATATTAATCAAGCAATCCTACAATTTCAATTAACAATTCAAATGAAATGTTTAAAATTTCAACAAAGTTGGTATTAAATTACACTTGTCAAATATATAACACTGATAATTATTTCAACACAATTGAAATTAACCTTCCAAATAAAAATTAATAAATATTTTATTGCACTGGTTTTTGTCCAATATTACAAACTTTTCAAAATATATTTATTGGGAAATTATATTTTTAAAAAAGTTCTAATATTGGATGAAAAATTGGTTCAATAAAATATTTATGAATTTTTATTTAGTTGGTTAATTTCAATTGAGTTGAAATAATTTTTAATATTTTGGAAACTACATTATGGACAAATTTATTTATTAATATGTTTCACCATTATTAAGAATAACATTGATAATATAAAGTTATTCGTAAAATAACCAAATCCCAAAACATTACCACATAATTCACAAGTTAGATTCCCAAAGGATCATTTAAACAAACTTGCAAAAATAATTAAACTGGCTTGATTATTATAAAATAAATATTATTATGAATGAAAGTTTCACTCTCTTTGAAGTATCAATATAGGTAATCCCCATTCCTATAACACAGTTTCATTCTAACATGGGTCAAGAATTAGGGAAAACTTCTTTATAATATGGCATTCCTACAATAGTTTCACTCTATACAGTTTGAAAATTGGAGAAATTACCACTATAACAACATTAGACAATTAGGGAAAATTCCTTTATAATAAGGGACATAAAGAAAGTTTTTAAGAGCAAACACAATCTCTGTCGATATTTGTCATTTGAGCATGTATAAAAACGCTCATTAAATGATGATTAATAGTGATGACAAAGAAAATATATAATATTAATATGTAATATTTTTGATCAATTATTGTTTTAATATTCATATTACTGTTATGAAATGCAAAGAGTATAGTTTTTTTTTTTAACATTTGGAACCTAATCCTGTTTTTTGTTCTAGTTCTTTGTTTTAGTTTTAAAAGAATTGTATTAAGGGAGAATATTGGTTTTTTAATACATTAATTTTTTATAGTACATTGACAAAAAAAGAGTCTATAATGTCACTACTGGGTTGGTAGTCGATGATTTATGAAAATATTAATCCAGGGTATGAAATAAATCCCGTGGTTTATAGATTGTTGTCATGAGCTATTTGGAAATGTATTGGGCTTTGGAATTTGGAATAGATTCCAGGTTTCTTCAAATAAAAATTTGGAGGAAAGGATCATGTCTTTATTTTTGATTTTGTTTAAGAGAGAAATGAATAGACTGTTTGGGTCTGGTGGAGGATTTGTGAATACTAATTTGCATCTCACATTCCAGATAGAGTGGGTGAGAAATACTGACATTCTTATAATTGGAAATTGTTTATTTTGTAGAGAATCTTTTAGCGAGAGGATTCTGTAAATATCAGTTTTACTGTTTTGGAAAATTAAAAATTTGATACTACTAAGTCCGGTACATGAGCGAATTATGTGGTCAAATGTCTCATCATGCCTCTTGCAGATTGGGCAGATAGGGTCAATGTTGTTAAGAAATCTCTTGTGGTGGAGGAACCAGTTGGTATGCATGGCTCCCAGATTTACTTTTACTAGGTAGTTTAAAAATTTAGGCTCTAATGCTAAGAACTTGAATATTGAAGTAATTCTATGATTAGTGATGCCAAGCATTGGCAACATTGAGTTGATTTCAGGGTTGATTTTATGGTGGGCTTCCCAGATGGTGATTTTTGTATTATATGGATTTTGTAAATTAGATGTAAATTGATTGAGAAGCTGGAGAACCTGGTCTAGCCAGCATTTTTGAGGAGGAGGTCTGTCCGTCGGTTGAACGGCCTCTGAAATATTGAAGGAATCATGTTTTTGTAAGAGGTTATGAATTAATGTGTGAGATTTTTGAAAGATAATTGAGGGGATGGAGTGAAAGGACATCCCATTAGATTTGCGATGGTATTGCATCCTTGTCATGCTTATAGACGTTGTACTGTTTTTCCAAAAGAGTTTAGCACATAGACTATTGATTTTTTTGGTAAAGGCTTTTGTTGCTGTCATGATGGGGAGGTAGTATGCAATCTTGGACATGACTTTCATGTTCAGTAGCGCTACTTTTCCCTGTATGGAGAGATACACCCTGGAAAGGGATTGAATAATCTGGGATGTGGAGTTGATTAAGGAGTTCTGTAGTTTTTTTGACATGGCTATTTGAGACATGGAGATAGGGAAGCCAAGAAAGTCCTGGGGCTCAGCTAGAAATCTAGATGAGACTTTCTTTCCCGATAGAATTTTCCAAGATGAAGATTTGTTGGAGTTAAATTTGAGTTGTGAATCACGGGCAAATTTATCCAAAATCTTGTAGAGTGTTGGGAGATGTTTTTGAGATGGTAGTATTACGAGGACATCATCCATATATGCAAACAACTTGAAGGATTTTTTGATGCGAGGAATGAATACTCCGGTGAATGAGATTTCTATATCTCTCAATAGGGGGTTGAGATAGTATATAAAAAGGATGGCACTCAATGGAGATCCTTGAGGAATAGACAGGTCGGGGGAGAACCCATCTGTGTAGAATCCATCTAAGGAGATGTGAATTAGCCTATTGTAGAGAAGATTCTCCAAAATCTGTATAATATGAGAAGGAATGTTGAGGTCTTTTAGAAGAGTAAGAAGTGTGTGAATATTAATCGAGTCAAAAGCCTCTGTTATGTCTAGTTGGACTGCAATGGGTTTTGATAAGCGATTAGATCTAATATGGTCAAGGAGAATCTTGACTTCACCCATTGCTGTTAGGGCTGAAGATCCTTTTCTTGCATATTGTGACTGAACAATATTGTCTAAAATTTTTTGCTGGATTTTCTCTTTAATTACATCTTCGATAACTTTGATTAAAATTGGTGTCATGGAGATAGGCCTTATGTTATGGATGTTGGTTGGATCTTTGTTCTTCTTGATGAATGGCACTAAGGCAATCGGGTAGAGATTATTTATTTCCCTTCTTTTAGTGGATAGATGACTGATCATGTTCATCATGATTGGGATAGCAAAGTTATCAAGGTGGGAAATTAGAAATCTTGGTATAGCATGCATCCCAGGATGAACACTGTCAGAAAGTGCTGATAGACGGTTTTTAAGATCAGCTGCTGTTATGCCATGGTTTATAGCAGATGGGTGATCCAGCCATTCACTGATAGTCTTTGGAATATTATTTTGAAGTCGGTTTTTGAAGTGAAGACCAATGTGTTCAATCATGTGATGACCAGTGACATAGTTTCCATTGACAATAAGGGAGGTTGGAGTGTTAAGTTT
Organism: Epiperipatus broadwayi; assembly: GCA_028023455.1. Lineage (NCBI taxonomy): Eukaryota > Metazoa > Onychophora > Udeonychophora > Euonychophora > Peripatidae > Epiperipatus > Epiperipatus broadwayi. Next base: position 1,486,270 of record JAQFVV010012629.1, read on the forward strand.
TTTCCTAGCTCCCAATGCCCATCTTTGTTTTATATAACACAAATTCGCATAATAGCATTTTTTAGGAACCTATTGACCGTGTTATATGGAGTTATGGTGTACTTGATTTATTACCATGTAACAATGTGAATGCCAAAAGAAATGATCATCTTTTGTCTGACCAATAGAATATCATTGATATAAAAAAAATGGATGTTTATTTAAATGATTTTTTTGTGAATCAGACTTGTGAATTACCATATATGGAAATTAAATTGGCCATAAAAATAATTAAACAGTGGTAATTTAAGATTGGAATGTTAGGATAAGAAAGATAAGACAGCATAGATTGTAGGCTGAGAATAAAAGCAGGAGAAATGAAACATTAATAAAGTTTCTCAAAGAAAATAGTTAATAATAATAAATAGCTGGTTCAAAAATTACAAAAGAAGGATTTACAATAATAATTCAAAAATTACAAAAGGGGGGATTTATACATGAAAAGTTTGCTAATAACAGTTTTTTGGTGGCTTTTGTAATAATTCAAAAATTTTGAATTATTATTTAGGATACTCATATTTATTTTGTAGTTGATACATATTTACTATTTAATAATTATAAATTAACATAAAGACAATAATAACAACTGAATCAAGAAGGTAAATAGATCATTGATAAAATCGAGCAGTATTAAAGGATAAATTATAAATATATTAGGCATGAAAATGAGTCTAGATAATAGAAATTTAAATGTCAAATTAAAATTAAGATGAAAATTATTCAAAGAAAATTTAATGGCTATTGTGTTTGAGATAATAAATTATTGTTAAAATATCAATGATCAATAAAATTTTAAAATATAAATGCTTCAAAAGATAAAAATATAATCAGGAAGTTTAATAGATTTTGCTTAATGGAATTGATAAGAAAGATCATATTAAAGAGATAGAAGAATTACAACACACACACACACAAAAACAAGATAATAAATGCATAATGTAGAAATGAAGCAGCAATTCAAGCAAAAAATAATTAATTATTATTAAAGGAAAGTGATTATATAGATAATTCCATATTACTATGTAAGTAGTCTTTTCCACAACTTTTGCATAAATTGAAAAATTATATGCTGCAAAGTATTATTTACAATGTTATATATAAATAAGCATTTATTTTTATATAGCACTATGTTTACAATTGTATCACATTTTAAATATCAGCCTTTCAAGCTAATTGTGCATGCCATGCGCTTTTCACTCGTGAAAGGCTGATATTTAAAATGTTATTATATAGTAAATAGTTTTATAAAGAGTATATTGTTTGAAACATTTAATTTCTAATAGTATTTAAAGTTATGGAATATCCTGCAATTAACAATTTTATAATTAATAAAGCTAATTCTATTGGTAGTGATGAATAAATGTATAATAAAGAATTAGTATTAATTCATTGCTAATAAATGAAAATTGCTTCTCCCCTGCACACATACAACTTCTTTCTTTTTCATGCTATTAAGTATTCACTTTGGAGGGATATAAGATAATTTTAATTGTATGATGTATGTCACATTTTTATATAAGTATGGATTTATGAATGTTAGGTTTTTTTTGTATAGAGAATCATCTTTATTATTGAAGTAATGAGAAGATTATTTAATTAATATACTTCATTCTTGCGAGGGCATAACATATTGATTTTTTTTTTTACTATATAGAAAGCAATGCAAAAGGAATGTAAGTATTCTAAACATCTTGGAAATATACAAATGATTAGTATAATTAATGCAACAAATCTCCAGTATTAATTTTAAAAATAATTGTTAGATGAAAATGTAACATTTTTTTCTATAATGAAGGGATTTCTAGATTAATGGATTAGGATTGACAAAGTAAAACTTTACTTAATATAATTAAAGTATTTGTTGAAAATCATGAGGATCCTTTCCCATATATTCATAGATTTGTTTTGTAATGTTAGTGTTATTTTTTTTTTAACTTACTGTTTTTTTATTATCACAATAATTATATTATTTGTTGACATTGAAACAGAACTGAGAAATATAAATTCATTATTTTGAATGAATAATTTTTTTAATTAAATATCAAACAAGAGAGTAATTGGTGTATTTATTGTAGTTTATTTAACATAAAAATTGCTTTATATAGAAGTAGCATAGATGAATGAAATTCTGAATATCAATATATTCTTAATATATATACTATGTAACTGCAAAGTGAAAAAATTAATTTGATAGACAATGAATAGAGGCTTTGCATGACAACTGTAATCCACTTTACATCATTTTTCTCTAGAGTGCAAGAGATAGCATGTTTAAAAAGTATGCTAAGGCATTCCTTTCAATAGCGTACTAAAAGTAAAGATGGTAGTTGGGTGAATATCTGGGGATCTAGTTGACATATTCATTGGTTATTCATTCTTATTTAATGACTGTATGTAAAGTAAATTATTGTCAATTCAGATTTTTAATATAGGGTAGTAAATTCATTTTGATGATTTGTTTTGATATATTATACTATGCAGTCTGACATGGAGGAAACAAAGTATTTGGAGTCATTATTTAATCTAGCAAAAAATCTGTTGTAAATCATGCAACTGTGATTGTTTATTTAGTTTTATTCTGTGATTTTGTAAAATATTTAAGAACCATGCTTTCAAATATTGTCCAATAAGATCTTATATATGTTTAGTGAGTAAAAGATTTAGAATTGTGTCGACTAAGTGAGATTTTTTGTAAAATAGTCTGTAATTTTGCATTATCTGAATGGAAAGTGACTCAAAATTGCCATTCAGAAATTGCAACAAACATACACTGTAGCATCTTTCCATCATAGATCATTTAATGTGTTAGTAATATTACCAAAAATGTTCTATATTATAGTTTATAATAGCATCCTATAGAAAACCAGCTGATAAAGGAGCAATTAGGGGTCACTGTTAATAATTATCTCCTTTATGATTTTGGCCGAGATAGCTGTGCCTTATCATTGTATATAAAGAGTACTACTAATTTCTTTTATCTTCTGAATTAGCATAATATTGTAGACACTAGTGATTATTGTATTAAGGTCATCTATACTTTTTAAACCACCTTTCGATACATTATAGTGTTTCTCTTGCTATCAACTCTCAAATTAGCACATAGTTCCACTCTTATCTGATAAAGAGTGTTCATTTATGAAAATTTATCATTTGACAGCAACAGTATTTATAATTACACATATCTGGCTCCAATCATTATTACCAACAGATCTTTACTGTGCATAAGTAGCAGTTGGTTTCGAGGATCCACTTTGCAATAAGTTTGATGATAAAAATCTACCATCGGTTGTGTGAGAAATTAAATAACATGCGATCAAAATGACAGATGAAAAGTAACTTTTTTATTGGTAATAGTTTATTAGACAAAGACACCGCCTGAATACCGGGGAAAGAGAAGACAAAGACTTATTATTGGGGGATATAAAGTAAAGTATGGTGAATAGATATAGTTATTTGGGAATCATCTTGAGTAATCAGAAAAATTGCTTGGATGAATGGGAGAAAAAACTGATAAATAAAGAAAAGAAAGGGATTGATAAAGAAATTAACAGTGTTTTCATATAATAAATATGATGTAGCTAGAATTGTATGGAAGGGAGTGGCAGTAGCAGTATTAACATACGGCAATGATGCATTATGTGTTAGTAAAGGGGTATTAGATTACTTAGAAAAAGTACAAAGTGAAGTAGGAAGACATGCATTAGATGCAGAAGTGTGGACGCAAAGTAGGCAATTCAAGGAGAAATGGAATGGTCAGGTTTTTATATGAGAGATGCAAAAAAGCAAATTGAAAATGTTCGGTAGGTTGCAGTTTATGGATAATAAAAGAATAGTCAAAGTAGTATTTAATTGGGTTACAAGTAAAGGGCAGGCAACAAGATGGGCGAGAAAGGTAATGCGGTATGCAGAAGATTTGGATAAAGAATTTATGTCAGTATACTCGTACAAAAGGTGGGATGATTATATTAGGAGGATTGTTGAGTGTTATAGTGGTAAGGAGTGGGATAGAAGAATAGGTGCATTAATAAAGAATAGGGAGTTGGAGAGATGGGGAACTAGTATGGATAGTAAAATGAGTTTAAATATATATAGAAGTAAACGGAACATTGGGTGCGAGTTAATTTATGATAATAATAAGGAAATTTAGTTTATTGTTTAAGGCTCGAATGGAATCTTTAGCAACAAGGGAATATTCATGTAAATGGAAAAATATGGATGATTTAGTCTGCAAGTTATGTAAGGAAGGCATAGAAAATATTAGGCATCTGTCACTTCAATGTAAATGCTTGGAAGCAGAAAGGGTACAAATAATGAAGTTATGGAAAATTAAATATGAACAAAGTGATTATATAGAGAGTTATTAGTTTTTATGCTAGGTTTGGGAAAAGATAAGGGGGGATTTAGACATGAAGGTCATGGAGTTGACAAAGATTATGTTGTGGAAATGGGATGGAGCAGATTATGGGAAAACTTAGGGTGGAGAATGGAAAGGGTTGGTAAAGTTGCTAACAGGTTTCTCTGGGCATAGTTGCTGAGAGATTCCTGATTCCATATAAGGAGAAGTCACAATGCATCACATAATATATGAATATTCCCAAGCCATCTATTTTAATCACTTTGTGGTGTTTTTCTAGTAAACTATTAACTTTTTAATTAACCAAACTTATTTATTTATTATTTTTCTCTTTCAGAAATTAATCCTTTACTTTTGTGATTGTCACTTTCATCACTTCATTAAACCTTTTAAAGTGATATAACACAATTGAACTCTTTACTTTATTATTCAGTTTAATTTAAAATCATAGCTTATTAGAAGACTGTCTTTTTTATCCTTATATCTTTTTTAACTCATGTGATGTGATCCCGTTTTTGATGATTTTCATACTTATCTTCTAACTTACGTATAATAGTTTATAACATTTTGTTCTGGATGGAGTAATTATTATGTTGAAAAATATATAATCTTGAACACGAATATTTTTTTTTTTTCCACTTATGTTTTTATTAGAAAGTCTTATTCTGTAAAATGTGAGAATTTTTGAACTATTAATTTAAACTCATATGCAAAAAGTGATATAAGACTCCTGGATAGTTGAATTTTTTTAGTGATTAAAGCAGTTTGTATAGCAAAAGATACAATTTATGAGTTATTTACTTCAAGAGAAAGGCAAGTTAATATCTAATGTTTTCCTGAAGGTTTGTGATGATGGTGTTCTAGTTGTATTTTTGTATTGGACTATTTTCATCATCTAATTAATATATGTATTGAATGTCTTTAGATGATTGAAATAGTTCCAATATAAAAATACAGCAAGTTAATAATATATGTTTCATTGATTTGAAAAGATATTTAAATAGAAATATTTAGGCTACTTTTTTAGATATTTTGAAGAGAAAAGATAGATTGGAAGGGGAAATGGTTAATAGAAAACTTATATATATGGCAGAAGATACTTATAAAGTTAAATATTATTTACAGAAGAAATAAATATAGGAAAAAAATTAAAAGGATCTATATCTGTGGTTTTGTTTTACTGTGTTGATTGCATTTCAGATATCAAACTCAATTAAATATTTTATTTTATCTAAACTCCTTATAACATATTTATCATTTGAATTCAATATTTTCACTAAAAAAATCCCTAACTGTGTGAGTGTTCATCATCAGCATTAAAATTGAATTCCTATAAGATAAATTTATCCTCACTATGATCAGACTTTGAATTTTGTTTTTAGTTATATATGATTCATTTCAATAACAATATAAAAAAAAATTCTAAAAACATGGTAAATTTGAAAAAATAGACAACTGTATGTCTAATGCTAAATCAAAAGCAACTTCCAAGATACAAAATTTTGACATAGTTGGGTCTTTGCAATAAAAGTATAGAATAATGGTTATTGAAATAAATGCAGTGTAGATGGTGTCTAAAAAAAATTTTTTGTAAGCTTATTATGAGTTAATTTTTTTTATGTAGGCTGAATATAAAATTATATTGTACATGTGTTATGTGTGCTTTATTTTTTAAAATAATTACATTTTTAAACTGTGAATACATCTTTATCATTCATCAGAGTTTACACAAATTTTTTCATTCATTAATTTATTTTTATTGCTATTGTCCTTTAAACAAAATATCTAAAATCATGATTAATTAGCAAAAAAAACATGCCAGAAAATGGGGATCATTTTGAACCTTTATTTCAATCTGTCCATTTCAATTGATTATGAAGACAATGTAAATTCTAAACAAGAAAGATTGAACGATTTTAATTTTTAAATGATCATTGACTTAAAAATAAGCTTAACAAATTTACTACTGTGAAATTGATCCCTCTCATCTAAGAGATTAAAAACCTAGAAAAATGTAAGCTACTTCAGATTGTTGAAATAGAAGAAAACTGGAGCTATTATTTCATATAAATTCTTTCATATATTGAAATAAAACTATTCTGAAGACAATATTGCATCAATTCATTTGTAGCGTAATCTCTCTTAATATTACTGGATAAAAAGTGAACTGATAAGACTATTGTCTGGTGGCCACTATTTAAATACTTTACGAAGAATATAGAGATCTGTGAATTACTTGATTCTAACAATATCAATTGAAGTAGTCGGATCTAAGTTCGATCCTAGCTTCATGATATCTCACCTGCAGCCCACTTCAAACAGTAGTACTAACCATGAATTTCCGATGCAATGGGGCTTTATACGTTCAATACATGCTAGTTTCATTAAAAAAATAGTATTATACAAAAATATGTTAAAACTAACTAGTTTGACGTTTAAACTAATCAATTCATTAATAAATTCATGATAAAATTATTCATGAATTTATATATATTATAACTGCGTGGATTGTGCGTATATATTTATAAATATTTAAATATATATATTCGTTATAAAGTTTCATTGCATTGGGAATGTTTTATTTTACTTTTAAACAGTTTGTTCAAATTTTAGTGATTAAAAGCTACATTCTTTCGATAAGCTTTCAGATTGTCCTTTTCCAAAGACAATGGGGAAAGTTTTATTAATTAGCAAAAAGATAATAATTTAAAATGTAAGGACGGTTCCTAATTAAAATCATTTTTTAGATTTATAAATTCATTTTCTAATTAGAAAATGAATTCAAAGTTAATGAGTTTGAAAGCCTTATCGAAGGAATGTATCTAAAATCAATTAGTAAAAATTTATAACTTGGATAATGCAAGAAGCTCTAGCCTGAAGGCATCTAGATTTGGAATAGGCGGGAAACCAGAGGACAGTATAAATAGCCTGGAAAAGTTTGAAGAAGAGAGAAGCCATATTTGTTTTAGAGAAGTGCTACTAGAATCTGTGCGTCTTTAAATTATGAATTTCAATAGTGTTTCCATCATGGTGAGGGGTTAAACTTCGGGAGTCTGACTGCTGGGCCATAAGTCCCCAGAAGATCTTCAATGTAGCTGCTAAACTAAACCTTTTCCGGACCAATCATGCTGCAAAATATGAAATAATCAATCAACATGTCATTCAAATAATTTATAAAATGCACGCCTACATTTCACCCAACTGGACTCTACCGTGTGTAATCTAAGGAACCAACCATGGAGGAACGGTAATATCTTTCTTGAAACGACCGCAACTTTCTGGCCAGTTTCTGAACTTCATTTTACATCACCTTTTAAATTAGCTACTGTAAAAACTCCTCTTTATAATGCTTTTAATCTGTATAAGTAATTCTCGTTTTTTTATCTCTAGTCTTTAAAATTAATACTTTGTTAAATTTCTCTTTCTCACGATGGCGGTTCGTTTCACTAACTGTATTATATATATTTATTGAGTAATTAACTAATGTCATGTATTTTTGATTATATGCCAGTAATACTTCAACTCGACAATAATTTCTTTTGTTACATATACCTCATGGAAATAATCTAATATTAAGTTTGATAGTAATTTTTGTCCATTGGAACTAATTTAAGATGGTTCTATTAATTGTCAAGTTGAAGGATTTATACAATTTTTGCTATTTTTATTTATGGCTAATAATAAATTATTAGCTCAGTTTCTAACCTATGTCCCCGGCTCTTTTATCTAGTTTACAGATATTTATTTATTCATAATCTTAAAATGTTTTTGCAAAAGGGTCGATAAAGGAATTAATGTCAATATATTCTAATTCAAATTTTATACTTTCTATTAAATTCAGGGAGGGCATGATGTTTAGGGCATAATTAATATAATTTTATAATTGCGTTAAATAATTTTGTATTAAAGCTCATTTGACTTTAATTTAACTCGATCAGGTCATCACGTAGAGCATTCTTTATATAAATGGGTTTTATTCATTAACCATGATGATTACCAAGTCATCATTTTTCTGAACGTTACTGGCGTGAGCCATCTCCTGCTTTGTAGGCTTGTCATCGGTGATATTATTATTATTACTTTAATTCCATAGAAGAAAGCAGTTCCTCCACTTGCTCGTTTATATTGGAACACCAAAGATTCGTGGCTATGACCTGGCCTGGCTTTCCCCGTGTTCCACGTCTCCTTGATAGGGCAGAAAGACTTGTAAAACACAAGCCGCCCTCCTATTTAAATCACCGACAAGCCATTATTTTTCGTATTCGTTTTTATAGCTCATAAGACGCCAGTACCGTTTACTTTCTCAGCTCAAATAAAGCCCCACTCTCATGCTCATAAATCGTGATGAATTGATTTCATTAAAGTCAAACAAATTCTTATTCATTTCTAATTAAATAAGTTTTCTGTTAAATAGTAAAGTTATGCCCTAAATACGTATCTTGCTCTTTGTGAATTGATTTGCGAATGTGAAAATAAATCTCACATTCTTTCGTTTAGAATTAGAATCATAATTTCTGTCACAGCCAAATACCTTTATCTACCTTTATTTTCTTGTCAGGACATAGATATATATAATCCTCCTAGAATATTGCATAATAGTTATTGGCATATAATAAGGACTGCCATTCTTATTGTAATTATAAATTCCGTTTAAAGACTAGAGGTAATCACTATAATCATAATCTGAAAGTTGAACAAAATTATTATTATTATTAAACATTTTATTAACACATTTGGTTTCTTAACTCTCTTTTTTGTTCAATAGTTATTTTAATATTAATGCTCGCTGTCTGTATTTGCAACCCGAACATATACATACATGGATTGACTTAGAAATATCCTTAGTTATTTTATTGTACATTCGTAAAGTCAGATCTGGGGTTTCCAATCATCATCATCTGTTGAGCTAGTTTCTTGACACATAGTCATGTACCGTCGACTTATGTCATCCATTACTTTGATCTGAGCTCATGAGTTGGGTTTGAATTCAGTTTGGTTTGGCTGAGTTTGAATCCGACTTTGAGTTTAGGTTGTTATTGTGGGTGGGTCTTTCGACCGGTATACAATCAAAACTTGTTATGAGAAATTAGAATAATCTGATTCAATGGAAATCCTGCAAAAGATGCGATTTATTTATAGATATATTTTACAATTTTTTATTAACGAAAAATTTGTTGTCTACAAAAAAAAAAAACGTTTTTGTAAAACATTGTAGAAAGATTGTTCTGAAGACTACTTGATGGATACTTTCAAGAAAGGAAATAGCTAGCTTATGATATGCAAATGATTTATCAAGAATTGTTTTCATTATTTTTAATGTGCACAAACTGAAAATTGTAATATGCAAGCTAAAATATTTATACTTTAGTTAAAACTTGGCGTATCAAAATAATACTTAGGATGTCAGAAATTACTTGATCTGATCAGGTAATTTTTTTTTTATTATGTAGCATAATAAAGATTAAAATATCTCTATGGAAATTAACTGTATATTTATATGTAATGCATTTATTGTCTTCTTCTGGCAATTAATTAATTTAATAAAAATTCTGTTTTTTTTCCTGTGAACATAGAAATTTTAAATGGAAGAAACACTTTATGATGTAAAATTTATAACTTCAATATTGCTGATAAAAATGATATGCAACTAACCATATTAGACAGAGTGAAAAAACATTCTGTGTAAAGAAATGCCAATTTTTTTTTGTAGAGAAATGTTTCTTAATGTAAAGCAAAAAAAAAAAAAAATGTTACTAAAACAAAAGATTGCTAATTATTTCACAGAAATTAAGTGTTTGGGATTTTTTCAAAAGTAAGCAAGCTATTGTAATAGACTAAATTTAATCAGCAACTAACTTGGCAAATTGAAAAATGTAATTTGAAAGGAAAGAAAATTGTTTTCTAAATGCCAAAAGATAAACTTCTGTTGTTTTTTAACATTGCTATGTGCCAGATTGCTTGAAATAAGTTCTTTAGCCGTGAAAGCAAAATTAATTTTAATTCAGTTTGTTATCATATATAGTTATCATAATCATTCATTCCAAATCTCATTATGGTAAAAAAAAAAATGTTTCAGAAATGTAAAACTTTGCTAGCAAAACTGAAACATTTTGCACATAAAAGTATGCTATGTGATTTTTCTATTAGATTTCAGCACTATATTTTAGGTATTTGTTTAGATTAGTCAAAGGCCAATAGAAATAAATTAATACAACAAATTATGCTAAATAGATTAAATATAATTCACTTGAATTAAAGAGCAAAAACTGTCTGCAAAAATTAGACTAGTGTGTTAATTAAAAATATTAAAAACAATCAAAAATGTTCTCAATTTATTAACACATATACATTTGAAACATTCCATATTAAAGGATAGTCAGTTGGTTAAACAGTTGTTGAAAAATATTCTCAATAGCTTACCATTGTAAAATATGTGAATAGAGAGCATCAGAAAATACTGTATGTAGTAAATCTTTTTTCAATTGATTGTCTTCATTAGCTTTAAACAATAATCAGATTGCTTTTTTTTTTTTATGCTTGTTAGATATTGTTTACAAATAAAAAGACAAGGCATTAGTTTGTCCTGGAAATGTCATCACATCATTGACATTCCAAATAAATACTATTGATAATTTTTTTATTATTTTTTTTTATGTCAAAGTGTTTACTGTGAAGTGAATCTAGGCCAGCCGCTTGGACGGCAGCTATGCTAACCGCTAGGCCACCAATGCCTGACTGTTTTTTTGTTTGTTTTTTAATTGAAAAAAATATTATTTATACATGTTGACTATATATTTCTATTCGATTTTAAGTGATATATTTTTATTTGGTTTTAAGTGATATAAATAAACCAGTTACCTTTTATGTAAATTAAAAACTTACTAATGTTTTATTTAGCTTACTTAATGTCAATAAAATTTCTGTATCTTGATGTATTGTTTATATATATATTTGTAGTTGTTATTTTTTTTAATAAGGATAATATTCATTTTTAAAAAAAGGAGGGGTCTCATTTTTAGCATTTGAATGCCAATGATCATAAATATCATTTTACTAGTCGCCATTATAAACAAGTATAGAAGGATTGAGAGAAAGTCAAGGGATGAAAAAAGAAAAAAATAGAATTCTCATCCTTATTGTCATAAGAATTATATATCTATATTTGTAACTATATGTTGGGTTACTTCTATCACCATCTTTTATTTTTAAATGTTTTTAGAAAAATTTAAAGTTTATTTATGCTTTTTCAAATATCTTCAATTATTAGTAAAAACACACCTGTTAGTATATAACAACCCTTTGAGTGATATTATTCTCCTCAAGTATTGTGATCTGTTCAGTGATCTTACTAACAGGAATTGAACCAATGATCTTTAGATTTGCAAATATTAAACTTAAAGTGGTGCTTTAACCAGCTAATTTATTCTATCAGAGCCAACAGTCATTAGAAATTTTATAACTTATCTATGATACTCTTTTGATTTCATTTTTAAATGCAAAATGTTCATTTCCAAATCTTATACTTAAGAAAGAAGATCCTCACAAATAAATATATAAAATTTCTACTGTCGCATTTGATAATATCTAATTAGTTAGAACAAATGTTTATCAGCATTTATGAATCTAATGGACTCCAGTTTGATATCCATGCTAGTATTGTTACTAATCAGTCTATCACACCAAGACGAGAGGAGAAAATATTCTATTCTAACCTATGTGTTATTATTAACAAATGAATATTTGAATTTAACACTTAAACTAGATGATGAAAGTAGTCTAACACAATTACAGTTAAAATGACTTCATGGCAAACTTTCAGATAAATATCTATTTATATATAAAGAGGGGAAGAGGAGCGCATATTAAAATGGCATTCTCACATTTACTTCAGTATAACTTGCATATATAAATATGAGCTGAAAAATTACCATGCCATATATATCAATGTGATAATATATACTGTATTTATCTATTTATGTGCAAAACAGAGAAATCATTTAGTGCAATTCATACAACAATATGACTTGACTTTTAAGAAAGATCTATCATTTATAATGACTTTTTGTGGCTTAGATATAGAAAATTAGCATCCAATTGTTATAGCAGGCACGATCTACTTTGTAAGACTTCTAAGAATAGTCCTGGCCTGGTCTTTAATTTTTTTTTTTTTGAATGTATAATTTTTCAAAAAATGAATCCCTTACACTATGGTCTACATTACCTCACTATCTTTAACTTAACTGGCCAGTATGTTTTAGGACAGATTCTGGAGCTCAAGGTTCATATATTGTGATCCAGTCTATCATATTCAGTGCTCAAACTTTTTATGAATGCCCAAGCAATAAATCATTCAATTTTTTCTTATTTAACTTATCAACACTGTTCTTCAGCTGTCTATGACCTCTTTGGTAGTATTGCCAAACTTAAGATCCTTTGGATTGTAAAGCATGAAATAATTGTGATACAGGTTCTTTTTTAATCTTACGCATTTAAACATCATAATGAACTATGCATTACATTGGCTTCCAGTTGACTCCCTGCAGCTAGTTAAAGAATTGTCCTGCAAGAGCTGATTGCTTTTTTTAGTGTAATGTCAAAGCTGGTAAGAGTTTGCTATTGGTGGGTTTGTTGGTTGATTTGTTAAAAGTTTATTAAAGAAAAATTAACTTATACACAAATATGTAAATATTAAAAGTATAATAGAAATTTCTGTTTATTTATCTAGAGAAATTTTGGTTATGATATAATGGCAAACAATTAATTAACATTGGCATATTCAATCACATTAAGAGATTGAGGTAAGGTAAATTATATAAAATAATCTTAATTTGTTATTTCTTGATTCATCTTTTAGCTGCTTTTTAAATTCAATTTGTCTCCTGTTTATTGAACTTTAGCTGCTAGGTGAATGATTAACTTTTTTTTTTTTTTAATTGTAAAATACAAAGTCACTTTTCATAAAATTTTTCAGTAGTTATAAAAAAAAAAAAAAAATCTCAGGCCATAACTTGTGTTGATGAGAATGCTATGATCCTATTAATGATGTGTTAATTTTTATAAAAGAAATTTTAACAAATTACCAATTTAAATTGAATTTTTTCTGTGTCTGTTTCAATTGCATTAATTTTATCAAAATAATTATATTAATTAAAGAACTAAGTGAGCAGTAAAATAATTTTGATCGATTATTTTCTCATTAAAGAGTATTTGTTATCTCTGTATCTTCAGTTTTAATGAAATTTATTTCAGCAAAATGAACATTTTATTTAATATAATTATTGTAATATTTAAACTGCATACATCGCGCTATATAAAATAAGTGACTTATTAATATAATTATTAAAAGAAGTTTTGTTTTTGGAGAACTATTGTTCTGAACAGTGATTAATCTGATCATGCCATCAATCTTTGGGAGATATATTTGATTCTTCTCTTGAAGTATATGCCATGTTATCTTGTCTACTGGCATTGATTTCATCTGTTAATGGTTTTCTAATATCAGCTTAATCTATCTTCTTGATACTATTTGAGATACCAATGGATTTTTTTGAAAGAACACAGATGTGACTTAAACTATAAAGTTTCCCTCACATCAATAGAATAGTTGAACAACTGAGTTGCTTAAATTCTTTCTAGTGCAGATGTATATTGTATATAGAAATGGAACAGGTGTTGTAATATATATTAATGCCATGAACTTTGCTGTATTACAATATATAATTTCAATTACAGCTGGGTCTCGTTTTATGCGGTAGATAGGTTCCACAGAAAACTTGCATTAAAAAAATTGCACAAAAATAGACTTAACTTACCTTGAAAAATGTGGGGTTGGTTCCAAAATTTTCAAAAATCGCATAAAAGCAAAGCAACAACGTAAAATTACTTTAAAATTCGCATAAAAAAAAAAAAAGGAAATAAAGTATGAGTAATAAAAAATTTCAAATATTGGGGAAAAAATGATACAAGACAAACTTTTTTTACTTTTTTTTTTATTACCTATTTAATTTTATTCAAAACAATACATTTTTATGTGTAATTTATTTTACATTTTTTCATACATATTTTAATTATTATCACTATTTGACAATATGCGGTTCGTTTGTGAACTGGTAAGACATCAGATTCATCACAATAGGAAATACAATTAGCGCCAACTTCACTCTTGTGCTGTGTTAATGGTTTTCTGTCGACAATGTAATCGCTAATTAAACTTTAAGACGATGATTTTACTAATTGTTTATGAAGCTCATGATATCTAGAGTGCTATGTCTAACTTTTAGAGAATACACTTCCATGAGTGGGTTCTTTTATACACATATATACATGTAGAAACTTTTAGACAGAAAAAGTTACAAGTAAAAATATTTAAAAACATTAAAGATATATTCTTTTTAAAGTAGAAATTAAAAGTTGTTAAATATTTTTATTTTTTTCTGTCTAAAAGTTTCTCCATATATATATATATGTGTAAAGAAAATATAAACATACACATATATAACACAAATATACAATTATTTAGCTCTCATTTGAATTTAGTTCATAAGTCATGTCATTAACAGTAAAATGATTTTCCAATTGATTAGAAAGTTGAAAACTTTCTTGAATCATTTTTGCTATGAAATGAATAGGATCCACTTCTGTTTTGTTATTTTTTTCTAAATCTTTTACAGTATGTAAATTTATTGCCAAACCTTTTTCCAGCAGGCATTTAAAGTGTGTAAAATTTAATGCCTGTATATAAAATGGGGAAATCCTGATTTTATATGAAATATGAACTTCTTTATCGCATAAAAGGATATTAAGAAGAAACATGAATTGCATAACTTCAAAATTGCATTAAAAAATTGCATAAAACGAGACACAGGTGTATACAATATCCAAAAAAATATAAACAAACAAAAGTATAAATTAACAAAAAATACCATTAAAATTCATAAATTTAATATATTTTACAATATATGAGCAGCCATTTTTTATCTCTGATGCTGCATGCAGTCATGTTTTTTAAAAAAATTGAAATTATAAATAAATTTAACAATATTGCCAGCAGCATTTTTTCATATCAAAGTGCCATGATCATGTTTAAGAATAGAATTTTTTCAATTTATGTCATATAATAAAATATTCTTTCTGAATTTGATAAATGTTTTCAAAGGCTTAATGCTAAAAGTTTTATAAAATTTAAGATAATATTGATACTGACTTAAAAACATTAAAATAATTAAAAAGATCATATTTTATTAATAACAATACTATTATTATGTTTCTATAAGAGAAAAAAATTATTGAAAAAGAATATTACCTAAAGCATATTTAATTGTGATGAAAGATTTTCACTGTTTATTTTATTTAAAAAATAAAAATACAATGTAGTAATTTGTTTTTTTTTTTATTTTTTCAGTGAATGAATGAATGAAAATACATAGTAAATTATATGTTAATGTGCCCTCTTAATATATTAATAATTATATTATTACTTTTTAAAATTTTGTTTATACCATAATCTTAATTTATATTTACATGTTGAAAAATATGTACACTAGTTCAATAAATAATATGTATTTATTCTAATCAAAGTTTATTAACAAATTGTGAGTATTATATGTGATATACAGTGGATGCAATGGGGGCTTGGAACAAGATATAGGTGCTGTCACAGCTCCACCACATTGTTCTTTAAAATATAACTTCCAATTCAATTAATTAAAATATAGTAATATAAATGATATTAAAAAATAAAAACCTTTTCCCCCTCGACCACTTCTTTTTTATTATTATTATTTCTCCTTTCTAATTTTCAGGTAATTTATATTCCAAAAAAAAAAAAAAAAGAACGTTAATCCAAATTCAACCGTCAATTAACCTTGAATAATTGGTTGTCATCTGATCGTTCGTGTCAGCCACCAGAGGCGCGATTTCTAGCTAAATTTCTAGAAATATGCCGTTTCCGCGGCCGCACCCAAGCCTTTAACCATTCTTTCTAAAAGAAATCCTAGAAAGATTGTTAACTCGGAGTTAAGTCTACTTTCTACGCTAAAAGGTAGAGTATTAACTTGGAAGTTAAGTCTCCTTTCTACGATAAAATCTAGAAAGAGTGTTAACTCGGCTTAGCGGCTAACGGTGTGGCTTTTTCCGATGCTAAAAGCAGAGGAAAATGCCGTAGTTGTTTGTGTCACGCACTATATCGTAATGCTGCGTTATGTATTTGATGTAACAATATCGTACTAGGGTGTTTATTTTGATCGTGTCAAAATTATTTAAATTTTCATCGGTGCCTTGTTTTTTTTAAGACCAATCAATGTACTGTTACATTTTATCAATTTTAACAGTATCGTGATTGTTCCTCATAAATTTGTATTCCTCCTAAATTTTCAATTAGGGTGGAATAGTGTAAAAATTTAAAAATCACGCTTTGAGTCACGTTTTAACGAGAAATTTTCCGAGACAAAAAGTACGGCTAATTCCCACAACAGAAAACTTGAAAAGATGGGAATTGCCAGACACGGGCCAGCGCTGGAATATTTCTACAGCAGAAAAAAACATCCTGCTGCTGAAAGAAAAGATTGGATTGTGCGGCAAATATATGCAGATTTGAGGTCCGAAAACATCTGCCAACGAAAAGGTTCACTTCGTAAAGGCAAGCTTGTTTGAGGGATTCTAAATGACCATCGTCAAATGTCAAAAATAAAAGAAGTAACTTCAATTTTTATTTAAACGTACATCCCTTCTCCCGATAATTGTTGGCGTTGGCAATCAAATGTAAAATAAAAGAAGTAACTAAAATTTTTATTTAAACGTAACCCCAAAAACCCCTCTTCTCCCAATAATTGTTGTCGTCAGCAATCAAACGGTCAAATAAAAGGAACGTCAATTATTCTTTAATCATATAGAAAAAAACAAAAAAAACCCTCCCACTAATTGTCCTGGCCAATCAAATGTAAACCAATCGAAGTAAGACAGTAAATTATTAGTTAAACATAACCCAAATTACTATTCGAACATACACCGAAAATGACTCACTCTTGTCAATCAAAATTAAAGAAACCTAGACTATTATTGTCCCATTGTCAAATCGAATATTATTTGGGAAAACCCAAATAATTTATAAACGAAAAAAAAAAAAAAGAAAGTCAAATCGGTTTTCAATCAAATGGTAACCGATAAAAGTAACTTAAATTTTGATTTAAACATACACACGAACAAAAACAAAACACAAAACTCTTTCTCCCAATAATTGTTGTCACCAATCACCAAAAAACACCCATCCCTCTCACTAATTATTGTCAGCAATCAAATGTACACCACTACTAAAAGTAATGTAAACTACTATTCTTTAAACGGTTACACCCCTTCTCCCAATAATTATTGTCTACAATCGTACACACAAAAAAACACCCTTCCCAGTAATTAGTGTCGGGAATCAAATGTAAACCGATCAAAGTAAGACCGCAACTTATTATTTAAACATAACCCAAATTACTATTTGAATCTACACCAAAAAAAACACCCGCTCTTGTCAATAAAAATTAAACAAACAACAACTATCGTCCCATTGTCAAAAATATTTATTTGTAAAACCAAAACCATAATTTATAAACGAAAGGAAATCCAATCGGTCATCCATCAAATGTAAACCGATAAAAGTAAAGGTTTTAAATTTTATTTAAACATAAACACGCGCGCGAAAAAAAAAAAAAACAACACTTCTCCCAATAATTTTTTCGGCAATCAAATGTAAACCTATCAAAGTAACGTAAATTATTATTTAAAGATCCATCATAAAACCCCGTTCTCTCTTGAATTTTGTCAATCCAATTTTACAAAAACAGTAATATTATTTTTTTTTAAAAAAAAACACAAATTACTATTTGAACACACACCAAAAAAGACCCTTTGGTAAAAAAAAAAAAAAACTATTATTATCCCATCGTCAAAAATATTATTTGGGAAAAATAATTCAGAAACGAAAAAAAGTAAACTTTGTAAACAAACCAAAAAAAAGTCAATATTAATAGAGAATCGCTATCCCGGGAACTATATATTAATGTGTTTTTCAGTTAGAAATCGCGCCTCTGGCGGCTGACACGAAGGATCAGATGACAACCGAATAATTTTATTATTTTTATATATTTGTTTTATTTCATTTGTGTTGAACTATTATTAATTATTGAAAACAACATTATGGATAAATTTATGCTTGATCATTATTAAGGATTAACATAGTAAATATTATGTAATAGTTTATTTACACATTAGCATTCTCACAGTCCAGTATCACTATGACATTTTAATTGATTTCATTAGCAGTGAGTTTTAACCATTAAATTTAATATTAAACTATTATTATTTATCAGAATAATAAATTTAACTTCATTTGATAGATATTTTTGTTTAGAAATGAAATAAATTCTTAAAAAAATCACATTTGTTTTCTTTAAATATTAATAAAATTATGTCATGATCAAAGCAGATGCACTATTTCATCATTCAATTCTCAGGGAGGATTAGATTTTTTTCTAAGAAACAAATAAATATCAGTATCTGATAAATGTATCAATTTATGCTTTAATAGTTAAAATTTTTTTAATAATTTTTATATTACCTTTTTTTCTAGCAGACAGCCTCTGATTACATGTTAACAAACAGCTTATAATCATCTTCCTGCAATTTAACTTGTTCAGAAATATAACATTTCATTTTTAACAAAGAGATTACCATGGGACTATAGAAACCAATCAAGGCAGGGTTTAAAAGTTGCGAATTTTCAAATTTCCTGACATCTGTAGAATTTTTTGGGAATTAAAATATTATGAATATATATATAATTATTAATACTTTAAAGAAAGTTAGCAGTTTCCCTCAATAACTGGTGATTTGACACTCATACAAATTGCTTTGGGGAGAAAATTAAAATGGTTATTTAATAAAAATGGAAAACCAAAATACAGTATTAAGTCAATTTGATTGATTTATACACAGATATACATACATAACACATTGCATGCAAAAGCACATTATTATTTGATCAATTTTTTTTATCTTCTAATATTTAAAAATGTCATAGTAATAAACTTAATTTTTTTTATATAATTAAAAATAGTTTTGCATTGAGATAATTGAATTAAATATAATGATCAAAAGTCTATATATCTGAAATCATTTATTAATTTATTTTACAAATCTCATATATGAATTCTCTGAGCTTGTTCTTTTATAATTTTTTTTTTAAATATAACTTTTATGGAAAAAAATTAGTTAAAAAAGTTATATTGCCATTTTGAATATACCATTAGAAAGAGCAATAAATTATCTACAAGTTATATCATAAGCATGCATAGTGCATGCTATTTTTTTTCCTTCAGTGATAACTAATACTGGTTTTTAATTATGAGATTTTGATGAAATGTGGATAAAGTAAACAATCTAAATGAAAAGTGCTTTTAGCTTAGCAAATTGTATATCAGACCAGATACTTTATATTTTTATTAAAAGTATTTACTTTGATTTACAATTCATATATTATCTTGAATGCTCTTAAGTTAAAAACTGCCATTTTTTATCTTAAGGTAACTCATAAAAATAGTATTGTTAATTATTGGAGTACATGGTTTATCTTGGATTATCGATTTTAATTGATGGCTGCCTAGTTACATCAGACGAAATAAGTGAAAAATTCCTATTACAAATTTCAATATTTATATATTAAATCCATGAAAATATTTAATTTAATACATTTGTAATTCTTATGGGAAAATGCAAAATTACTAGTCAGGATTCAAAGAAGTTGTGAATCTTCAAATTCTTATTCATAAAAAAATATCTAATTTGATTTATTACTCATATATCATCTCAAGTAATAAGATAAAATCAACCATCTTTTACCTTGAGATAAATTAGACAAAAACTATTATTAATTATTAGATCACATTGTTGAGCTTGGATTATCTGTTTTTAATTGGTGGTTACCTGATTATATTATAGCTGAAAGTTTATTTTAGTTTAATATACAGAAAATTTCCATTTCAATTTGTATATATATTAGACGAACTTTATTTACAAATATGAATACTTTGAGACATCATTTAGTCACAGATATTCTTCAATAGATAAATAAATAATCTTTAATTATTTTTAACATTGGAAATTATTATTTTTTATAAACTTGCATGAGAAATTGCTTTTTTGGGAAACTGTTTTCTTCATTTTATCTATGCGCAATCTTATATTAACATTATAACTAATGTACTCATGAGTGCAGATATTGAAAAAAGGTATTAATGGTTTTCTATGAGTCTTTTGATCCAATCAAATAATTTATTAGGTCAAGCCAATCATTTTTCTTTTAGCCGTGCACTGTTGCTATTCATTTATTGTGAATTAGATAAACACTGCTTATTCACAATAATGTCTCCCATAAATACATAAGTGATCATTAAGCATTCTTTATTAAATTAGAAATTATTTTTTTTATTAATCTTAGATATAGACTTTAAATTTTTGTCAATGGTCACTACATTTTAATACTTGCATGAGATTTTTTTTAAACTAGTTTATTCTCACTTAAATGCACAGTCTTGTATATCTAGAAATCAATATTATTACTATAATTCAAGTACATAATTATAGATATTGGAAAAAATATACTATGGTTTTTAATAATCATTTTGAAGAAATTAGATAAATATTTCTCCAATAATTACACACCATTGCTACGTATGTATTAATGATAATTAAATAAACTTAATTTACAAATGATTTGAAATACAATGAAATTGTGAATATCACTCTATCATAATTTCAGTTATGCTTTCTTCAAAAAAAAATGCAAGCAGACAAAAATGTAAATAAATAAAAAATATATAAAAGTTTGTAAATTTAATATATTTTATGATACTCAATCATCTAGTTTCCATCTCAGAGATCATGTTTAAAAGATAAAATAAATTTTGTAAATAAGTTTTTCAACATACCAGCCACTGGTTTTTTCATCATAGAGTGCCATACATTAATAAAATTTTATTGCTCTATGTTGAAAGTACATATATTTTATTGTTTCTTTATTATCCTTTTTGAATTTGATAAACAGTATTTTCTATAATAGAATATTTTCTAAGCATAATGCTAAAAGTTTTGCAAAATTTTAGAACATATTTAAAATTGATACTGACTTAAAAACATCAAAATAATTAAAGAGATCTAGTTATTTTTTAATAATGAGATTTCTATAAGAGGAAAAAAATTATTACAAAAAAAGGAATATGGTACATTAGGTTTTTTTTTTCATTAATCTGATTTTTTCCATAAATGAATAAGAAAACACACAAAAATATATGCAAATGTGACTTGTCAATTTTTAGTAATAACTATATTATTATTTTTAAAGAATTTTGTTTATTCTATAATTTTAATTTATATATGCATACCATATATATATAAAACAAACTGTCTATGTCATATAGATTTGCTTATTGGAAAATTTTGTACATTTGGGATTCAATAAATAATATGTATTCTACTCTAATTAAAGTTTATCAACAAAGTATGAGCTATTATACATGATGTTTGGGAAAGGACTTTGGAACAAAATATAGCTAATATTGTGGCACCATTGTCTAGCACTAGTAATAATGATTTTAGAAATGTACAATTCTGTACTTGATGAAACAAACAAAAAAATAAATATATAACACTCAAATTCATTATTAAGCACATAGGATATATGTAATTAAAGAGAAAGAATTTCACCTTTTCACATATGTGCCTTAACAATTTATATAATAGCTCGATGATGTGTTTGGGTTTAAGAGTTTCCTCTGCTTAACACGATATTGTTGAGCTATTATGTAAAATTAAAAAAGTAAATATATACAAATTTATAAAAGGCAATAAATATGTTTGACCTTTAGTTAAATTTATACTGTAACAGAATAAATTGGTGAGGGGGATTGTAAAGCCATCTCTCTGCATGGCCATACATCAATGCATCAAATTAATCTAATCAATTAAAGAGGGATTCGCAAATAAATTTTTTCTTGAGAAGTTTATCACAAAATAATTATTCCACACACTGGGTAAACAAATATAATAAAATAGAAAATATAAGGAAAATACCAAATTCATCCCTTGATAATTATCACATGATAATAAGCACAACAATTAATTAATAGCTATAATTGCTTCATTTACATACCTGAATATTGATAAAGGATTAACAGATTTAAATGTATTTAATTGGAAATGGTGCCAATGTTGATAATGACTATCTAAAACTTATATATCAAAAGAACAAATAATAATTCAAACAATCAAAATAAATTATATAAATGAATGACAAAGATTTATATTTCTTTGAAATGTGCTTGTTTATATTCTTATATTTTAATAATATAATATTTATTATTTATTTATCTATTAACCTTAAGAAAAATACCAACATATCATCATCAACAACCATTATCAATCCACTGCAGGATGAAGGTCTCTGTAAGTTCAATCCATCTTCTTCTATCTTTAGCTTCTCTTCTCCACATTGCCTCTGCACACTTTCTTATTTCATCCATCCATCCATCTCATATGTGGTCTCTTTTCTGATCTTCTTCAAGATTTCAATTTTCCATCTATTATCATCTCTTCTAGTAATATGTCCAGCCAACTCCAGTCTTTTAAATTTTTCAATGAAGTCAGTAACACCTGTTTGTTCTCTTACCTATATATTGCGTTTTCGATCTCTTCTTGTTACTCCCAACATGCATCTCTCCATACTTCTTTGAGTGGTCTGAAGTCTCTGTATTGCTCTTCTATTAAGTGTCCAAGTCTCAGATCCATAAATAAGAACTGGTAAAACACATTTATCAAAAATCTTTTTTTTCAACGACATAGGCATATTTTTTTTTAGTATCAAGTTATTTCTACCAAAAGCACTGCAAACTAAGTTTAATTATATGATTAATTTCATCCATTATGTTTCCATCTGTATGAATAATCTGACCAAGGTATTTGTAGTTGTTAACATCTTCTAACTCATCATAATCAATCTTTATTTTCATATTTTGAGAAAATCTATTAAACATTACTTTAGTCTTTTTAACATTTATCTTTTTTCCTACTTTCATCAGATAACTCCTGCAACATTTTCTGTAGCTCTAAAGCATTATTTGCAAAAACAACTACATCATCTGCAAAATCTAAACGACTTAAATAATCTCCATTTATTTTCACTCCTTTAGCTTCCCATTTTAGTCCACAAAATACTTCTTGCAGCACTGTGTTGTAAAAAGTTTTGGAGATATGGAGTTACTCTCTCTGACACCCTTTTCAATGTTGATTTTCCTAGTATCATTATGAAATCTAATTGTTGCTATTGCATTTTTATAAATATTCTTTAAAATATGACAATATCCTGGATCTATACCTTGATGATCCAATGCTTTGAAGAAATGTTTATAGAATCAAATGCCTTTTCATATTCTACAAAACCAAAGCATAATGGCAACTCATATTTATTTGTCCTTTCTATAACGTCTCTCAATACCTGGATATGATCTACCGTGCTAAAATCCCTTTTAAATCCAGCTTGTTCTCTTGGTCGGTGGAAATCCAATATTCTCTGTAGATGAGATATCTTGGTAAAATTTTTGTATAAAACTGATAAAAGGCTGATAGGTCTGTAATTTTGGATATCTTCCTTATCACCTGTTTTAAATATTAATATTGCATTCTTCCAATCATCTGGCACGTCTTTATCATTTAGACATTTGGTATATAACTTTGCTAAAAAAAAATTCCAATTTTTTCATCTGCTTCTTTTAATATATCAATTATAATTCCATCATTACCTGGAGCCTTTCCTTTCTTCATAGATTTAATTGCATGTCTCACTTGTTCATTTAAAATTCTAGGCAATTCAGAAGGTATAATAGATATAGGAGGTACTTGTTCTTTATTACTATATAATTTTTGATAAAAGTCTTCTATCCATTTTATGATGTCATCTCTCTTTTTAATAATAATTCCATCTTTTTTTTTATTGCAGATATAAATTTTCTACCAATACCAAAATGTTGTTTTACACTCTTGAGACTTTTATACTCTTCTACAGCTTTCCTTGCTAATTCACGGTTATACTTTCTTATATCATTTTCAACTCTTTTCCGCACCATTTCACAAAATTCGAGACAACAATCCTTTTTAATGCATCATTTTTGCATATCTTCACATTCCTTCTTTTCTTCATAAATTCTCTAGTCTGCTTTTTTCTACCAGCTATCTTCGTTGCGGTTTTTAAAAGTGTATCAGTTATTTTCATATTAATTTCATTTAAATCTGAGTCATGTTCAAAATCTACTAATACTTGAAACCGATTCATAAGTTCTAATTTTAATTCATTAGAATGTTTCTGAAAATTAGGAATATCAACTGTAAATATTGGTTTTTCTTAATAATTTTGCCTCTAGTTTTGCATTAACACGTATCTTACATCTTATGATCACTACTATCTCATACTAGCACATAATTGTTATTAAACAATTCAAAACAAAGCAAAACTCTCCATATAGTAGTGTAATCTTGTGCTAACAAGAGCAATCAATGGATGCCAGAAGGCTTATGCATAAAATCCCTATCTAGTGCCTACTAATCCACTATCCCCAGACTAGTTTCTGGCTTGTGGCCTTCATCAGTGAGGAGCCTTGGATCTGAGAGCACTGCACCTAGATCTTAGGATCTAATGCAACCCTCCAGCACCCACCTTTTAACTCTATTTAACTACAAAACTATGAGAATGAAATTAAAAACCCAATTAATATTTTCAATCCAAGCTCAATAGCTTATATAGTCATATGGGTCTGAACTCAATTCAGCTCCCATACATTTTGGTGTCTTTGGCTCTTTAACAACCATAGCCACCACTATCCTTTAGGCAGGATTGGTGTTAGACCACTAAACATCACATGATCACTATCTCATTGATTGCTCTTGTTAGCACAAGATGGCACTACTATATGGAGAGTTTTGCTTTGTTTTGAATTGTTTAATAACAATTATGTGCTAGTATGAGATAGAGATCATGTGATGTTTAGTGGTTTAACACCAATCCTGCCTAAAGGATAGTGGTGGCTATGGTTGTTAAAGAGCCAAAGACACCAAAATGTATGGGTGCTGAATTGAGTTCAGACCCATATGACTATATAAGCTATTGAGCTTGGATTGAAAATATTAATTGTGTTTTTAATTTCATTCTCATAGTTTTGTAGTTAAATAGAGTTAAAAGTTGGGTGCTGGAGGGTTGCATTAGATCCTAAGATCTAGGTGCAGTGCTCTCAGATCCTAGGCTCCTCACTGATGAAGGCCACAAGCCAGAAACTAGTCTGGGGATATTGGATGAGTAGGCACTAGATAGGGATTGGCATCCATTGATTGCTCTTGTTAGCACAAGATGGCACTACTATATGGAGAGTTTTGCTTTGTTTTGAATCTTACTAATAGATGATCACTTCCATCAAGATATATTTTCTGTTAGTCAAAATATAATCCAATTCTGCTTTATCTTCATTTGGATGCCTCTTGTCCATTTCCTTTTAACATTTTTCCCAAAGAAAGAATTCATAATATAAAGTTTTTCTTTTTCTGCCAACTCCACAAGTTTATGGCCTCTCACATTTCTATTACCATAACCAACATTACCTACAGCAATTTCATCTTTCATTTGCTTACCTATTCTAGCATTAAAGTCTCCCATAATAATTTTAAAATGTTGTTTACTCTTATCAAAAGCCTTTTGTACATCCATGTAAAAATCTTCTACTATTTCATCACTTTGAGAACTTGTTGGGGTATAAACCTGAGTTATCTGCATTTGGTATATGCTATTAAGTTGTACAACTAATCTTGCCACTCTGTCCGATACACTATCACTTTTCTCATTGTTGTTCTTCCACTTTTTATTTATAATGAATCTAAGACAATTCTAATTCTTGCGATCTTCCTTCACTCAAAAGTGATCTGCAGTTGTAAGTACCTAAATAAGAAGTCGTCATCAAATGGCAGTCTGAGTCTACAATCAGGATTCTTAGCACTTTAATATGGGTTTTTCTCTTCATTTTTGACCTGATCTAGCATGAGCAAAGTGTAAAGATTTTAGGCACTTATTTATAGGCAATTTAGTTGAATAAATTAGTAATAATTTATTAAAATCAAACCACAGACACAAACTATTGAAGATATAATTAATAGTTTGTTTAAAATTTAATTACTACTTTAAAATAATGCTAATGTCATTTAATAAATGCTGAAAATTTCAACAATGAAAACAAATTGTTTTAATACCTCTTAATTTTACACTTCACTGCATTATATAAAAGTGAAATGGTGTGTGTTATCAGAAAAGTAATATACCAAAGAATATAATGAAAAAATTTCAAAATAGTAAAAAAAAATAAGATTCTAACATATTTAAAAATTATTTTTATGTTTCTTCATTATATTTTTATTTTCAGGTTCTTTACATTCCTTGCAAAATTTCCTATGAAGTAATATATAACATGACTTACCTAAAACAATTCATTATTTCAAAACATCAAAAAAATAGACATTGATATCTTTTGTTTTTCCTAGAAATGCCATAGTTTATTCCTTTGTTATAAATGATTATGTATACTCTCTGAAGATAAAACAGTAGAGAAGAATAAATATAAGTCTTTAGGTTATAATTGACTCATATATAATACATGTGCAACTAAACAGAAAAAAAGATCTAGATTTAGTGAGCTATAGAATATTAATAATAATATTCTTATTGTTAGTCTATATTCTCATCTAGTGAAAAAGATTTTCCTTTTAGATAGAACTCATCTAGAATATAAAACTGTGATTATTATAAAATGATTGCTTACAAATAATTAAGTGTTATTAAACTATATAGCTAAATATTAAATAAATAAAAATGTTAATGTAACTTATCCATTAGAACTATTCAGAAATCATCCTCTTCTAACATAGGAAGATGTTGGTGGAACTGGCACATCAATCAACTCTCCTGACTAATACTGAGGTGGAGTTTGAAAAGATACAATGTCTATTTCAACTCCAGTTGATAAAACAGGCAAAACCCATATAGTAGTGCCACTCAGTAACAGCCAGAGTAATCAATGGATGCCAGAAGGCTTGCACATAAAATCCCTATCTAGTGCCTATTCATCCAATATCCCCAAACTAGTTTGTAGCTTGTAGCTTTCATCAGTGAGGAGCTTTGGATCTGAGAGCACTGCACCTAGATCTTAGTATCTAATGCATCTCTCCAGCAGACCCTTTTTATCTCAACAACAAAACTATGAGTCTAAAATTAAAGACAATAATATTTTCAATCCAAGCTCGTTACCTTATATAGTTATATAAGTCTGAACTCAGTTCAGTACCCATACATTTTGATGCCTTTGGTTCTTCAGTAACCATAGCCTCCATTATTCTATTAGTGCAGTGCTCTTACATTCAAGGCTCTTCACTGATGAAAGCCACAACCTAGAAACTGGTCTAGGGATATTGGATGAGTAGACCCTAGCCTTCTGGCATCCATTGAGTACTCTGGCTTGCACTGAGTGGCACTACTGTATGGAGAGTTTTGCTTGTTATAACAGCTTGAGCAAGAATAAGAAAGGGTGATCATGTGGTCCAGTTAATAAGCAATAAATCAATCTTGGTGAGCACTTTTTTGTGTGTTCAATCATCACTCACACAATCCAAAAACTTTCATGCTATTTTTATAGGCAAGCAACACACCATTATGAAATTAGTAAGAGCACAGCATAATTAACAGAACATTGGCCAACAGCAGAGGTTGTACTTTTATCTGTTAAAAACACTGTGGCACACATACCTATTATAGCTATCTGTACAGAATCATTGTTTGAAACCTAATTTTACTGGTTTGATGATTTTGTAATGGTCATGTTTGTACATTCTCACCAAAATCCAGAGTTCTGGCAAATTATACTAAGGCTGATCTAGTGAGGGGTTGAGATCTCGAATCAGATCTCACCTCAGCTCCTCCACCAACACTCCCTGACTTACTACCCTATGAAGGAAATATATGAAGCTACACTTGAAGTTTCTTAGTTCACATGCCAGCAGTAGCAAAGAGTGGAACAAGATACTCAGGGAATATTAACTAAAAAACTAATAACTTAGTAAACACACACATCTATGGCTGGCTAGATAATTCATATATCAATAGTTAACATTAATATTACAAATTTTAACTAAGATTGGGATAGATTACAATAAATATGAATTAAATAAATGGTAGTGCATTGAAGGATACACACAGATGTAAACAATAATGAGCAAGTTTGAAAACAGTAGCTCATCTGTATGCACTATATTTCAAAGAGTTTATTACAATTTTAATAATGTACAGTCTATTCATGCCGTAATTTTACTATGCCTGACCCATTAGGTTTGTGACAGTTAAGTCATTGCAAGAATGATGATTTAGCACCATAATATTTAGTAAAAGATTATTTAACAATACATAATGAGCTACAATTGGCTCTCTATGCAGATTATATACATACAAAATCTGATTACATATTCAGATCAAAGCTGAAATCTTATCACATTATGGAGGGATGAACCGGAGTTTTGTAGTATGAACTTCAGATACTATAGCGTTTTATATATTATTAGAGATGGGTGTGTCTCAAATGTGTAATTAATCAGGAGATGGGTGTGTCTTGAATGTGTAGTTAATCAGGGGATTCAGTACCAAATACTCTGTTCCTGTGGACTGTGCAACTTGTTGTGAATAAATTGAACATATAGTTCGGTGATCGGAGCACCTTATAAAAACAATCTGGACCCTCATGTTTCTGTTCTAAAGAAGAGCTGTCCGAACTAAGTGGATGGGGTGGCCATTAAAACCAGAAGTCCATTCATATAAGAAACTCACAGCAAGGCGTAAATGCACATATGTGTTTCCTAAAAACATACTCGCCACCCTAAATATAATATTAATAACTAAAAGTATGCAAAATTCTATGGTTTCATTCCACGAAACTACCATACGTTGGTTCATAATTAGCATTTTTAAAAGATGCTAAAGGGATATTTAAAATCTGTTTTATTAATAAATTTGCACAGTTTATAATATAACTCAAAAAGAGGGATAAAGCATATCTAGGACTTAAGCAATGCATATAATATGCTTTATAACTCATTCTTGCATTTATTAATTAATTACTTTATTAACTTGCAAATCTAATTCTAACGACATAACAATAAGCTAAACATAATAGCTTAAATATATTTAGGTTTTCAGAGCGGAGATTTGTGTGTGTGTGCTAAAGATCAACATTACTTAATTATGAGAGAATCTCTAATCATCTCCCCTCCAAATTTCATTCATAGAATCAATCTCCGTTCTGAAATTGGGCATAGCATAAATTATAAAATAAACATATATAAAACAAATAAACAAGGCATAACAGCAGATTAGCATTAATAAAATAATAACTGAATAAGTTATTATTTAACAAGCATTTAGAGTTTTAGAAAGAAGTAGGCAAGTTTACAGGTGTTGTTTTAAAAGTTAAATTAGATTTTACAAATTAAATCAGTTTTACTTATTAGAACATTATAGTTTAGAAGTTTGTGCACAATATAAATTAGAAGCTAGCTTAACTTTTAGATAATTTATTAAGAGTTATTTTTAAAGAGCTCTGTGGGGAAAAATTGTTACCACATCTTTGTTGAGGCTTATAGGTAGCTGATCATCATCATTCTCGGCTGGGCTGATCTGTTTTTGATGTTTTCTTGGTAGGCAGTGGGTCTTAACTTTATCTCCATCATGGACCAATTCCCCAAGAGGGAGAGGCAGCAGTTACTTTTACCCCATGGTTCTCATTGTAGAAAGAGTAAACGAGTGAACCTAGTGAATCCCCTTACTGAAAATTTAAAATTATTTATACCAGAAAAATCGTTAACTTGAGTGCCCTGTTTACAACTTTCCCAATGTTTTCATCAATAATTTTAAATGCATAAAAATGAATCCTTTGGTCATTTCTTTGGCTAAAACAATAACGGTCAAACAGATCACTCCTTGTTTTTAGTTTTATTTTTAAAAGACATTAAAATTTTTGATTCCAAATTATTAATTGCTTACAGATGGTTTTCTAAGAAATTACATCTTTTATAAAAACAGCTAACTTTTTTTTAAAAGAGTTTAAGTTTGTAAATATATGTGTGGGACTACTACAGGAATTGAAATTTATATACGAAGCATTTAAATAAAGAGTTTTAACCGAGAATAATTTAAATTTATGTTAATTTAAAAGAGCTGTAATGCTTTTTAAATCTATTGCATTACACTTCTTTTGCATATATATATGTAGGTAATTACACACGTATAACAATGATTACACAACTTAATTTAAATTATACCATTTAATTAATTTTAAATTTATAACTGTGTATACATTATACGCATACAAACATTAATATGGGTATTAGATGTACGCACATATACAAATACATGCACGTACATGTAAATATACACTATTATATATTAATTAAATTAGTAGAAGCTTATATATGTGGACTGGGACAGTAAATGAAATGGGATGATGGCTAAATAATACTGTTTCAATATTATTTCATGTAATTAGAGTACTCATCTTTTAGCTAAAGGCACCGCTCTATGTCGCGCTTTTCGCGCCAAAACACATTAAAATGCTGTTTCCGTGGCTGACACGTTCAAACCCGCATTTTCAAAAGTACAACTTTTTTGTTGCGCTACAGAATGCAGGCCGCTATGTCGCGTCGCAGTACAGCATGTATGTTGCATGGAAGCAAATACATTTTCCGAATTCGCATAATTTATAAAGTAATTACGGCTTGATGAGAGAGTTTGTATTTGAATTGTATTGAAATGTTGTTTGCATTGGATTTTTTTTTATTTTAAACTATTGAAATGTTCAGATTTTTTAAAACAATAATTATAAGACTTTTTACAACGTACTATATTGAACTTTTATTTGGGAAAATGTTAAATATCTTTTTTTTTTTTATTGAGTTGCAATTAGGTAACGTGTCAAGTAAGGTACTGTTATTAACATTCCACGAGACAAAGAAGATTCTACCGTCTGTATATTTTTGAAGTAAAAAAGAGCAGTACGAAAAAAATATCCAGTAAGAAAAGTTCAAATATACAGGTTTTTTTGTAAATTTAATAAAAAGCAAATACTATAAACATGTTTAATAAGTAAAGAAGACATTTGTATGTGTTTGTTGTTGTTTAAAAAAGTTTGAGTTTCTTCTGTCCGAGTACGGATACGATTTTGAATTTTTTTATTTTAGCATTACAAACAAACAGAACACTAACTCTAAAACTAACCGTAATAACTTTTACTTTTATTACGATTATTATTTTTTAGTTAAACAACAACAAAAAAAGTCGTAACACAAGTAAAAAAATATCCGATAGAAAATTGATAAAAAAAAAGCCGTAGCACAAAAAAAAAAAATATCCGATAGAAAATTGATAAAAAAGAAGCCGTAACACAATTTAAAAAGTATACGATATAAAAAACACGAATCAAATTGTAATTTGTTGATTTTATTTTACATTTATTATTATCATTTAAATTATATACGTTAATAAAAAATAATATTTAAAAAAGACAATTTTTTTTTTTTTTTATTTTCGCATTACAAAAAAGCACAGAAAAATTATTAAAATCAACAGCCCGTGAAAGTTCATATTTTATAGTTTTAGCGTGAAAACGGCGCCATCCTACGGCGACTTTATCTATAATACAAGCACCTTAATTAGTTTCTTAATAATTTTGTCAACCATGTAATTAGCTAAACTTTATCTATTTTTTACTTCTGTTATTTGGCATTTTTTTTATTATTGTTAATATTGAATTTTCAAAAAAATAAAATAGATATAATTTGTATAATATCTTCAGTTTGAATACATTAAATATAAAGTTATATAGATTGTTACAAAGAACAAATATGAAGGGATGTAATGAAGCTGAAAAAAATAGTCATTATTTTTAAAAAATTTCCGAAAAAAAAAAAAAAAGATTTTTAAAACTTTTAAAAGTGCTTATTTTTACAAATGTGCACAAATTCTAAATTTTCAGAGTTAAATGTTAAAATGATATTTTTAAGACAACTTGATCTTAAAATTTTGAAGAAAAAAAAGATATAATATGACTTAACTGAGATAATTCTTAATTATTTAATCTTGAAATATGTATTGCCTGATGACTTTCATTTTAAACAAAAAGAAAATAACTCGATTGAAAAAAATACAGAAATAAAATTGCTTATAGGATAGGCAGAAAACAGATTTATTCTATAGCACAATGTCAAAAAGAAAAATATGAAAAATATTATATACTTATAACTGGTAGAAAATATTACCTCTAGAATTTCATATTTACCGTTGGTTAGATTCTAAACCAAGCATTGACCACCTGTGACCTGCAGGTCACCACGTGACCCATTTGATAATTCCAGGTGACCCACTTCGATTCCTCAAATAAAGTATAATAATATAAAAATGAATTATAAAACATAAACACTTTTAGAAAAATATAAATAATAAAATGAACATTTTGGCTTGATTACAAAGTTGCAATAATGAACATAGGCAGAATACAGTGATATAGTCCAAACGAATTTCATCATTACTCGACAAATGTGTGATTTTCTCAGTTGTAGCACTTATTCAATACCATGAGTATAGTTACTTAAGCAAAATAATTATTATACTGTTGCCTAAATGAAATAATTATTTTTAAAAAAACATTATTATCATGACAAACAAAAAGCTAAAAAGAGATTATTTCAAGATGTGTGCACTGAAAAGTATGGATGTATATGGCCACAAATTGATATGTACTTTATGTAGAGATATAATTTCCTTCAGGACTCACAATATTGAGCGGTGCTTTTTTTTTTAAAACGCAAAGATGTGAATGCATTGCTAAATGTGGAAAACAAAATAAATTGTTAAAGAGTTTTATTACCAGCCACAATCATGCTACATCTGCCAGCTTTGTTGCAGCTCTTAGCATTGGTATTAATGGAAAACTGTTTACCGATGGCAAATTTTTGAAAAACTCATTCATAAATTGTTCCGGACACTTATTTAATGATTTTGTAAATAAACAAATAATTGAGAGAATGTAAGAAAATGCCATTGTCAACCAGAACAGTTCAGCCTCGCATTGAAGATATGGCCAAAAATATTGACGAAGAAGTTAAAAATGATTTGTTTTTTAGTGATGAGCATTGCACTTGATGAAAGTACCGATGTAAATAGTATGGGTATGCTGGTAATTATTATTAGATTTGCATCAATAAATAGTTTGAACGTCAATGAAGAACTAAGAAGTCTTGCTTCAATGAATGACATAACCAAAGACACTGATATTTTTCGTCAAGTACGAGAGTTTACAAATTTTAAAAATGAGCAAATATTGGATTTAAAAGTAAATTATTTTCCATAACAATTGATGGTGCTCCAGCTATGAGAGGAAAAAATGTTGAATTTGTGAAACTAATAGAAAATGAACTTGGCCACCCACTTTTATCATTCATTGTATCATACATGAAGAAAATATTAACTTAAGGCTGTAATGGAAAAGATTGTTAAGATCGGAAACATGATAGTTGCACGATCAGCAGTAACACACAGGCTCTTCAAAGCTTTTTTGAAGGAAATTGAATCGAAATACGGAGATTTGCTTTACATTTTGAAATATGATAGTTAAGTTGAGGCAAAGTTCTTAATAGATTTGTAGAGTGTTTTGATGATATACAAATATTTTCTTCATGAAATCGGTGAAAATGATCTCGAACTCAATAATAAACAATGGTTTTTAAGACTTTTGTTTTTACCAGACATAATGAACCATTATAATGATTTCAATGTACGACTTCAAGGAAATAATCACACAATTTTGAAAATGTAGAGGAATCTAAGAATATTTATTTGAAATTGACAATAAAAACTAATATATTTATTTTCTTTCCCTTGTTAAATAGCCAACATGAAAAAGAAAATGTTGATGAAAACAATGTCGAAAGTTGGATTTTGAACATTAAAAGTGAATATGAAAGTAGATTTGAAAATTTTAAGAAGCACGACGAAATGTTTACATTTATACTAAAGCCCAGCAAAACAGAAGAAAATATATTAGATTTGCAGTTATTTTGATTATTTTAAAATTGACAATTTAAGTTTAGAAATGATTGATTTTAAAAGTTTATTGTGGACAGATAAATTCAAGACATTGCAGAAAGATTCTTCTTTCCATGATATCAATGTGTTGGGCATCACTTCCAATGAAGTTTTCATCTTTGAAAAAAATTGGTTTTGCCATTTTGTCCACATTCAGTTCTAGTTATAAAAATAAGCAAAAACAGGAGCAGTTTAACCACCAAAAATTCATATGCTTGTATTTGTCTTAAGGTGACTAAATATAAACCAGATTTGACTAAATTGGCATCACAAATTCAGCATCAGGGGAGTCATTGATAATGAAGAGAACATTTATAAATAAAGTTCATAAATTAATGAACTAAAACTTGTCAATTATATTTATTATAATTTTAAATTGTCATCAAAATTAGAAAAGAATAAAAATCTTTATGCTGTTCTTCCATAAAATAATAATCAGAAAATAATAATAAATTCTTTATAACAGCTATATAAATATCAATAATAATTTTACACCTAAAAAGACCTTTTTCAGCACTGTGTCCTTTTCAAATATTAATCTATTTAGCATTAACAAACTTTCAGACAAAACCATCTAGGTTTTCAATAAAGGAATTAAAACAAGCAATAACAATATAAATAATTAAAATAAATCAAAATCTTCATATATAAATCCAATAATTACAAAATAATTGACTGTATCATAACAATACATTAAATAAATATTACATGCGTTTTTTACAATTTTATATATTGTAACAGTCAAATCTGTACATTCACACAACAAAATCTAGAGTTTTAGTAAATCATTCCAAGGCTGATCGAAATGAGGTTGATGAGATCCCGTGTCCAATCTCACCTCAGTTCCTTTATCACTGCTCAAAGATTTACTACCTTACGGATGACATATATGAGGTCACAGCAGTATTTTCCTTAATTGCATGTCGGCAGCAACACATCAGTAAAACATGAGACTAGGAAACTAGCATATTTAACAGTATAGCTATATATGGGTGTAGGTGTGAGCATAATTACTAAATATGGATTGTGATTCTTAATATCTAATAGTTAACCAATTAATGATGAGTCAAAACACTAAGCAGAAGTTAAAGTTTAAATTAATTTAATGAAAGCCAAATATTTAAATAATAAAATTATAATAGAATTATATAGCTTGTCTCACTCGCAGGTGATGTTTTTAAGGATTACAAGTAGTTTTGGTTTACATATATATATAGCATTTCAAATCTATTGCAGGTGATTTTAGTTTTCTGGTTACAAATTGTTTAAATTATTTTACTTGCTATACATATATGTATCACTCGCAGATGATGAAGATTTATGGTTTACTGAGTTACAGTTTCATGAGCCTTATTATTATTTGCTTATGATGATCTATGCCTAGTTTATGCTATAATTATGGATCTAGATTTGCTTTAGATAGAGATAGCAGAAGTTTATTATTATCATATATAAAGAATATTTTATCAAACGCGAATAGTCAATATATTCTCTATATAGCTTATATGCCTATAAAATTAGATTCTGTTTCAGATCAAAGTTGAAATATACAATTAAATGGCGGAATGAACTGATGATTGGCAGTCAGACTTCAGATACCAAGGCATATGGAAAATATACAATCTGAGTTCATGCGTCTCGAATGTGTGCTTTTTCACGGGATTCGGACCTAGTACTGGTTCCCTTAACACTGTACTCATTGCTGTGAAATAGAGACCTTTTAGTCCGGGTAATCGAACAACTAGTTTAATTCTCTGGATCCTCATGCTCCATTTCTAAAGGTGCAGAATGGGGTGGCCCTTACCCTATGCCCATTTGAAGAAGGTAGGTGTCCAACTTAAGATTAATGGGATAGCCCTTAAAACATGCACCCATTAGAATGATACAGCAACAAGTATGTATGCCGAAGTGTTTCTTAAGGACACATTCGCTCTGCTGACTACATCATTATATAATAAAAATAGGACGCTAAACAATAGTTTTCTTCCATGAAACTACCTTAGATCAGTTCATAATATAGCATCTATAACTATGCTATTAAGGAAAGCTTATGAATCTAATTTGCTAAGCTATCTATATAGGCATTTATAATTCTAGGGGGGGATTACAGCATATTTTGGATAATTACGATACTAAGTTCTAGCTTTATGTGTATTTTATCACTTCAATTAAATATTAAGTAAATATTGCATTTAAAGCAAATCTATCTTAAAGCGTTTCTAAGCTTTTAATTATATCTCTTAAATAAGACTTATTTTATCCATTTCAGAAGGGAGTTTTGTTTGTGTGTTAATAAATGCGAAATTATATGTGTGAGAATATCTAATCACTTCTCACTAATGATTTAACTAAGAATAAAACTCTGTTCCGAACAAATATAGCATAAACAAATACATAATTGAAAACAATAAAATTGGCATACTAAAAGAAACACAAATTTAGAAATAAGATTTCACGTAAGTGAAATCTGAAATTTGGCTTTGTTTGCTTAGTTTAAAAAGGGAAATGAAACAAAATTAGTTTAAAATTGATTGATTCAGTTTACTATAGATTTAACTCATTTATTAAGCTAAAATATGTGAAATAATTTAGAAACATAATTATCATTTAAAATAAATCATTTAGAATTAAACGTAATAGATCATTTATGATAAATCATTGGGAATCAATCAATTAAAGCAAGTTAAAACTAAATCAGTTTTAAAAAATCAGAATAAAATAACTTAGTGTAAATCAATCAGAAATAAATCAGTAAATCAGGCAAGATTTGGGATTTAAATAAAGAAAATAAAAATTACATTTAACTTATAAGTTTAGAATATATTAACTTATTTTGGCCATAATTAATAGATTTAGTTAGCTTTTAGAAATTTACGAAGTTTGTTTAAAAGTTAACTTTAGATTGAGGGAGATCTGTTACCGTTTTCTTTTCTCTGCTGTGGCAAGTTGGCTTCATCTTGAGAGTTTCTTTAGATGGCATTGGTTTTTAGTTCACCTTTCTCCGCATCTTGTCGACCGTCATGGGTCCAGAAAGCAAGGGAATTGCCTTTCTAGCCCATCATCACAAATTTATAAAATACTTTGAAAAAATGAATAACTCTGAATGAAGGCTGAAGTAGTGAATCAAAGATGGCCGAAACAAACTTATATACTAGCTCACCCCCCTCTCCCTTGTCTTAGTAATTTTAGATCTGCTTTTCTAATTACTTCGCTGTATTCTAGGAAATCTTGGAATCCCCACTTTATTGATTTTTTTTTTTTACAGGTGGGTTTTCTTTTGCTTGACCACGTTAATTTATTCATACTTGGTTTTAAAATCTATTTTTACTCTTAAAATTTTAAATAGGTCAGAATATAGCGAGAAGGATTAAATTTATGAAATCATCTTGTTTTAGAAAAACAAATCTAAAGATGGAAAACATTTATATGTAACGCAATTATATAATTTAGCAATATATGCAGAAATATAATAATTTCAAATATTAATTTTAGAATAAATATTCTAAATAAAGAAATTTCTAATGTTTTAATTCTATTAACATTATTTGTTTCCACATATATGTAGTTTCTTGTTACACATACATAGCATTTTTCCA
Organism: Epiperipatus broadwayi; assembly: GCA_028023455.1. Lineage (NCBI taxonomy): Eukaryota > Metazoa > Onychophora > Udeonychophora > Euonychophora > Peripatidae > Epiperipatus > Epiperipatus broadwayi. The sequence continues at coordinate 1,524,506 of JAQFVV010012629.1, forward strand.
TTTATTTAACTACTAGAAATATATACATGCGCATTTACTGATTTTTACACATATACGTTTCTTATACTGTATACTAAAATATACACACACATACACAAGTAGTATATTTAGATTTAAAATTAGCATGATATTAGCATAATATACGAGGATTTGGGTATAAATATACATAAATAAATACCATATAGTATATGTTAGGTGGAACAGAAAATAGATAGATCTGACTGTTTCAATATCATTTTATATAATTTTCCATCTATTTTTAATTAACCAAATTTATAGAAGTCTTGTAAATATTCATACAATTATTCAAATTATTTTTAATATAGTCATGTTTCATATATTTTCCCTTTTTTTTTAAATCTTTGATGTAATTTAAAGGTTTAATACTTTTTGTAGCAACTATTCTATGCCCATATTTCAAGTAATGAATATATATTGCAGATTTATCATCTCTTCTTATTAATTGCATTATTATGTTCTTTGGCTCTTATCTCTAATTGTTTCCCAGTATGCCCAAAGGAAATAATTTTACAAATTTCACATGTAATTTTATATACAATTCCTTTTTTGTATCATATATCATTTCTTAACTTATAATTACCTATTAATTTATCAATATTAATAAAAAATTTAAGTAAATATAATAAATATTATTGAAGAAGGTTTAAAATTAATACACAATAGTTTATATTTTAAATATAATAATGAATTCTGGTATATACATGAGGAATGGATTATGGGTTGTGCAATTAGAATCAAGAAATAATACATTATTCTAGATATGTTGATAATATTTTAATTTTTGGTAATAAAAGAGCAATGAATAATATTTATAATAAGTTTAATAATAATATATAAATAATAGAAATTAATATAGATAAAAATAATGAAATTAATTTAAAACATTTTATTAAAGAACATAAATTAAGAAAAATTATTCATGTAGATTCACAACGAGCATGGGTACAAAAATTAGCAATTATTAAAAATTTTAAATATAGAAATGATAAATATAATATAGATAAAAGCGTAGCTCAATGTCAAAAAAATAAATTTATTAAATTATATAAAGATTATGGATATTATCCTCCTATTAAAAATATATTTTTTAATTCTAAAAATCTGAAGTGAGTGATAAAATTTCTGAGGAAAATAAAGAAATTGATAATGGTAATAATTAATCAAATAAGAAATGGATTAGACTTTTATATTATCCTAGGATATATAATACATTAAGATATAACAAAAATTACATTATATAGTATACCATACACTCTTCAATAAACACTTCACAATGCAATTTTAACAAATGATTTATTTCCTCTTGCTTACAGTTTCAACTGCCCTGCAGTCATCATCAGAGCTACAACATTCGAACATATACAATTAATACTTTTCTATACGTATTAAGCAGTCAATCTTAGCTTAAAATTGAGTTTCATGGTTCTATCCACTTACCATGTACTAACCTATGTTCAAACCCTATATCCCATCCCGTTCCTTTAGTCGTGTATATATATATTTTATATATATATTTGAGATGCGTACCTAAAAGTTATAAAATTTTAACTTTTCATTAACATTTTTTAATTATTATTCTTTTTTATTAAAGTACATAGGTGCGGCTCAGATGTATATATATATATATATTACAGGAGCAAACATACTAACAAAATATTAGTTTTATAAATATTTTATTATACCATTGTTTATAAAACTTTTTCTTTTTAAATTTTTTTTTCTATTAAATTGTATATTTTGTCAAATCCAAGATGGCAGGATGCAACCATTAATTGTCCAAAAATAAAGGGATGGAAACAATATTGTTTTAATCATGGGAAAGAATTTTTAATTAAAGTTTTACTGAAAATAAAATGAGAAATAAGATTAATAGATTTTACTTTTGTTATAAATATTTTGCCAAATATATTTCCAATCTGGAAATAGATTTGAATATATTTTTGGAACATTATCTAACGATTGCATTTCCAAAAACAATGGACAAAGAAATGTAAGATTTTGTTAGATCGGAGATTAGATTTTGGGCTACAAATAATAAAGCATTTCACAAATAGCTGAGTGAGATATAAAATGGGCTGATTTTAAACACTAACAGATTTGTTATTATTGGAAGAACTCTGCAGTTAACAGAATCCACGCTGGTTTGAAATTTAAAAATGATGACTGAATAGAAAGCCCGACCTGAGAACTTTGGAATGCTGATCAGAAGCTTGCTGCCACCTAAGAACTCACATGGATCCTTAAACTGCCGTGTAGGAGCTAGACTTTTTAAAATGACTTAAAATTGTGCAAGGTAATGATTTTCATGCTGCCTGAAAGTAAATCTAGTCTGACTAATCTCAAATCCTGCTATCAAGATTTCTTCTAAGGTATTGTTTAATTTTATGTCTTCTTACTATGTAAAAATGTAATTTGCTTTCAAATAACTTCTATAAATCTAATTCTCTCTCATATGCTCTAGCTTTCTTTAACTTTAGTGCGGTCATTTATGTATTACTTGATTTTATATGTCTGTTTTAATTATTATTAATATGCCAATCTCAAGAAACCTGACAAACTGAATTTCTAAAATTCTTTTCCCTTTTTAAGTAAACCTCCATGAATTAAGATTATTAACATCCCCTTAAAATATAATGTATGATTAATTAATACGCTCGCCAGATTGTTTTTGCGAATCAACTTTTATGTTAGTTTGTATTATAAAATTATTTGTGCAACTCCAAATAGAATGAAGTAATTCTACATGGGGTAAATCCATTGCTCAAGCTAATTAACGCTTTGAAATCTTTTAAAATGTTATTTATTTAAATTCTGAAAAAGATGACCCATTAGTTGGTTTCTATACAACTGCTAATTTTCTCTTAAAATATCAAATATTTTTAAATATTCTGGTTATTATAAAATCTACGAAGGTGGGATTGAATTATTTTTAAATAGCAGAAAAAGGAGGTGGTAAAACTTTAACGTATATTTTGTTAAATGAAATCTCTATACATATATTGTAGCAACATAGCATATTGTTTGTATAAATTATGGCATTAAAACAAGGGGTCATTTATTTTTAAAGCAGTAAATCCTATTGAATGTCATTAGTGACATTTATCCATACTATGTTACTGATATTCGGCTTATCTTCGTAACTATATATATATATGCTTCTAATCTGAGTGTTGCAACAAGATTGAACATATAGATTTCTCCTTATGTCCTGTCCCTTGGATAGTTGACCTTCCCGTTGACCACTTTCTTTGTATAAAAAGGCCCCTGTGCATTGGTGATTCCAGAAAGCCTGGGCCACGCCAAGCCTAAGCACTGCCCTATGAAGAGGCTCTTAGACTGTTTTTGTCCAGAAGTACGACTTTTCTTGTTATTTCTTTGCCATTTTATCAGTACCGCCATTTCTTTAGTTATTATTTCTTTTGCTTCATGACCCAGTTTTGATGTTATAATATTAAAATTGCACTCTGCACAAAAAATATGCGTAAATTTTAAGTATTATTAATTTTATTAATTAATAGTGTTATTTCAATCTTATTATACAATCCCACCGTCATAATTTGTACTTCTGCCTCCTAAATGTTAATTAAAAGAATTTTCAAGAAATATTTTGTCATATAATCAAATATTACTTTTTTAAATGTATTTTATTTATTTTCAATTTTCACGATTGACAAGACGTGAAAATAGTTTTTCTTATATATGTAATGAATCCTGGAATGCTCCCCGAAATTATGTTAGTCACCACATTTCAGAACCATAAACCAAAGCGTTAATAGAAATCTTATGTAATCTTTTTTTACTAATTGATTGGCATCTTAATACCGTACCCACCAAAGATGTGTGTTAATGTATATATAATATTTAGTTACTAAAAGAGCATATGAGAACCCTTAGCGTGAATTTCAATATGTCGTTTGGTAGACCGCTCATTCACGCACACATTAATGTACAGTATATAATTAATTTATTATATTAAACTATTTTATTTTATTGTCTAAATTTATTTGAGTCATTCGAATTCCCTTTTCTCCACTTCCACATGCACAACCATGCGTATACCTATGGTAGTTAAATTATAGTGTAGTGAATAAGTCTCATTGTCTTCTCCGCTCTGCTAGTGGGCCGGATTTTAGAATAAATTCTCGTGTGACATCATTATATGTTATTCATTAGGTGTTTGATCTGGGGCTTAGGAAATGGGTTTAAATTCAGGTTAGTCCCTGACCTAAATCTCAGGCTTGACTGGGTTTAAAGTACATTTTTAAAGTTCCAGCTCATGTTAAATGGATCAACATATTTTGACCGGTACAATATATATATACACCCATATACATACAAATATTGTAATGGTCAGATTCGTCTACCTTGTTAACACATTGCAGAATTCAAACCCAGGACACGAAACTCAACACTCAAGGAGTTGCCTCCCAGAAATCCAAAGTCTAAACTCCACAGTACCACCTACATGATAACGCTACTAAAGAATAGTTTCTTGCCAGAGGTCAGGGAGAAACAAGAGACTCTAAATTAAAATAGCCCTAGGTTTGCTTAACAAGAACTATAGATGTGCCAAATACATATCAGTGTATATAGTGTGTAACTTCGACCACAGGGATAAACGAATAAAGGAGATGAATTTAATATTTATTAATCATATAATAGATAAATAATATTAGCTATACGGATTTGATAGCTATAAAAGGTACTTCATACTTGGATTATAATTTATTATAATGTGTCTAATATACATCGACACTGTAAGTATGTGCAAGTTACACAAGGTATTAAAGAAATTTAATAACCTGAAACTAATTAAAATTGAAAAGGAAATCTTGATATTAATCAGAGAGCAGCTCGTGTGAATTGTTGAGCTTAATTATAAGATAGAGCTACACTGAACGTAATTGGAATTTATTTAATAATGTACTATTAGGGGAATGTACAATGGTGCCAGCGAGATATAGTGCCAAGGATGGAGTTCAGTATGTTGATACCACGGCTTTACAAAGAAAACAAAATGAATAAAATAACTTGATTTTGGATAGGCAGTTAGCCATTTATCCGGGACATCTCTAGTCCTTACACAGTCCAAGCCTGGTCCACACCCAGGAGCTTCGTGACTGTGGGGACATACGTGAATAATTCCCATGTGAGACACTCATGTCATACTCTACTGGGAATCATGGAGTGAATAGGGGCATGGACTCAGCCGTTGACAACCTTGGGAAACTAGTAAAGCAAGACCCATCCTCTTAGCATGTTCACTAGCAATACACAATTAATTTTAAAATATATATATTTAGTAAAAGTGTGGTTCATTAATGGACAGAATAGCTATCTCCTAAATTTATTCTAATAGCCAGCATACTCTCAACGAAACTTATATAAATAAACATAACTATTTTAAAATAATTTATGTAAAACATAAAATAAAGATTTTATATCATTTAATAAATAGGGAGGGAATGTGTGTTTACGGTTTAATAAATTAATGGCAACCAAGCATTTATAAAATTTTCCTACGTAACTTGCCTGAAGAGATTAACTAAAATATTTCACATTATAATGAGGAATTAAAATAAACATTATAGATATACATGAAGGAAAAATTAACCCAAGTAGAAGTTCAACATGCATTAAAAGAAAGAATTAAAATAAATAACTAAAATATAAAATACCATAAAAGAGAGCTATGGCTTGAAAGATTTATGAGATCTCGGGTTAACTTTATTATTACCTCACTTTGAAGGATCAGTCCGTGAGCATTTCCAAAACTTTAAATGGAGTTCTTGAGCAATTTAATTATTTCTCTAGGTTCATAAATTTGTTGGGCATCAGTAGCCTTCAATAGGTAGATTTCACGAGCAGCATTATTTGGGATGATTCAGTTGGGTGTTTGATAGCACAATGACAGGACATTAGATGGTGATTGATGGATGGCAAGGAAATTATCCCGAGGGAAGGTGGCACACTGCCCTTTTTACCTCGTCATTCTAAGGTTGATTATTACAAGAATTACTTGATAAGTTCGCTTTCCATCGAGACTCCATTAAGGTGATTTCTTTTGACCAACTTTAATTTTAACTTGTTTGCAGCTTTGCGAAGTCGCCCGAGCCAATGATTCAGCAAATTCTTGACTATAAATACCAAGTAGCTTCCAAATAGAATCTTCTTTTTCCTTTTCTTTATTTTATAAAAAAAAATCTGTAAAATTAAAACTCAAATGAACATTAGCCAAAACTTTTAGCTAAAGCTTTTTTTTTTAAATAAGTAAGCAGGTAAGTCAGATAAGATACGAATAAGAAAAGTAATCAGAATAATCAATAGAATAATAATCTGCCTTATTTATATACTCCTTGATTATACAATTGCTCTAACCATGCGGTGATAAAATCCATTAACTAAAATTATTAATTAAATCAGAAAAAAAAAGGAATGCACTTATTAATTACATTTTATTACACTCACATTCCCCGATATTCTGATCCAATTTATTTAATGGAATTTGCTCGTTAATCTGTTATCTTAATCTTAATAGAAAACCTACTAGTGAAACTGCTATAAGCAGGTTAAAATTAGCCACTATTATTATTTTTCCCCATTCTCATTGATTTTAAATAGAAAATGGCATGATTTTGAAATCTAAAATACAAAATTTATTTATGACTTTTTTTTAATTTTGATGTTTAAAATCTATTTACAAGTCATATTATTTTAAATTAAATGAAAATAAATATAACAAATGTAATATCCCTAAATAAGCAGATTTAAACAAAACAATCTTTAAACAACAAAATATTTTACATAAATCTTAAAAATTATAACAGTATATGTGTAGATGAGAATGTGTGACTTATTTTTAAAATGAATATATATATTCAACGGTTTGAAAATAAAACTGTTAAAATAAATTTTAATTACAATAAAACCTACGGGTACCCCATTAGCAGTCTAAATTAGGCGGGATTTCAGTATATACGCGCAGTACACACACACTGTGATAACTTTAGGGTTTGAAATAGTGTATGAGAGTAGTGAAATAGTGTATGAGAGTAGGTAAGAGGTGAAACTAAGATTTGCAGGACATATCTTACTGTTTCAATATATACACATATACTCATAAAAACATAATCTAAATAGCATCTAAAATGATGGATTTTTAATATTTTAAAAAAATTAAAAATCCATAATTTAAGATGCTATTTAGATTGTTGTTTGTGTTTTTATGAGTATATGTATATATATATATATTTGTATGTATATGTGTGTATATATTGATATGTATATATATACACATCTGGGTCTCTTTTTGTGCAGATTTTTTTTATGCGATTCATGTTTTTTCTCAATATCTTTTTATGCGATAAAGAAGTTCATATTTCACTTAAAATCAGGATTTCTTCATTTTATATCCATGCATTAAATTTTACATACTTTAAATGCCTGATGGAAAAAGGTTTGGCAATAAATTTAGATACCATAGAAGATTTAGAAAAAGATAAAAAAACAGAAATGGAACATGTTCTTTTCATAGCAAAAATGATTTGAGAAAGTCTTCAACTTTATAATCAATTGGAAAATCATTTTCTTTTTTAATGACATGAGTTATGAACAAGCTCTTAAATTCCAACGAGAGCTAAATAGTTGTATGTCGTTGTTATATATGTGTATGTTTATATTTTCTTTTATGCACATATATACATGGAGAAACTTTTAGCCAGAAAAAAACATGTAAAAATATTTAAGAACTTTTAATTTCTACTTAAAATGAATGTATCTTTAAAAGTTTTTAAATATTTTTACTTGTAACTTTTTTCTGTCTAAAAGTTTCTCCATTTATATATGCGTATAAAAGAAAATTTAATCGTTAGTTATTATTAACACACTCATGGAAGCATGTTATATATATAATTGCACTCATGGAAGTGCATTCTCTAACAGCTAGACATAGCAGTCTGGATATTGCGAGCTTCATAAACAATTAGTAAAATCATTGTCTCAAAGTTTAATTACTGATTACATTGTTAATAGAAAACCATTAACACAGCATGAGACTGAAGTCTAATTATATTTTCTTTTGTGACGAATCTGATTTCTTACCAGTTTACAAACTACTCACATATTATCAAATAGTGATAATGATTAAAATATGTATGAAAAAAATGTAAAATAAATTACAGATAAAAACATTGTTTTGAATAAAATTAAATAGTTAACAAAAAAAAAGTAAAAAAAAATTTGTCTTGTATCACTTTTTTTAAATATTTGAAATTTTTTATTAGATATTTTATTTCCTTATTTTTATTTTTTTTATGCAAATTTTAAAGTACTTTTACCGTGTTGCTTTGCTTTTATGGGATTTTTGAAAATTATGACATGTATCCCACATTTTTCAATTTAAGTTAAGTCTGTTTTTGTGCAATTTCTTATATGCAGGTTTTTTGTGAACCTATCTACTGCATAAAAAGAGACTCGGGTGTGTATAAAAAAGTATTAATTGTATATGTTCAAATGTTGTAGTTATGATGATGACTGCAGGGCAATTAAAACTGTAAGCAAGAGGAAATAAATCATATGTTAAAATTACATTGTGAAGTGTTTATTGAAGAATGTATGTTATACTATATATATATAATTTATCAAGGCAAATAAGAAGTGGAAATAAAATTTAATACTTCAAAAATTACATTGTGAAGAATATAAATATTAGCTGGTCAAATAATAAAAATCTCAATCACTTAATACGTAATTATAAGTTAAAGAATGATATTATATATAAAAAAGGAATTATAAGAACTATAATGATAGAATAGATAGTGTAATAAAAAATGAGGGATATAGTAGATTATCTAAAGATCCTACAAATAATATAAAAAATAAATATGTAAAATTGTTAAAAAAGATGAAGCTTAATAACATTATAAGTGGTAATCAATATTATTCTTTATATCCTAATTCATATGAGAACCCATATATATTTTGTAAGGTAAAAACGCATAAGGAAGATAACCCTTTAAGATTATTGTTTAATTTTAGCAATTTCATTTTACATAAATTTTGTAAATATTTAAACAAATGGATAGCTGATATTATTGGTTATGGACAATATTGTATAAAAAATACAGAGGCTATTATTGATAAATTAAATATGATGAATATAAATAGAAACCACAGTATCTTTGTGATGGACATAGAATCGATGTACCCTAGTATCCCTAGAATTAAAAGTATTAGTATCGTCATAAAGGCTTTATCTCTATATATCAATGATGATAGCATAATTAGTATTATAAATGAAGCATTGAGCCTAATAAATAATAGTTTATATTTTAAATACAATAATGAATACTGGAGTATAAATAAGGGATGGGTAATGGGATGCGCGATTAGTGGGCTTATGGCATCTATGTTCATTAATGACATGGAAATTAATATTATAAAAAAAGGCAGTATAATTAAAAAAGAAGTACTACATTATTTTAGATATGTAGATGATAGTTTGATAATTAAATTATATAAACAATTTAATAATAATGTTGATAATATTAGGTTTACTATAAAAGAAATTGATAATGAAATAAGGTATTTAGATATTGAAATTATTTTAAATCAAAACAATGATATTATAATTAAGCATTTTATTAAAGATTATAAACTAAGGAAAATTATATCAATTGATTCAAAACAACCATGGATACAAAAGATGAGTGTAATTAAGAATTTTAAATATAAGAATGATTTAATACAGATAGAAATATTGCTATGTTACAGAAGGATAAATTTAAACAAACATATATGGGATATGGATATGCAGCGCATAGTATTGACAATATATTTTCACAACATAGAGTAAATAGCACGAATAATAATAGATGTCGGACTAATAAACAAAAGAAGTGGATAAAAATTTTATATTTGCCTAGTGTATAATATATTAAATAAAAAAAGTAAAAATTATATAGATAAAAACATTAACGTGGGATGGGCTAATAGCAAAAATTTGGATAAATTGATAACTAATTGTAGGATGAAAGATGATATAAAATATAAGAGAGGAATGGTTTATAAAATTAGATGTAATTTTTGTAATATGGTTTACTATGACCAGACATCAAAGCAATTGGGAGAAAGAGCTAAAGAACACAATGATGCTATTGCTAGGAAAGATGATAGATCTGCGTTATATGTTCATTATTTGCAATATGGACATAAAATAAATTGTATTGATAATATAAGTGTTCTTGATTATATTAAAAATGTTAATAGACGTAAAATATATGAAACAAACTATATCATGTATAATAAAAACAACTGTGAATATATACAAAACATCCATTAAGTTAAATAATAAGTGGTTAATGGATAAAGAATGGATAGTTAATTAATTAATATATGTGGATATATATCCATTCAATATATATAACAGTAATTTTGTAATAGAATTGAGGAAAAAAATCACATAATAGATTGTGTCAGATATCCATTTGTTTATCTGTCTTCTCTCATATATTGATATAGATGTCACTGTATGTGCTTTAAATGGTGGAGACATATTGAAAAGGGCAAAAAAACATAATTTGCCAAAAAAGGCTTTTATATAATAATTTTATAATTTGTAATCTTTGTTGTTTGTATATATATATTTTAAACATATTTGACTATTGTAAAAAAAGAATTGTATATAAAATTACATGTGAAATTGCAAAATGATTTCCTTTGGGCATACTAGGAAACAATTTGAGGTAAGAGCCAAAGAACATAATAATGCAATTAATAGAAGAGATGATAAATCTGCATTTTACATTAATTATTTGAAATATGGGCATAGAATAGATGCTACAAAAAAGAATTAAACCTTTAAATATAAAAAATTCAAAAATAAGATAAATATATGAAGCATATTATATTAAAAATAGTTTGAATAATTGAATGAATATTTAAGACTTCTGTAAATTTGGTTAATTAAAACTGAGTGGAAAATTATATAAAATGATATATTGTATATATATATAATTGTAAAAAATGCATGTAATATTTATTTAATGTATTGTTATGATGTAATCAATTATTTTGTAATTACTGGATTATAGATGAGAGTTTTGATGTATTTTAATGATTTATATTACTATTGCTTGTTTAAATTCCATTATTGAAGACTAGATAGTTTATGTCTAAAATAGTTCATTAACATTAAATAGATTAGCAACATTTGAAAAGGGCATCAAACCAGGTGCTGAAAAAGGCCTTTTATATGTCAAATTATTATTGATATTTATATAGGTGTTACATAGTATTTTCTCGATAAAATCTATCTTTTTATTCACTAAAAGGCTGTTTTAAAAATGAAAATATCACTGACCTGAAACGTCTTTTTAATAGTCATTTTGTTTGATTTTGATCCGCAGCCAAAAAATGTTGCCAATGTTTGTTCTAAACCCAAGGAGTTACATTTATATGGATCAGAGCATAAAACAGACTTATTCTAGAGAATGAAACAAACCATTATTGTACAGTATTATAAATTATTTATATAAAAATTATATACTTAGAGCTGGTAGAAAATATTACCTTTGAACCTTCATATAAAGTTATGATTGTTTTAGTTAAGCCCTCGGATATAAGCATCAAATTTATATTTTTCTTTTTAGGAACAAAAAAATCACTGTTCATTCTTTTTCATGACATTTAAAAAACAAAAGAAAGAAAAAGTAAATAAGCTGTTTTTACTCAAATGTTCATTAAAAAGTGCAAATTTTGTGTACAGAAAAAAAAACCTCATTGAAAAACTGATTTAATAATAAAAAGAATAGTGTATTACACTTGCATGTAGCCTTACCACTTACCACTTTATTGATTTAAATTCTATGATTAGTCAAAATACTTCAAAAAAGATATTCTGAGGTGTCATGCAGTCTAAAAAAGTTAAAATGTAGATAAAAAATATATATGAAAAGAATCATAACTTCTGAAAAATAAAGATGAGTTAGTTTCTAGTAAAAATTCTAGATATCTTCTAATATATATATATGTAGATAAATTATAACTTTTGGGGATATACTGTGTATTATTTTCCATTGAGCACCGATATTTCAACAGAATAGCAACCGCCATTTTCAAGGTTAACTTTTGAAAGAAAAACCATTAGATCTTAACAAATAACGTGACTGTGTGCGAGATGAGAAATGAGATTCCAGTTCAGCATTTACAATATGAGGCTTATCAAAATGTTTATTTCCCTCAGTATTTTTACCTATTAATTTTAAGTTAATATTGGATAAAATGAAAGGTTTCCACATAGCTGGAATACGTTGTGTTTCATCAGTTCTATTTAAACTAGTAGGTCTCTTTAATATTTCAATTGACTCTCTCATGGTTCTTAAATCATATCTTTCCAAATTAGCAAGTATTTTTGTATTGTCAAAATTAGGTTTGTGACCAGTTTCTAAATAATGGGAAGTAAAAACTAATGTGCTAATTTTTTGATGAAAAGCATTTTTATGTTCCTTAATTCTGACATTAATACATCTATTAGGCTGACCCACGTAGCTTCTTGAGCACTGGAAACACGGAATTTCATAAACTCCTTGGTATTCCAAAAGTATTCTGTCTTTAGGTTTATACAAAAAATCACCAATTTTTTTGCCAATAGAAAAAGTGGTCTTTATATTAAAACAAGATAGTCTTCTACTGATTTTATCAGTAACCCCCCTAATGTAAGGCAAAATTACTCTATTAAAAGAGGAATTATCAATTCTATCCTCTTTTTTTTTTTTAGTATTAATGTTATATAAAGCCTTACATATGATGTTTTTATTATAATTATTAGAAAACAGAATACTTTTTGTAAGTTCTATTTCTTGAGAAAGTTGTTCTCTATCAGATAAATTATAAGCTCTAGTGAAAAGATTTTTAGCTACAGAAAAAATTTGTGCAGGATGATGATGAGAATTAAAATTAAGATATCTGTTTGTATGAGTGGATTTTCTATAAACTGATATTGACAATGTTTCATCACATTTTCTTGCAATTAAAACATCCAGAAAAGAAAGTGATCTGTTATTTTCCATTTCCATAGTAAATTTAATATTTGGATGCCAATTATTTATAAAAGCAAGAAAAGAATTTAAAGAATCAATTCCATGAGGCCATATGACAAAAGTATCATCCACATATCTAAGCCAAATAGAAGGTTTTTTAGTAGCTGCACATAATACTTGACTTTCAAAATTGTCCATGAAAAGATCAGCAATGACAGGTGACAGTTATTTATTAAGATCTAATGGTTTTTCTTTCAAAAGTTAACCTTGAAAATGGCGGTTGCTATTCCGTCGAAATATCGGTGCTCAATGGAAAATAATACACGGTATATCCCAAAAAGTTATAATTTATCTACATTACATAACCGTGAAAACATTAAGTATAACATATATATATACACACCCAGACATTTACAAGAAATTTTTATTATTGTAATGAAAATGCACTAATTCCCAACTCGTAACTTTTTAAATATTCCCAAAGATTTTTTTCATTTATTGTTCTATGAAATAATAATTGAAATAAATACTTATGTGTGATTAAAAACTTAAGCCTCAGTAATAATGTTCTATAGTTCAAACTCATCAGATGTGATCAGGTAAAATAGATTGTGCAGTAAAGATAATAGTTGCACTTGTGGACAAAGATGGCTTGTTAATTTTTTTTTCAGGAAATCAAATTACTACTATTTCTGAGAAATCACTAGCAGAAAACTACAAGAAAGTTTACTCTCTCAGTCCTGTATGGAGAAATCACTGTAGATGCTATAAATTTCTTGTTGAATATTCAACTGTAAGAACAGTGAAAGTGAAAAAAAAGTGCTATTTGGAAAAATCTTGATAAAATCATTATTTTTTTATCATAGTGTAGTATTTTATTTTCAATAAATATTAGTTAAAAAATATTAAAAGCGAGAAAAATACTCCAGAAGTGAAAAATAAACATGTTAATCAATGATAATGGAAACTTTCATCATAGGAATGAGTTAAGTTATATATAGGTAAGAAAATGAATATAATTGTGTAATTAAAAGTTTTTTCAGACTGAATGAAAAGAACAGGAAGAGTAAAGTTGGAACTAATTAGGAAAAAAATAAAATCATACGAAATAGTGGATCTGGAAAGTGAAATTAATTAAGTGTTTTTGCAAAGGAATGTAAAGAATAGAAAATTTCCAATAAGGAAACAAATAAACGGCAGACTATAAAAACTTAGGATTTCAGAGTTTTGCTCTTTTTCCTTCTTTGGTCATGGAAGCACTATGATGCTCGTAATTGGTATCGTCAGAAACAAGTCCAACTTTCTGTGAGGGAATTAACCCAGATGTTTCAGAATCTGAAGATACAAAAATTCGACTAGTATTTAAAGCAGATTATTCTGATCTTATTTTGATTCATTTAAGTGTACACGACTCATAGGGTTTTTTAACTTTGGAGAATCTGTAGTATTTTTCACATAGTCATGGAAAGGACCATCCATTAAATGAGGCAGTAATTGTCAGACAATATTTGAGGAGGGGATAGATACTTTTAGAAACCCATGATTGTATTTTCTGTATGTAATTATATTTAAAGTTTGTAAATATTTTAGTTTTCTTTGTATAACAAATATTCATTAATAAATAAGTTCAGATTAATTAATTGTGGGTTTCTCACTCAAGTCATGGGTAAATATACCACAGAGAATATTTTCCAAAAAGAAAATGAAAGATGAATGACTTAAAGAGCCCATGCGTAATATTTAGTTTTTATACTATCTTAAGTTAAAACCAATGATCACTAATTTCAAGAAGACAATATGCACCATGCATAGACCACATAATGTTGGTTAAAATAATTATTTTGAGAATATGCTTATGAAATTCTTTCATTACTCACAAATAAAATGAAAGTTAAAACAGATTTTGTACAATAGCAAATAATAACGTAACCTTTTAAAATGAATGATGAAGTTAGTTTATATGCACATATATATAAATAATAAATTTAACGGTATTACCGTTAAATTTATTATTTTTATTATGATTACAGTTTTGTTTTAATTAATGAACACTTATTTATATTGCATATATATATATATTAATTTCAGAAATGTATTTGGACATTTTTATTTTTAAATAATTGAATAGGCAGATACAAATGAATTTTAAAATTATAATTATTACTAGGAGAAATTTATCTGACAAAATTCAATAGTTCTACTAAAAAACTATTTAGTATTATAGATTTTATTTCTTCTTAGCATTCATTTTTTGTATCCTCCAGAATTATATGCTGGCATAACTTTGACACTTTTTTAAGCAATTCAGGGCTTCAATGGAGCTTCAAGATGTCATCCCTGATGTAGTTTGATTAATCATTGGCAGAAGCATTATGATGGATATAGATGTCTTTTCAGAATCCCAGAGTAACTGGTGCAAAATCTTATCAATTATTTAGCAACTATTCCTTTGATATTAGTTGCTTGTTCCTTAACTGCAACTGAAAGACATGCTACTAACTCTGCAACCTCAACTCAAATTCAACTTCAAAACTGTTTTCATCTCCAATTGATTAAATTAGTTTTGTCTGTCTTTTATATAAATTTATTTTTTGAAAATGCATGTTTTTTGAAAAATATATTTTCCTTTATAATTATTTTTTGTTGTTGTTTTTGTTCAAACTCCTTATTGAGTCATCTGTCCATTATCTTTTATGTCATAATTTGTATAGAAAGATGATTACACAATTTTTCCTTTTTAATCAAGTACATTAAGAGAGAATTTACCAAAAAATATATTTTAAAAAAATCAATTTACTTCTCTTCTTTCAAATTAAAATTGTTTAATTATATTATTTAAATAAATATATAGCTTTAAATATAATTTTAAGATTTTTTTTTTTTTAATCTTGCTTTTAAAACAATCTTACTATATTTTAAACTATATATACACTAAACATGACATATTATTACAATATATTTAAGATTTGGGGGGAAATATTAATTCTTAATCGAGTAAAGAATAATTAATAATCATTTGTATACTGATTAAAGGATTATTGTTGTGAATAAGCATTGGATAAGCATTTGTAAATTAAGCTTATCTAAAATACATAATTAAGTACTACATTTTAATATTATGCAATCTTTGGAGAAATGGATGTTTGGGATACATGAAGAGTCTTGATTGAATTCAAGTCATAATTAGAAGCTTATTTTTTTCAATACCTTTAATATTATATTTGAAATAGTTTTGATAATAATGATTTCTAGGTAGATAGATAGATGGATGGATGAATAAATAAATAGATACATGCAAACATATAGCAACACATACAACTTTACTTACATATATATGTATTTAGCAAGTTAGATAGTCTCATTTGACAAATATTTATTTATAAGCTTTTTTTTTTTTTTCAGCGGAAGCAAAAAGAAGTGGCCAAAGAAAATGATTTTTACATGCAATTATTATTACAAGCATTACCACCAGAACAGCAGAGTATAACGTGTAATTCTGGTAATGAAAAAACCAAAGGTAGGTTATTAAATATGTATGAAAAATAAGATTTTTTCTTCTTTTTTTTTTTGTATTTTTTTTTATTTGGAAATTTTGAGGTTGTATAAGTAATAATATTAAAGCATTAATATTGTAGAGAATATTTACTTTTTATTATAATGAAATAAAATATTTTAGAGGCTTTATGGTATGGATTAAATAAAAACAAACATAATAAAAATCCTGTTGTAGAAATATTGAACCAGCTCATCTTAGAGAGAAACTATTTTCTCAGAATATCAATAGTTTTTGTGCTTTAATGATTGGGAAAGGGGCACATTATAATGGAATGATTAATTGAAACAAAATCTGATATGAAGATTCATTTAAATTATACTAGTGGTCAACATTGATTTTCTGAAGTAAAGAGTCAAAAGCTGAAATTGACTTGCTCTTGTCTCACTAATAATTGAATATTTTGTATGTTTATCAGGGCTTCCCAGTAAAGGTCCAAAAACTTTCTGCCTAACAGATAAAAACTTCAAAGTTTATTCTTAATGAATTTGTCCAATTTTTAAATCTTCAAGTAAATTTCTTATTTAAAGTTATAAACTTAATTTTTGCATAAACTGTATTGTCCTGATATCATGTATTAGACATAATTATTGAAAAAAATTTATTAGGGACAAAAACAAAATGAATGAAATTATTATTGACATGTGCAGACGCACATATATGTATACCAAAAAAAATTAGATTTATTGTTTAATAATTTATTCTAGCTCTAAATTACTATCGCGAACAAACTAAAAATAAACATTAATTAAAATATTGAGTACTTAAATGATTCAAAATTTTTTGAGCAGAACATTTTTATAAATAAGCTATTAACTACTAATAATTATCTTCAGTAATATGACTTCAACAGTACAATGTTTTAGATCCTTCACAATGAAGTGTTAAATCTTTTTTTTTTAAAGCAAATATTTTTATCATTAACACTGACTGCTTGAAAAATGATTCAAAAAATTCTCACTTAAATGAAAAAAAAAATCTGCTCTATTGAATGCATTTATTACAATTGTTAGCATTTTATTAAAGTATGCAATGTGATGATCCAATGCTTCTCCTTTTTGAAGGTAAGGCTCAATATACTCAAAGTCACATCTTAGCCATTATATTTCTTTCTCCCACAAAGCCTTTAAAACATCAAATCTATTTAATTTCTATCATGATTCACTCATAACTTTAGTTTTAGAGTATTCCTTATCAAATGCCAACTTAAAAGCCAAATAGCCATATTGTATTCATTTAATCTTTATTTACTTTTTTCCTAAGTTCATTATTTTCATTTTTTCCCTAATTACCTGTATTCAGATAATAAATATCTATTGCAGTAAAACTTTGCTCCATTATTATTTTGAAGAACAACTGAAAATAAATAATAGATATGACAGAATGATATATTACAAATCCATTAAAAATTATAGATAAGAATAATTCAGTGAAGTGCATGTAAAAGATACAAATTTTATAATTCAGAATATTGCATATTTATTATTTGCAAAATGTAAATATAATAATAATTAAAGATCATTCTACTACACATGTCCTTTATACATTTAAACACTTAATGAATACCCTTCTTTCCAAACACAAGATAAAGTCTTTTGAAAAGATACAATGAATCCACTCTATCTTTTTAACCTAAGTGCATATGTATAAATCTATAAAGCACATGTGAAATGGAGTTATCTCTAATTATTATTACAGTTTAAAAACATAATGCTCTATAAATAAATACCTCGTTATATATGTTTAAAATATGAGTATGTAAATACAGTACACTACATATATGTGTGATTAATTGGATAATTAAAACATTACATAGCTATTTCTTATTAATTATAAAAATATATATGAAAGTCTTTTTTGGTGTATGATTTTATGCCTTATCAAATGTTAAAACGCCTATTTTAACTATTCTGTTATTGTACAGAATATCATTTAATGATCTATAATAGAAGTAAAAATAAGAACAAGAACAATAAAACATGAAACATGAATAAAACAAAATTATGATACAGTAACCCAGATTGTTAGAGATTCAATAAAGGATGAAACAAATGGACTATATAATACAATACACAGAGTAAATACAACATACCTTATACAACTTTATATATATACACCTGGGTCTCGTTTTACGCGATAGATAGGTTCCTCAGAAAATACGGGCAAACGAAATCGCGCAAAAATAGACGTAACTTACATTGAAAAGGGGGGGGTGCTGTCTGTGATTTTTCAAAATTCGTGTAAAAGCAAAGCACCAACGTAAATTTACTTTAAAATTCCCGCAAAAAAAAAAATAAGGAAATAAAATATGACTAATAAAAAATTTCAAATTTGAAAAAAAATGATACAAGACAAACTTTTTTTAACTATAATATTTAATTTTATTCAAAATAATATATTTTTGTGCATAATTTACAGTACAGTAATTTAAATTTTTTTATACACGCTTTAATTATTATCGCTATTTGCCCAAAAAGACATTCGTTTGCAAACTAGTAAAAAATCAGATTCTCATGTGAAGTGATGTGATGTATTTGGCTTCTCCTTAAACGAAGTCAAGAATATCACAGCAATTATTCTCGCAAGAGGAAATACAACTAGCGCCAAATTCATTCTCATGTTGTGTTAATGGTTTTCTGTTGACGACGACGATGATTTTATTAATTGTTTATGAACTTAGACTTATGATAATAAAAAGACATTTATTCACCACTGCTGGGAAAAATTTAATTAAAACTAATAACTAAAAATTAAATTCTTATTTTTGTCTTTAATTTTCAATTCCGTTTAAAAATCAAATTTAGTTTTACATCACATTAATTTCAAGTCGCCCGTAAGTAATTTTTAAATTGTTAATTACAATTAAAAATCAGATTTTAATTTTTAATTGTGCCCACTGCTATTACTGACCTTTTAAAAATAAACTTGTGGACACTAAATGATTAATAATTGATTACGTTCTTTTTTAAAAAGCAAAAACAGAATGTGATTTAAAATGCAAAATTAACACGCACAATGTTTGAACAAATTTACATTATAATCTTGTAAAATTTAATGTGTGTATACATAAAATGTGGAAATCATGATTTTAATTTCATTATTGCATAAAATCTTACTATTATAAAGCACTGAAAATATTGAAATTACTAAGATGAAAGTCGAATTCCAATGATGTGCTATTACTTTCAGTATAACGTAAGCGCGCGAAATTTATTATTTAAAGTAATAGCGCATTATCGGACTTCGACTTCCGGTGAAAGACGAATCGCGTAACTTCAAAATTGTGTTAAATAAGTCCGTGTAAAAAGAGACCCAGGTGTACTACCTTATTGTATAATTTTCCATTCATTTTTAATTGACCAATTATTAACTAAGTTTGTTGAATTTTTATAAATATTTATGCAATTATCTGTTATGTTTTATATAATTTGTTTCATATATTTGTCTTCTTTATGGATCTTTAATGTAATTTAAATGTTTAATATTTTTATAGCATCTATTTTATGTCCACATATTAAGTAGTGAATGTATAAAGCAGATTTATCATCTCTCCCATTAATTGCATTGATATTTTTTTTTTTACTCTAATCTGTTTGCTTGTATGTTCATAGAAAATCATATTAGAATTTTATATATAATTTTTTTTTTATATTTTATATCATTTCTTATTTTTATAATTATATATTAAATTTCTCAGATTTTTATCATTTGACCATACAATATTCGTACTTTGATATTAGTCCTGCTATGATGTATTACTCCAATGACATATTACTCTAAGTTTGTGATGCTTATTTCCAAGTAATGTGCGGACAAACTTGATCGATAAAATTTTTTCGCAGATACTATGGGGGCATTATTTTAAATATATCACAAACATAGAATAATATGTCATAGAATGTTTAATATGAAAAAATAATGGAGACATATATTAATTATGGAAAAAAGGCAAAAAGTCATTAAAAAATTAACTAAACAGGTTCTTATGAGTTATGCATTTATTGGATGACACTGCATGTTGCCGAAAACATCCTTTCTCCTCCTTGCATACTGTGGCGGCATTTTGTGCAATGACTTACTATAACTTTAAGGTAGCAAAGTGTAAATTTTAAGGTAATATTTTAAAAGTATTTCATAAGAAAAACAAATATTTCTGGCTGTAAAAAATAAACCAAATATTTATTATTTTAAAATGTTTAGTAAAAATAAATATAACAATATTTAACTAGAAATATATTTTTAAATTTAAAAAAAAAAAAATTACTTACAAATGACGAGAGTCACTGTGACAGACTGAACTGTGTAATGTGTTCTAGAATTGGAAAAAATTCTCGGTGAAAGAATCACAGTGTTAGCACAAAAGACAGTGATACCACAAAATCTCACAGGCTGCATGTTTTTTAATCTCACAGGTTACCACATACATAACTTAATCGTTGACATGGATTAGTCATATCAGTATTTTGGTTACCATGGCATTGTTAACCTAAACTTTGAATATATATTACCAGATGATATCATCGGAGTAATACATCATAGCAGTACTAATATCAAAGTGTCCAATATTTATCAATATAATTTTTGGTTTTTATTAATAGATTATAAATTTTGAGAATATGAAAGTTTGATCAATTTTTTATTTGAATTATTGTTATAATTATTTTGCATAGAAATATTATTACTTAATATAGATTTTTTTAGAATTAAAAAGTATAATTTTAGATTTATATCCATAATTTTTATATTTATAAACCAGTTACATTTTGTCTGCTTTTTTTATAATATGAATGAGAACATTTAAACATCCTCTGTTAATTCATTATTTAATGAAAATGAGTTTTATGATGATATATAATAACCATATTTTGAATTGTGAACTATGATAACATACTGACAGGTAGGTTTCTAGGGAACACCTTTTTCAGTTATGTCATGTCCAATATTGCCAACCACAAATAGGCACTTATATCTTCTCATTAATAACACTATCTAGCAATAATTATATGTGCTTATCAGATACAATAATTATTTTTTTATAACAATCTTGTTTTTTTTTGGAGATGAAAATAAAAATTTTTTAATTTTTTAGAATTTACTTTCATGTATAGAATGTAGTGCATTTGGAGTCAATTCAATTTTTTTTCCACCAGTTTTATTATCTAATATCTTTATCTCATTTGTTTAAATAATAAAAGTAATTACTTTTATCAGAAAGTTAGTCATGCTAACTTAAGATAAAGTATTATCATGGAGGGGGGTGGGGTGTAGATGGAATATGATTTGTGTAGATTTTTAAAAAATTATATGTGCTATGTATATTCATGAACTTATTGCATGTGACTGACTATTTATTCCTTTATTACTGAATGTCTAGCAGACTATTGAGAGATTACAAAGTATTCAGAAAACATAGAGGCACAGATAATTGTGATAACTAGGCAACTCAAGTTCTTAAATTTTATCGATTAGGAACATAAATTTAACGATATTTTCTCATATAGTATACATCTTGAAATAATCTTCCTACAACTTTATATGTTAAATTTTATATATTTAAAATAATTTGCCTTAAAAATTACAAAATACACCTAAGCCTGATTTGGAAATGCAGACTTTCCCTGATTAATAAGGTTTTTTTTATGTCTTCCCTCCAATGATATGTTTAATTAAAAAACAATATCTTACATCCCTTTAGTTAACTTCATGAATGATACCATTTAAGTATTCTAGCTCATTATTTAATGAAAATTGTTAATTACTACAATGAAAATTTATATAAACAGTTACATTTAATGTATTCCTGAAGGTTTGTAATGCTAGTATTTTAGTTGTATTTAGATATTGAACTATTTCCATCATCTACTATTTGGTATCGAATGGATTTAGAAAAATTTAACTGTTGGTAATAGCACACAGATTAGTATATGCACAATGTTTTGAGAGGTATTATTCACGTCTCTTCTTCAGGTGTTGCTGGCCTGACCTGTGACAGTATTAACATAGGAATTGAACCTGGACTCTTAGATTCTTGGAATATTGAATTTTAAGATAACACTTCCACCAATTGAGCCATCCTGCCAAACAGTCAGTAGAAATTTTGTATACTTATCTATGAGGTTCCTCCTGATTTTTCTGATTTTTCCTAAGAGTAAAATTGATTAGTAATTTTCATACATTACATATAGTCATACTAGATTGACTTACTTAGGGATTATTCACCAATGTTATGTGAGCAGCTTCTTTGAATTTTTTTCTTGCACATTTTTTTATCCAATATTTTTTAATTTTCCCAATTGAATATATATTCATTAGTACATGCATGGTTTGCTACATTAGATTACATTTGTTTTCTCTCTTATAATCATTAGTTTGTATTCTTGCAATTGCTTTTCAATAGGTTGACTGTTCTCACCAATATACATTCTTCCACATTCACATGGTATTTCATAGATGCTGTTTTTGCTTTTCAGCATTTTAAGTTTAGGCTTTGTAGATGTTAGAATTCCTCATAGAGTGATATGGCTATGGAAAGCTGTTCTGATGTTATACTGATTATAGATTTTCATTCATTTGTCTGCTATTTTTGGATTCACTACAGTACCAATAATTGTTCTTTTCTTTTCTTTTTGATGATTCTTTTTGTTGTCTATTTAACATTTTCATTATAACAGCTGATGGATAGCCATTTTTCATGAGTTTGTTTTATGTAGATTTTTCTTTTTTCAAATGGTTGGTTTCTGAACAAACTTCTTTTGCTAAGTATTTTTCTATATGTATGGGTTTTCTGTAAGCTGTAGTTTTAATCTTGTCATGAGGGAGTCATGTCACAAGAACATCTATGAATGCCAATTTTTGTTTTTGTTCTGATATTGAATTAATTGAAGAGAATATATTGTTAATGTGTTTCATGCTCTACCATGTAGTCACACAACAAATGTATTCAATATACTAAAGCCAAACTTTAAGTGGATATGGAGTAATCTTTATGGCTGTGGTTTCAACTTCTTCAATGTAAATAGTGCTAATTGGGCATGATAATGGTATGGTGAGCCCATAGCTATTCTTAATTTTGTTGGAAGAATATTATGTTGTATTGAAAAATAGGTTGTTGTGTAGAATGTTAATAGTTCTATTATATTATCAATAGAAGGAGTTGTTCTGGTTTTTAGTTATATTCTTTTTCTTTTCTCTGATTATTTACATATCCATATTGAGATGGAATTTTTCCACCTCATTAGAAAATATTATATTTTATGGGGTTTTTTTTTAAGTTATAATTTCACATATATTACATATTTAAAAATGAAACCTATATAATTAATAAATAGATTGACGTAAGTAGATGGGCTAATTATAGGATGATCAAAATCTACTTGAAAAAATTTTAATTATACTTTGATATATTAATGTGGGGGAGGGGGGATACACCCATTACAGAAACAAGCTAAAGAAAATAGTTTAATTTAATTTTTTTAAATTGAATGAGTCTCTAATTACACATTAAATCAGTTATCAATAATTTTAAAAACCAGATAGGAAAAGGAATCGAAGTAATAAAAGAAAAATATTTTTTTACTTCCTGTCCATTATTAATGAATTTAGAAATAAAGTTTTAATAAGAAAATGCTAGTGGAAGGAGGCAGGTATAAACTGAAAATTGTATAAAAGGTAGTTTTATTTTTAAGAGAGAAGCTTCTTGCATTATAAAAGAAACTGAATTATGATGTCCAACTATTACAACTGTGATTCCTCCTGGGAACTTTTCCCATGGCCAACTCTACAACTGAATGTATGTGAAACTGTTCTATGCCCAAAGGACATGTGTCAGACAGAGAGCTAGCCAAGGACTTTTCATGCAGACATTTGAAAAGTGATGTATTGCGATAAACAACAATTTATAGTCAAAAGCAGAATCCTAGTTCCAGTTGAATGACCTCTAGTTCAGCTAACTCTATACATGAGCTCATGTTGCCAAACTTTTGTTTAGTTCTACGGATTTCGCCAGATGGACAGTGCATTATTTACAGACAGAAAATATAAACAATGCTATATGTGTGTAATTAGACTAAGTGCAATATTTATTATTAAACTAATTTTGTTTAAATTAGTTCAGTTAAAATAGAACTGTTAAAGAAAAAAAAAGAAAGAGTGCATATCACGCACAGGATTATTTCAACATGTATTTATTATGTAATTCTTTGATCTAGTTTGTTTTTATTATTTTATCGATTGTGCATATAGGTGAAGTTAGATTCGATTTATTCCTGAGAGCTGAATAAGGTATTAATTATTTTATATGTGTGTTAGAGTTGTCTTTTATGGATATGGCTTATTCTAAATAAGAAGTTTGAGGAGATTTGGTATTATTACAATATGCCATCTTCTTATGTGTCCCCAGGTTACCTTCTGATCAAAATAGGGGTAGTATAATTATCAAATTCGAGTGATATTAATCTCTACATCTCTGTTAATAAATTTGTTCTCTTGTTCTTTCTGGAGTTGTTCTTCCTTGATTGGTCTTTCCCGTTTTCTTTAATAATACTTATCCAAGGTTAAATATACATTTCACATTTACCTGTTGGGAATGTTATTTTTCAGTTTTTATATATTGTTTATTTAGAGATTGATTTTTGCTGTTGATATTGATTGATGGTAATTGACCTTAAGAAGAGGGGGAAAGGTTGATATTGTAGGGATATGAAAAATAAATCAAATCACTTTACTTCTCCTTATACAATATTGAATTAATAAACCTTATTTGAAATTAATTCATATGTTCTTATTTGTAGTTTTGGATATTGTTTTATCTATTAAAATTATTAATTACATAGCATTATCCATCTACTGCATTTTCAATATTTTAATGAGGATAATAAATAATGATAAATTTGCTTGATGTTTGCATACATAAACTAAATTGTGGCATGTATTGGTGGCTAGTAAAATAAATTATGACCAGCAATCTAGAAGTGGGAAAGAAGTTAGTCTAACATAGATTAGTGATGTGATGCGATGCATTGTGCCTTATACGGAGTCAGAAATCTTTGAACCATTATGCCCAGAAAAACTTGTTAACCATTTTACCTTCTCTTTCCATTCCCCATCCTAAGTTTCCCCATATTCTTTTCTATCCTGCTCCATCCTATTTCCACAACATAATCTTTGTCAACTCCATAGCCTTTATATCTAAATCCCTGTTATCTTTTTAGAAACCCAGCATAAAAACCAATAATGCATTTTTTGTATAATCATTTTGTTTATATTTATTCTTCCACAACTTTATTATTTGTACCCTTTCTGCTTTCAGGCATGTCATTCAATTAACAGATGCCTAATATTTTCTATGCCTTCCTTATACAACTTGTGGACTAAATCACCCACATTTTTCCATTTATGTGTATATTCTTTTGTTAGTTCCAGGCTTCAGCCTGGTGGCACTCTAGTGATCATACTTGTATATACATGTCAATTTGCACAACCACAATATATAACATAACATTCCTTTCAAAAGTATGTGTTTTTCTCTTTAATCACAAGTATATTCATATAAGAGTTTTGGTGTGCTGGATTTTTTGGCTTCTCTAGTTTTCTATTACTGAGAATTTGATCTTTATGCTGATAGCTGAGTTGTGATATTCAATTTGCATTTCTATTTGTTCTTCAGTTTTATTGTCTTTTTTAATTAGTTTTCATCCTTATTAATCTGTATTATAAGAACTAGAATTCTTCTGTTGTGGAAATACATTATATTTGAAATGGTTTCAATTTCTTCTGTAATTACAATAAAATTTGTTAATACTGATTTAATTTTCCTCATTACCCATTTTCATTTTAGCTTATCTCTGAATAAACTTTTTTTATTTTTCACAAAGTTGAAAGCAAAAGAGATGTAATTGTATTCTCAACTTTTTTTTCATTACTGTTTTTATTGATGATTACCCAATGGATGTTGATTGTGTGAAATGTGCATATAACAGTTTTACATATGTAGCTTCTTCCCCATTATTTGTTTCAACTGCTGGAACACTGTTTGGGCTTGTTTATTCAATTCTAGATGAAAGGGCCATGTTAAAGCTTGTAGTTTTGCTTATTGCTTTAGTGTTTCTTCAAAAAAATTTCAAAGTGAAACCTTTATCATTACCTTAGATTAGTGTTAATGGTATTCAATGGTACAGAAAATATCTGTCTAAGCTTTTTAATAGTTTTTTTCTGAGATAATTTCATTTAACAGCTGATAATCAATTCACTAAAATGTGCAACAGTAGTAATTAGATTAAGTCTTTAAATTCATCGCGATCCACATAAATTCTCTATCTTAATATTGTAGCCTTTGGCTATGAAATTTTATGTGATGTGTAGTAAACTATCTTTTTGCATATATGTCACATTAATTAATGTAATTTTGAATGCATTAATTCAGTCTAGGCCAACAAATAGCAGTAAGTACTTTTCCTCTGACTACACAGAGATGTTGTTGAAGATTAATTTCAATACTCTTCCTCTTTTCTGAAATGGAATGTAAATTTTATCAACCACTAATATGCAATGGTTGATAGTTGTATAACTGCTATGTGATACTGCAAAAATTTTCATGTCTTAATTTCATAGAATTTTTAAAGCGAACAGCTATGTGTTTCAGTATTTTCTTAGGTATGTCTGTATTTGAAAACATCAAATTAGTTTGAATTTTGCTTAACATAGTGTAAGTTTTATGCCATATTTTTGGGTGTTTAGCAGTATCTAATACCGTTTGTAGTCATTTTATTTTTTTGTGATCTACGATTTTTTTAATACAAATATTATAATACTTATTATTTAAATACAACTATAGTATATACTCTGAAGCTAGATGTAATTAGAAGGTATTTGAATCTAGACTTTCAAACTTCTTTCAGTCATCCACCCATCTTATAAAACCGATACATATGTCACATACATGTGAAAAATATAAATAATATTCAATATATATATTTTGTGCTGAACCAGCACTCATCAGTTGGTCCAGATCATTTTTCACATATATAATTAGTTCTTGCTTTATATTAAGATAGCAAATTTTTTAACTTTAATGGACAGGCTTCAGTCTTCTTCATCCTCCAATTTTTCAACCATCCATATCATTGAAAATCGGATGAGGGTATGTTCAAAACCATTATTTGCAATTTTATTGTTATACCCATGTTGACCGTAAGTCATTCTGACCCCTCATATGTAGAACATTAAGACTATTTAAATACATAGAAGAGGGATGGAAAGAATACAGCTGAATCTGTAATATTTAAATACTAGTAGATATACTTAATATAATTAGAAGTGATTTGAACTCAGACTTTTAAGATCCCTTCAGTCATCTAATCCATCTTATACAACCAATACATATGACTGCATGTGAAAAAATTAAATGATTTCCAATATATATATTTCATGATGAACCAACTGATGAGAGCTGGTTTAGCACGAAATACATATCTTGGAGAGCATTTATCTTTCTCACATGTATGTGGTCATGTGTATCAGTTGTATAAGATGGAATGGATGGTCGAAGGGTGCTTGAAAGTTTGGATTCAAATCTTCTCTAATTATAGTATAATCAGATATATTTATTATAATAACAGGAAGTTATTTTCCTAAAAGAAAACAACCTATTGATTCCTTAAGTAGAAACTGTATCAGTTTATTCTAAATGAAAATAAATTATTATTTTTTTTTTTTGCAATCTTTGGTTATATTTTTTCTATTTTTTTATACCAATATTATAATACTGTTTAGTCAACTTATTCCAGTTTAAAGCTAATCTAAATAAAGGTATTTTTTATTTCTCTCTATTTTTATTTTTTTGTGGTTTTATGCTTATTTTTTTTTATATCGAAAATATAATACTTATAATAATGCATACAAAAAAAAAAACAAATTAAATTTAAAACCATAATTTATATCATAATATAATACTTTTCTTAGGAGCAGTATCAGATATCAGTTGTAGTGTTTATGCTATAAAATTACATTGTAGCCTTTGCAGTGTAAACAGGTTTAGTAACCATCATTCTTATTTTTTGTCCAATCTGCTACTATCCTAGTATTTAATATACCAAATGTAAGTA
Organism: Epiperipatus broadwayi; assembly: GCA_028023455.1. NCBI lineage: Eukaryota > Metazoa > Onychophora > Udeonychophora > Euonychophora > Peripatidae > Epiperipatus > Epiperipatus broadwayi. The sequence continues at coordinate 1,553,218 of JAQFVV010012629.1, forward strand.
TATCAATACATTTGATTTTGATAGTGCATTTGTATATATTATCTATTTCTTCATTTTGATATGTTAATTTGTAATCATATTTCTAATAGATTGTGCTAGGTTTGGATTTAGACAATAGTGAACCAGTGGTTATTTTGAATGATTTATCATTCAGGTCTTAGTGAAATTTTTTCATTCCAATCACTGCCAGGGTTTCCTTATTTATTTGGCTATATTTCCTTTTAGCTTTAATGGTACTTGAGTATTAGTCCTGCAACACGAAACATGTATTAGACATGCTACGCCTTTTCACATTCATATCAATCCATTGATAACTTTGTAATCTTGTGATCTGACCAAAATAACATGTACATGGATCTTGTACACGATATTTTTCGCAAGATTTGCAAAAAAAAAGTAATGTATACACGGATCTTGTATGTGATATTTTCTCAAGATTGGCAGATTGAATGTATATGTAAAAAAAGTGTAACATGTCTGATACATGCTCCATGTTGCAGGACTAATAAAGATATATAAAATTAAGCAAGAAATCGATATTAAAAAGAATCTTTTAAAAAAAATATTGATTTGCATTATACAAATATATATGACTTTCACATGAAAAACTTTCAAATTTATAACAATGGTAAATCAATATCAAAAAGAATATGTTAAAAATAAATATTGATTTGACATTCAGAAATATATACAACTTTCACACTGTAAAATTTATAACAATATTAAAGATATGAATTTCACATACAAAAAAAAAGGCCGATCTTAAAAAAATACAATTTCTTGACCCAAAAGTATGTAAAATACAAAATGCCATTACTCTACTACCAAAATGTTACTTTAAATAAGGACAAAACAAGTACTAAATTATTATTTTTTTAAATATTATTTACAAAAAAAACATAAGATATACACATATGCTACTTACGTCTAATATATAACAGGAATTGTCACGTTGAAACAAGAAATATGGCATTTACATTTTTTGTATTTAAAATGGAGATCTCAACTGAAAATCCCCCCCCCCAATGGAGTTTTAATGGATACGTAATTGCGCAGTCTATCGGCTGAATGGGATTTTCCACAGAAATGCTAATAGACGAATGTATTTTTTTTTAAAAAAAAAAAAACAAACCAAAAATTCAAAAAAATAAAGAAATATAAATTACAACATTTTTATTAACTTTTTATCCTGGTAGAAAAATTTGTTTTTCTGTCATTCAGTATGCAAATGATCGCTTCATCATGATCGTAATCAGCATTAGGAAGTTACAAAAAGAAAATCAAATGGACAAAAATGAATACTACGTATACTTACATACTTGAAGTCGAATAACTCAGAAGTAGAAATGAAAGCTGTTGTCAGAAAGAAATCTGAACAATAACTGAAAATGTTGAAATATCACACACAAAAAAAAGGCCATGTTTTGATAAAGAGAACCACATTTTCACATGAGATCAGATAACATCTCAGGTTTATTTTGTTTAAATTTGATGTGATTGTAAGATTACACATTTATTGCGGATATGAAATGGCATCCTATCTCCCCTACATTGCAGGACTAATACTCACGTACTGCTTTAATTAAAGATCTTGATGTATAAGCTGTAAGTATTTTTATTTCATTTATGTCTGCAACAATCATTCCAACTTCATAGCTTGAGACATCAATTATGATTGTTATTTCAAGATTACTTTTATAATAGATAATTTATTTGAATTGAGAACCAGTTTTGTATATAGATAAATTTCCACTTGTGTTTTTTCCAAACCCATTTTTCTCTTTTTTTTTTTTTATTATAAAGAGATGTTGTAAAGAGTTTGCTACCTGACCAGTTCTATTTTAAAAAACATTCAAAAAAATTTCAAGTCCTGGGAATACATATAATTTGTTTATACTTTTTTAGTACAAGTGCTTCTTTTACAGCTCTCACTTTTTCAAGTGACAGTGACTCCCAAATATATTTTTTGGTCTTTAATTTTATTCCAAACATTTAACTTTTTGCATATTTTTATTATGCAGTGATTTAATAATTTTTGTAATTGAAGAATAGTAATGGTACTTTGGTATTATTCCTCTTAAATTTGCAATATGTTTAAAATAATGCTTCGAAGGAATGTGCAGAAACATTGTCCACAGATTCCGTGTTGTTATTTTAAATATATCACAAACTTAGAATAATAAATCAGGGAGTAATATGTCATAGCACATGTAATATGAAAGTTTAAATCTAAACAATTTTTACCGCTGTATTTTTAAATAAAATAAAAGATTACTTACAAATAATGCAATGCATTTGCTGCAAGTGTAATGTTATATTTTAAATTAAAAAAAAACAACAACAACACACTTTTAGCAAAAAAAAGTAAAACACCAATATTGAAAGTAAATGTATTTTTACATATAAAATCACAATACAGTACTTACAAATGATGCAAGAGATGTATTATATTGTGGGGAGAAAAAGTCACTATGGTGAAGTGAACCATTTAATACCTTCTAAAATTGAAAGGAAAGAGTCGCTTTATTTGGCATGGATTAGTCATGTCAGGATTCTTGGTTTCCATGACATCCAAAACGGAATTGTTGAATAAATATTACCAGACAAAAATGTAACTAGAGTATCCATACATATCAACTTCAAGGAATTATGTAATAAATAATTATTAGAGTCATCAATACCTAGTTAGAAGGATATAGTAACTGTGTCAATATAAATGATTTAACACAAGTGATATCTTTCATACAATAAAATTAACATCTGCTTTCAAGTAATTATAAAAATTGAGTACAAAGAGATAGTAAAACTTACTCTTATCAAATTCTCACTATTTATAAGTAATAATGAGCTATTTTGATACTCTATGCAAGCCAAAAATTTGACTCCCATATCTTTTATTACCAAGCAAGCGTTTTAGTTTTCAAACATTAATAAATATAGATGAATCTTGCAAGCCCATTGATAAAATAAATTCTTAATACTTGAAATAAATTTGCATCATTGTAATTATGCTTGGCCTTTCAATAAGGATTTTTTTATTTAGTATAATAAAATATTTTTAGATGAAACACAGATATCAGATTTATTTCTTCTGTAATAACAAATTTGAATGTTTGCATGTATGTCTTATATTGTTTTTTTTTTAAAAAAACATTAATATTGAATTATATATATATTGTAACGAAATGAATATGTGAGCCATGAAAGAATGGTTCTGGTTTAATGATGTCCTGCAAATTGTGGCAACATTTGTAACAAAAATGAGAGTATGCTCTTTTTTCAATGCCTCACAGATATGAAAACCATTTATAACTGAATAACTATAATGATCATGGGAAATGAAAACTTTAATATAATCTGAATGAAAATATAATCCAATCATTGGCCATCATTTGTAACTGAATAAAAATATACTCTGAAGTTGATTACCATTTATAACAGAATAACATTATGGGTCATACTGTATTCTGAGTCATAGTTTAATTATTGATCTCCATTTACAACAGAATAAAAATATGAACCAAGGAGGAACAATCCTAATTTCTTAATGCTTGTGAATTATAGCATCATTTGTAACAGAATGAAAATAATAAACTAAGCTTAAAGTTACAAAAAAAATCAATGAATAACAATCTAACACTTAAGTTAATAAAACTGATAATAATCTTTGTTGTAACCTCATATAAAAACAATATTTCAAGCTATTCTAAAATATGTGTTATTTGCAATAGATTAAAGATAAAGCAATAAAACTAAAAATAATGACAAAGAAATAAGTAGATACACTTTAATATTCCTCATGAATCAACATACTGTTTATAATAATACAAACCTGTACCAAAAATCAAAAGTTATTTATATTTAAAACAAATAATTCATGGATGGATGGAATAATAATTTTAATATATCCTACAATTTTACAATATCAATGATATCTAACTAAACATGTAACTCAATAATGGATATTTAATTACAACTAAATAAAATCAAATGTAATACTAACTCCATTACACTATTCCATTAATATCAATATGCTCTTATTAATTAAATCAATTATAATAAGATTAATTACTTAATAATAATACAAAATCAATTCATGTAACATAACTTTTCATTTTCACCAATTTAAATTATTATAAAATAAAACCATCTTATTAAATAACCTTAAGATTTTCAATATCCAATTATAACAGTATATAAAATAAATGGTAGACTCTCCTATTTGATGCTTACTCAAACACAATTGACAAATCATATTCAATTACTCTTCAGTTTAATAAAGCTAGGTTGTTAAAATTTTAGACTGTCAAAGCATATGAAAGGTTAGTGTTTATATAAGCAAATATTAAAATATAATATTTAAACTGAATTTACAATCCACATAGATGAACTTTAAATATAATTAAAGCAAATCACTCTTAATTTACATCAGAATAAAACATATTACTATTACTAGCTTTATAACTGAATAAAATTACAATCTTTATGGCTGTATATTAACTTAATAAAATAAAAAATGTGAACATTTCTTTGGAAATACTTTTACTCATCTTCAATAATTATCATATTTGTATCTTTATCAATCATCAAATCAATTTGTATATAATTTCTATTTTAATATAACTATTACTTGCTACTAACAAAATAATTACAATAAGCTTCTAATTACTTATTAAGTATTTAAGAATGTCAAATCAATTAATTTATTACTGTATAAAAATCTATACCTAGTCAGATAAACATTAAATTCAATACAAAGAAAATATTTAATTATACTTCCTTATCTATACTGTGGTTTTGTTTTATGAATTATTTTGCAACTGCTTCTAATGAATTATATGATATAATCAATTAGTGAATATCGTCTCATTCAAATATGGATTATTCAATAAATTTATATTGTAAAATTGAACGACAACCAAAATATATTAACAAATGCATATAAATTAAAATCATATATATGGCAAATAAACATTTAAAATATATGCTTATGATCTGATTATGCTTTATGCAATAGGTTTTCAATTGCAGTAATTCTTTTAAAATAAATAGGTAATTTCATGTCAATCTCCACTTATTGGATACAAAAACACATGTTTATGTAACACAAATATGTTGTAGAATGTTTTTACTTTCTGAAATATAAGAGAGTTCAAGATATATTTTCTTTTTATACTTCATACAAAAAGATAATTAATTGAAATATATATATATGAGTATTTGTTAATATAAATTTACAAGAACAAAATAAAATAAATACTTATTATGATATAATCCTTCTGAACTCCTAATATAAGTCATATATCTGAAGTTAATTTATAATCAATAAAAAGTGAATATTTTAAATTAAAATAATTACTATACTGCAAAATATAAATTCAAACTTAGGAAGACCTAACTCTCTTACATTTAGGTATATAAATAAATCATTACCTAACATAAAATTATACTACTATTTATATCAATAAATATTGTACATTTTAAATGAAGAAAGAAAAATATATAGCTGTAATAATGATAAATATAAGCAAACGACTGGAGTAATAGTCTTTAAATACAGCATTTCCAAAATAGTATCATAGTTCTAAAGTCTATTTTTTAAACAGCAATCCGACATTTTTTGGTATTCCAGAAAAAGTAGAAATATCATAAGAAGCTATTAGATTCAAAGCACATTTTATTAATTCTGATATTTATTATAAATTCAAATTATCTTTTCATTCAGCAGATATTAAATTTATATAATGCTATAAGTATCCAAACATTAGTTTATATCCATGACAATGCAATGTAGATATTCTTTCCTTTAGCAAGTAATTAGTTCATAAATATTACAAGTGAACAGATGTTAGTTTTATCCATGACGATGCTATAGAATTGAACACATTTATATCTTGCGTATAAATAATCCATCAAGTTCATAAAATATATCGGAATTAATTTTCATATTTTCAATAAATTGTCACCTCTCGCAAATTTGACAATTCTGTCAAGCCAATGGACAAACATTATTGCTTTCACCCCATCATTCTATCCATTTTATAATCATATACTTTTTAAAACAAGGAAAAAAATTATGTGAAGGAACTTAGATTCGCTTTTATTGTAGCCAAGATACGAGAGAGATTGTTTAATCTGCTTAGTTCTATTTATAAACTTTTTCCATTAATATAAGAGAAACTATAGCAATACTCTGTTTTAACTCTTTGGTAAATTCTAGCCAGTGTCTCATCAATAAAAATCTTATTACATAATAACAAATAAAAAAAAAAAACATTCACAATTATTATATGTAACAAACATTGATGTTTTTAAAATACAAATAAGATTCTTTCACTCCAACATAAATTAAGCAATTAAAAGTACATTATTTCATACTATAATGGAATTATACCTTTTACACATATTTTTCAATACAATATTATACATCACATGATCACCATTTTTTATGCTTGCTCATAACTGTTATTAAAACAGGCAAAATTATCCATATAGTAGTGCCACTCAGTGCAAGCTAATATAATCAACTTAGGTACGGTGCTCTCAGATCCAAGGCTCCTAACTGACAAAAGCCATAAGCTAGAAACTAGTCTGGGGATATAGGATGAGTAGGTACTAGATAGGGATTTTATGCACAAGCCTTCTGGCATCCATTGATTACTCTAGCTTGCAGTGAGTGGCACTACTGTATGGAGAGTTTTGCCTGTTTCAATATTATACAAACAAAATAAACATATTTGAGATATTAAACATTTTGATGCATTATTTGTAACCTGTTCTCTTTAAAATTTATTTAGAAGACATGCTAAATAATAATTTAGACTGATGAGGAGCAAATGTTGGTGGTAGAGTAATAAAATGTATAAGATTATCCGATGATGTAGCACTTATAGCTGAAGGTGAAAAGTGTCTTCCGAATATATTGAATAAATTGGAAGAAGGATGTATGGAATGAAGATTATTGATGAGAAGACTAAGTGTTTATGGATAGGGAGAAATGCAAAAAGTCTGCAAATTGAAATTCATTGAGTGAAGATTGGTAAAGGAGGTATTTATTAAAAGAAAGATCTTCTGAAAAGAGAATTAAAGAAAAAGATTAATTAAATGTGATGTGTGAAGTGTACTAATGTATGGTGTGAAATATGGACAATGAGGAATAAAATTAGGAACTAATCGGAAGCCTTTGAGATGTGGACATGGAAAAGAATGGAAAAAATCAGTTAGATGAATAAAGTAATGAAGTTGTGGAAAGAGTAAATGAAAAAAGAAGATTAATTGAGGAAATCAGAGAGAGAAAGAGAAACTGGATTGGTCGTATGTTAAGAAGAAATTATAGCTTAATGAAAGATGTTGGGGGGGGGGATAAGTGGAAGAAAGGAAAAAGGATGGAAGAGATTAACATTGTTGGATGATATGAGATGGTAAGAGTTACATGGAATGGAAGAACTGGGCAAGGAAGAGAATGGAATGGAAAAATAGATGAATCGATGATGTGACTACTCTCTGGACCTCTCCATTTATTGTGAATGCAGTAACAAAAATATATTTAATAAAGAAAATAATTTTATCAAGTTTATAAACTTTATTATCAACACATTTATTTTTAAAATGAACAAAGTCAATTGACAATTTTACAAACTATAATTAATAATAAATATTTCTTTCTCCAATATTATATGTTGTCTTAGCAACATAGTCCAATACAGCCCAGGTTAATATATTCACCGTTAAAATCAAATAAGAGAAGAAAAAAAAGTTTACGACTATTATTTCATCATATATGGAAATTTATTTCAAATTTCATTAGGTATAATATATATATTTTTAACAACCTGGATATAGTACTCTTTTGTTATTGTTTAACCTATTAAATGTAAATTGAATGTAATAGATGTGTAGTTTTATTTATAAAATATAAATATGTGATTTTTCAGATAAACCATTACTAACATTTGGGGGGATGGTACATAAATTATTTTTAATTGAATTACAAAAACCATTACTGAAATTGTTTTTACTTTTAAAATCTTATCAAAAGTTTATTATATCCTAAAGATGTTATTTCTAACTTGTTGGCAATTTAAGCCTTTCATTTGATAGCTGTCTGGAAAGTAGAATTTTGATTTGTATTTTTAGTTAAAAAAATAAAATGATTTGTTTTTTAATAATGATGATTTTTTAAAATTATTTTTTATATAATGGAAAAGTCTGATGGTAATAAAAATTTATTTTGGAATCTGGAGAAATAATGTTAAATTATTTTTAATTGCTATTATCAATAAAAAAATTGTCTAATTTTAATATTTTGCCAAGATTTTCTTTCAAAATAAATTGCTTTTTTGATTTTCTTTTCATACTATGCATAAAAGATAACTTAAAATACCCCCCCTCATAATTTGTACCCAATATGTGTGTGTGGCATTGATAGAATATTTTTATAAAAATAGAGTGTGCATTGTTGGAAATTGGATTCATTGTATCAAATTTATTGATAATTACGAGAGGAATTAATTGCTGATAGTGAGGTTAAACTTAACAAAATGCTAAGTAAAGTTGAGTGAATTTATAAAAAGTTGGGGACAAAAATAAATATAATTAAAATTAAAGCAATGAATGCTAGTAAGTTGAAAGAGATAAAAGATTAAGAATTGTTTATACTGATGATGTTTAGTAGTTTAATTAAGAATTGATTTGAACAAGTTAAGCTTTTAATACTTTGAAGTTGGTTAATTAATGAAGGAAGGAGTGATAAAGAAATTAGAATGCAAATTTAACATGGATCATTTTGTGGTCATTGCAATTGTATTTTAAGAAAAAGAATTTCTGCGTATTTGTGTTTAGCTTTATATGGTTCACAACCGTTAACAATTAAAAAAGTGGAAGGTAGGAGTTCTAAAGATATGGATTTAATTGAGAATGAGACATGACATTAGAAATATAGATATGTTGAAGATAGTATGTGAAAAAAGATTATTTATTGAGGAAATTAAGAAGATGGAAAAAAATGATTTGAAAAAGCGAAAAAAAATTGAATTGATTAAAACTTAGAAGTAGATAAATTATGAAGGGTATATTAACAGGGAAAAAAAATTAAGTTTATCTTAAAGAAGAGCATAATTATTAAAATTTCCAGAGTGGAATAAGAAGTGGAGAACAGACTTGAAGAAAAGATCTAAGATAATGTATAGATCTTTTCTTTTGGTATCTAATAGTGATAATGATTCACTATAATTATTTTAGTCATCTGATGCTCTTTTTTTAACAAAACAGTAATACTATTTATTGTTTAAATGTGAAGAAAGATTGTGTGCTTATTTCGTAAAATTATTTTCATTATATAAAATCAAATAGTTTATTGCTTGGAGTTCACAAAAACTTGAAACATCAAAAATGACAGAGTTAATCATAATCCAAGGAACTTAAGCATCAAAGTCTGTAACTCTGCACCAAACCATGTAGAACGTACATGACTTAGTCAATGAATTAATAAATAACTATTTGGGAACTGTATTTAACATGTATTTCTCCAGATCATCTATTGTCCTGAAAATATTTATTTGCAATTAGGCTATATAATGGAGAAGGAAAGAATTTAATGAAATTCAAGTATTAATAAATGTTATCTCACAAATGAAATTATTATTATTGGTAATATAAAAATATAGAAATTTAAACTTCTTCAGTTTGTAATTGTAAAATTATTTAATTCAGTATTTATTTATTTTTTACCTAGGCAATTATTTTCTTCTCCTTTGCATTATTTTTTAGATCAAGTAGTATTTTGCTAATGTATTTTTTTATTTTTTAAAATCAATATATATTTGTTAATTTAGTTATCTTTTATTTTTCAGCTTTACCTTCAAAATCCAGTGAGGAAATAATCTCAAATGGAGTAATTCATCATAAAAAGTCATCTCATAATTCCTCGCTCAGTAATAAATTTTTAGATTTAGATACCAAGGACACAAAAAAACTTATTACAAATAACAATAGTTCTTTGGATAAAAATGAATATGAATATTTAGAAAACTTATCAAAACATAGTAGTGTTAATGATTTTGATGAAATGGACGATAAATCATATAAAGCTAATGGGATGCCTCGTAGCTCCACTAAGTGGAGTAGTGGACATCTTAAAGACAATATGTCTATAACATCTAATTCTCAGACCAATCTTAAAAGGAGTAAATGTTCCACAGCAAATAATATTTCCAGTAATAAAGATGATTTTACATCTAGGTAAGATTTGATGGATGCTATTTGAAGTTATTTTTCCTATATATATTTATTTAAAATGAAAATGTCATTTTCTAGAGCTTTTAAGGCTATTATAAATTGATAGTGCAAAATTATCTTAAAGTTTCAAGATTGTTTATTTTAATATATAAAAATGTAATTTTCATAAACACACTATGAAACTATAGCCTCATTAAATTTCATATTGAATTTGTAATCATTTTACACTTTAACAATTTGAATGAGAAAATAAAAATATTACCAGTTTCTTTTCTCTAAATAAAATATATATATATGTCATTATGTTTTATAAATAGGTAGGTTATTTAAATAGCCCAAAACAGGGCATGAGCCTCTCGATCTCTTTATAAACAAATAATGAAATCAAATGCCAGGTGTCTTAGGGTTCACTTGTTTTTTCTTTGTTTATTCAATATTTAAGAATACCTAAATCTCCTAATGGCTGCCTGAATTGGTAATGGCATAGTTACCTGGGGAAAACCTTAAGCTTTCTTAGACCCTTACAAATTTCTAATTTTTACTTGAATTCAAACTCCAAGTTGGGACAAAGCAATCAGTTGTGTTAGCTACTATTCAAACCTTTACAAATATTTATTGTAAAAAATTCTTATTATACTTCTATATTAAATGCAGATATGTATTGATTCTATTGTTTTCATTATTAAATGTAACAAAGAAAAATAACCAAAGGCAGTATTATACTAAAATATTTTAAATGAGAAAAAGGTTTTACTAATTATCAAGCTAATTTGTTCTTTTTTTTTTTTGTAATAGCATAATATTATAATCTATTTAAAATATGTTTTATTAATATTCATTTTAAAAAATTAAAAGAATATCTCTAACACTGACTTGTGAGATCCATATAGTACAATTGTTATGAAACAATTTTACACTAAAATTAATCAAGTTTACTTTAATCTTCATTAGATAGTGAGGACACAACTTTTTGCTTAAACTATCTGCATAAGAAATAAACAAATGGATGTTTCTTACAATGAAGAAGGGCAGTTAGTCAGAGGGCACTCATCGAGGCTTTATTTGCTTCCATTATTATTTAGTGGCTATCAGTTTTGTTGTTTTCTGATAGGTAAATAATTGGTTAGAATGAAGCTAAATCAACACTTTCATAAAATGTAAGATTGATTATGATGTATATTAGAAATAATATACTAAGTTCATTCAGTTTGAAATTAAGATTTATTATATAGATTTTTATTCATAATTATTAAAGAATATTGTTTTTATTCATTAAAGAAACTTCTGAATATATGTATATATTAAAACAACAGCCATAATCTAATCTTGAATGGAAAACATGTACATACTTGGTTTTAAAGTATAAAATGATGTTAACTATGCATTAAAATTGCTAACATTGGGTATTAAAAACCATTTTTAAATGTTATTTAAGTAACATTTTAGTTTTAAAATTATATTTAATTAATCTTTAATATTATAATAAATATTTGACTGCTGAATGCGTATAGTACAATGTTTGTTACCCTAATGCAAAATATCTTTTGAAATTGGAGTTCTGTAACTAAAAAAACATTGTAATCAAGCTATAAAATTATTAATACTACTTTATTAATATTTTTCATCATATCATTTAGTATTTCAGCTTTATGAAAAAGTACAATCTTAAGCAAAATATTAATACTATGTTATACTGTAATGTTATATCATTGTATTTGTGTAATATATTTGTAAATATGCGTACTATTTATTATATTGTAATATATCTTATTTTTACTTTGTAACAAGTTTATCTCTTTTTTGTTAATCAAAAGCATTCAATTATTGTGGTTCTATGTAATTTGAAGCAAATTTCAAGTTAATATTTTCCTAGAAAATTGACCTAGCAAGAACATCTGATGTAAATATTTATTAACATTCAGCACATTAATTTACATATTGATTTTTTTTTATTCATATAAAAGATATACTCTCATAAATCATTTTGAAGGATAGAGAGTTTCAAGTATATATAAATACAAATATTCAGTTTATAATCACATGTGTATATTTTAATTCTAATAAATATAATGCTTAACTGAAAGTACTTCTGCGGATTGAACGATTGTTTATAATAGTTTATTACCATTATATTTATTATTTTTATTGTTATTACATTAGTTTTTTAATTAACGGACATTTTATTTGTATGTGTATATATATAAAGTGAATATACTACAGCATATTAAGCATTTAAAATGTAGGAATAGAATTTTTAGTTTGTGTAAACTTGCATATGGAAAACTAGTTATTAAGAATTGATTTCAATTAGAATATATATCAATTCAGAATAAGCTCAGAAAGATTATTGAGAAAGGTGCACATCTTGAAAAAAAAACATAGATTCTGACACAATTTATCAATGATAGAATTGAAGCTCAATTTTAAAACAATAAGATTTTTACATGTGTTAGAGAAAATAGTGAGTGTAAATACAAACAATTCAAATAAAAAGTTGAAAAATTATTTAAATTAATCTTAAGAATGATGCAGTGATACAATAGAATATATAATGGGTTAAAGTGCAAAAAAAAAAAAAAAAACTTTAATTAATAATAAGATGATTGAAAATTTTAGAGAAAAGAACATGAAAAAAATATAAATATCAAAGCAGTTAAAAGTATATATAGATAGATAAACAATAAACTGAGATGCATTTTTAATACACATTGTGTTAAAACATGTTGATATACATAGACATTTCCAAATAAAATTAAAGAAAACACAAGTTCAGTTTAAATTAATAATTTTAATTGCAGTGAGTTGTCTTTTATTTCTATGTATCTTAATTCAGTATTTCAATTCAGATCATGGGCAATGCTATAATTAATTGATCATTTTCCTGAAAGCTCTAGATTTAATAAAAGATCTAAAAGCAAACATATTATGAATCTGATGTAAACAAAGGAATTTTTAAAAATTAAAATTTTTAAATGGGATTTCATTTGAATTAATTATAAGCATTGAGTAATTTTTTACTTTTTAATTAAGATTTTTTTGGAATCATGGTTACAGGGCAACTATTATATATTTCTTTAACTCTATCTAAAGAAGAAAATACACTTTTTATTAGTCATAATGTTTTAATATTAGTTTGAAATAGAAATTTTTAAAAATGAAAAAACAAAAAATTAAAAAAATTTTTTTTAAAAAATAAACACTAGATAATTTTTTTAAAAAAATTAAATGATATCAATATAAATACTACTTAAAAATTATAGAATTAATGCAAATGTATTTTTACTCTTTCTAAAAAATATTAATACAAATATTGTATTTAATTTGCTTAACTATGCGGGAAAGTTTACTTTTTAATTTAACCACTATATCCCTGCTGAAAACTAAAAATCTTCCAAATTTATATTTTTCCATAAATTTGTATTTTTAAATGCTTTTATATTAACTTAGATTTTTTGAATTTTTAACAATGAAAAAAAAATTAGATCCCATTTAGAATCAAACACTCATCATTACACATCCCAAATATACTCCTTAACTAAGCCAACCATTATATTACATTGACAGAGTAAAATTTTGTTAATATTGAATTATTTAATTAATTAAAAGTAAGAATTTCCTATTAATATTGAATTACTCTTCTGAAATAATTACTATTTTATAAATATTTTGTGAAAAATAATAAATGTGTAAAAAAAATGTTAAAGAATTAGGTTTTTTTTTTCATTTCCAAAATCAAAACAACTGTGATATGATGCAATGTGACATCTCCTTTATCAGAGTCAGGAGTCTCAACTACAATGCCCAGAGAAACCTCTTAGCCACTTTACAGTCTCCTTCCCTTCCACACCGTTTTTCCCATATTCTTCACTATCCTGTTCCACCCCATTTCCACAACCTAATCTTTGTCAACTTTATGGGTTTTATATCTAAATCCCCCTTATCTTTCCCCAAACCCAGCATAAAAACCAAGAACCCACTTTCTGTATAATCACTTTGTTTATATTTATTCTCCCACAACTTCATTATTTGTACTCTTTCTGCTTGCAGGCATTTACATTCAATTAACAGATGCCTAATATTTTCTATGCCTTTCTTACATTACTTGCAGACTAAATCACCCATATTTTTCCATTTATGTGTATATTCCCTTGTTGCTAAAAATGCTGTTCAAGCCTTAAACAGTAAACTATTTTCCTTGCTATTATCATACATTATCTCACATCCAATATCCTGTTTAGTTTTTATATATATTTAATATCTTTTTACTCTCCATACTAGTTCTCCAACTCTCTATTTTTTATTAATGCATCTATTCTTTTATCCCATTCCTTGCCACTATAACACTCAACAATTCTAACACAATCATCACACACTTTGTATATTTATACTGACAAATTCTTTATCTAAATCTTCTGCTTGCTGTATTACCTTCCTCACCCATCTTGTTGCCTGTCTTTTACTTGTAACCCAATTAATATTATTTTGATTATTCTCCTTTATTCATAAATTACAGTCTACCAAGCATTTTCATTTTGCTTTTTGCATCTCTCATATAAAAACTTAACCATCCCATTTCACCTGAATTGCCTCCTTTACCATCCACACATCTGCATCTAATGCATGTCTTCCTACTTCTCTTTGTACTTTTTCTAAGTAATCTAACACCCCTTTACTATTACATAACACATCATTATCATAAGTTAACCCTGCTACTCCCATTCCCTGGCCATACAATTTTAACTACATCATATTTATTATATGAAAACCCTTAATTTCTTTATCAGTCCCTTTCTTTTCTTTGCTTCCACTCATCCAAGCAATTTCTCTGATTATTTAAGACAATTCCCAAATAGTTATACGTATTCGCCTCATTTAATTTTATATCTTACAATAAAAATTCTTTCTCTTCTCTTTTCCCAGTATTTATCATTACTTTTGATTTCTCTTCACTAAATTTAATCCTCATCTCTTTACCCAATCTTAAGCATAACTTCCATATCTTCCCTACTTTCTGTGCACAAGAAGATATCCACAAATAAAAGACCTGATAATGTATATATTCCTTTAATGGTATCTCTTTTTACTCTTTCTATTGCTCTCTCCATTTCTCTCAAATATAAAGAAAAACAAAATAGGTGACATAGGACATCCTTGCCTTAGTCCTACTTCATTTTTAACTTTAACAGATTCCATATTTCCTAATTGATACGTATAATAATTATTTTCATACAATCTTTTAATAAGATCCACTAAAGCTCCATTCATTCCCAAATTTACCAAACTTTCTCCCACTATATTACTTTCATCCTCTTAGCAATTCTTCCAGCCACCATATAAGCGAAAACTTCATGTAACACTGACAATACTGCTATCAGTCTATAATTGTTTAACTTTCTTTGATCCTTATGCTTTTCTTTAAATAGTAAACATACTCTTGTATTATTTCAGCCATCTGGAAATTCTCTCTTGTACCACCTTATTAAAACATCATAATAGGTTTAATTTTGCCCTATTTCTTGAATTCATCATCATCTCTGCTGTTTATCCATCTAAACATCTTATCTTTCCACTTTTCAATTTCTTACCTGCCTCATTCAATTCATTTTCTGTAAATCTAATATGCCCATTACTATATGCTTTCATGTTTGTTAACACTGTCCTTAACATCTAATATCTTTTCTATATCCCTTACAAACTTATTTCAAATTGTCTCCAGTTCTTCTCTAGAGTTGCACCCTATTCCCTTATCATCTAGTAATACTATTTCTCTACCCCTTACATTCATTCTTTTAATATATATCTATTTACTCCCATCTCTTCCACTTTTATTAATATTTTCCAACAATTTATTAATTTCATTTTCTATAATTATCTATTTTAGCCATCTCCTTTTTAAAAAAATCTTTTTCTCATTTAACATTGATCATCTTTTTCCCTTTCTTTATTTTTAATAGCATATTTATATTCTCTGAATGCTTTTGTCCTCTCTTTTACACTTTTACTAACTCACTTTTTTCTTCTTTTTATTCTTCCGAATATTTTGACCTAAAACCCTATTTGCCACTTTTTCTACTTCACCACATCAGTTCTTATATTCATCTCCAACACCCTCTTCCATGACTTCTTCAACTTTTGTTTTATATTCTTCTAACTTATTCTTATTATTCATTCTGCATCTTTCACTTTCCTTTCTACTTTTATTACTATTCTTCATTACATTACTAACCATTTTTATTATTATAAAGAAATTATGATCACAATTACATACTCTTATTTCATTATTAAATATTTTAATTTTTCATACTTTATTCATTCCCTCTTTCTCTAATAATACATAATCTATTGTATGAAATATATTATTTCTAGACCATGTATATTGTTCCTCATAAATACTTGATAAATTTTCAATAGTCAAATTCATTCTGACAAAAATTCTTCAAAAGCTGTCAATTCTTGTTATGTACATCATCAATTTGTTCAATATGTCCATTCATATCCCCTATAACCATTATTTTCTTCCCATTTTTTTTTCAATTCTGTATATTCTTAGCTAGGCATTCGTATATGCCACTATTCTACTCCATTATAGTTTTACTATAGCCACCATCCATTCTTGTCTCTCAAACCACAAATGTTCTTGACACCTAACAGTATTTAAATATTTTTTGGCAGATTCCTATACCACCACCCCTTTTTTCTTTTCTATTAATACTGTGTCTTCCAGTATAGGTTCTTTTTTTTTTTAGATGTGTTTTCACTACTACTAATACCTCAAGTTCTTCATTTTTAACCATTTGGTTAATTCCAACCACTTTTCTGGTCTCCTACCACCTTGCATATTCAACTATCCAAGTTTAACAATTTTTTCTTTTCTGTCTACTCTTTTATAAATTATTTTGACTCTTTTCTTAATTACACATTACATTTGTAAGTAACTTGCTTACCATTAATTTTACAGACTATTCCCTCTCCACATCTACATTTATATCCAAATCAATTACCCTTTGTTTATTTCTTCTTCCCATTCTTATTTTTGATAATACTGCAATTTAAAACCCTAGCTCCTTTTTAAACTATAATATTCTTTATAAATCAAACTCCCAATACTTCCTTGTTTCGCTAAGTGCAATCCATCTTTTCTATATAATTCCCTCTTACTAATAAAAAGATTCCATATGTCCACAAACATAACATCATTTCTCTCACATAATTTTTTCAATCTCTCTTTTATAGAACATACCTTATTTAACATTATACCTATTGTTGAATCTTGGTAATAATCCAACTATTTCTAATCTTACTCAAATTACTAATTATTTCTATGTACTCATCCATCACTCCCTCAAATGGCTCTGAAAATGATTTGTCCCTACTCTAGCACACACATTTCTATTTCCTTCTTTCTTTACCTTATCTGTAGCATCCCTAATTCTAACTCCAGGCAAACATATTCTTACATACCTGTTCTTATTTTCCCTTGCAATTACATCACATCTTTTAATTAGCGGATTTTTTTATCAATACTGTCTCATAATTTACTTTCGCTATTTTATCCGTAGCATTCTCTTTCACCTTCTGGACTTCCTTATCTAATTCTTATCATTTCTATTCAATAATTCCTTTATCTGCTCACACTTCGTCTCTAATGATTTTAATTTTGCTTCTACATCTTTTGCTTTTTTCTGTATGTTAGTTATTCCTTGGCTAACCATCTCCATTGCACTACTTATTTTGTCATCCATATCTCTTGTCACTCCATTAAAAACATACTCTATTCTATCTTTCTCAACTACATTTTGTTACATGCCTTTTGACTTTCTCCCTAAACTATCTACATGTAGAAATCATTTCTTCACCTCTTTTATCACATTTACACATGATCTGCATAACCACACATCTATTACATCCTTCCTAGTCTTATTTAAGCATTTCAAATGATAAACTTCATCGCATATGGTACCCTCTACCATAGCACACCTAATTCTTTTATGATCATTATATACACACTGTGGGATACAAATGCAATCCATATTTCCTTATTTTTCAAGTTCCCTACTTTATATTTAACTTCATGCTTTCTCTACTACTCTACAAACCCCTTTATACAAAAGGAGAAAAACTTTCCTTTCAATGGTGATTGATAAACACGTTTCCCAATCTTAGGCATTAAAATGTTATCTTTTTTCTCAAATTGAATTGAAAATTTCTTTAGTAGCAAAATTACTAAAAACCAACTAATCTTAAGTACAATTTAGTTATAAAGCCTCCTTACAGGAACACCCCCAAACAAAAAGTATTTTTTATTTCTATATTTAAAATGGTATAACAAAACACTTTCCAAATGTTGTCAATATTTTTTCCGATCTTTCCTAATCAAATTAAATTTATCTCTCTTCACTCCATAAACTAAGTGACCGTTTTTTGCAGCAATGAAATTCTTTGAATAATATTCACAAAAAATACATAAATTTTAACTTAAATTGCAGAACAAAACAGCCATGTGATGTGATACACTGTGACTTCTTATATGGAGTCAGGATTCTCCCAGCCACTATGCCCAGAGAAACCTATTAGCCACTTACCTTTCCAATCCCCACACTAAGTTTTTCCATAATCTGCTCCATTCAATTTCCCAACATAATCTTTGTCAACTCCATGGCCTTCCTATCGAAATCCCTCTTATCTTGTCCCAAACCCAGCATAAAAACCAATAACCACTTTCTGTATAAGCACTTTGTTCATATTTATTTTCCATAACTTCATTATTTGTACCCTTTCTGCTTTCAAGCATTTACGTTGAATTGTCAGATGCCTAATATTTTCTATGCCTTCCTTACACAACTTGCAGACTAAATCACCCATATTTTTCCATTTACGTATATATTCCCTTGTTGCTAAAGATCCCATTCGAGCCTTAAACAATAAACTACTTCCTTGCTGTTAGCATGAATTAACTCACACCCAATGTTCCATTTATTTCTAAATATATTTAAACTTTTTTTATTCTCCATACTAGTTCTCCAACTCCTTATTCTTTATTAATGTATCTATTCTTTTATCCCATTCCTTACCACCATAACACTCAACAATCCTCCTAACACAATCATCCAACCTTTTGTACAAGTATACTGATATAAATTTTTTATCCAAATCTTCTGCATACCACATTACTTTTCTCACTTATCTTGTTGCCTGCTCTTTACTAATAACCCAATTAAATAGTATTTTGGCTATTTTTTTATTATCCATAAACTGCAATCTACCGAACATTTTAATTTTGCTTTTTGCATCTCACATATAAAAAACTTCATTGCCATATGTTAACCCTGCTACTGCAACTCCCTTCCATACAATTCTACCTAAATCATATTTATTATATGAAAACACTGTTAATTTCTTTATCAATCCCTTTTCTTTACTTCATTTATCAATTTTTTCTCCCATTCATTCAAGCAATTTTTCTAATTACTTAAGATGATTCCCAAATAATATCTATTCACCACACTTAACTTTATATCCCCCAATAAAAATTCTTCATCTTCTCTTTCCCCAGTATTAACCATCATTATATTTGATTTTTCTTCATTAAATTTAATCCCCATCTCTTTACCCACCCTTGCACATGTCCTCGGCAAAACTTCCATATCTTCTCTTCTTTCTGCACACAAAAAGACATCATCCTCAAAAAAAAAGACCCGACAAAGTATATACTCCCTTGCCACCTATTAACAGTATCTCTATCTCTATTGCGCTCTCCATTTTACTCAAATATAACAAAAACAAAATAGGTGATATAGGGCATCCTTGCCTTAGTCCCACCTCATTTTTAACTTTAACTGATTTTGTATCCCCTAATTGATATGTATAGTAATTATTTTCACATAATTTCTTAATAATATCCACTGAACCTTCATTCATTCCCAAATTTGCTGAACTTACCCATAATCTATTTCTATTTACTCTATCATATGCCTTCTCTATATCTATAAAACTCATATATAACTGTCTACCTGAATTCCTACTCATATTCATAAGTTGTGGAACTACAAATAAACTATTTCCTATATGCCTGTCTGATCTAAAACCTCCTTGCATTTTTCTTACTACATTTTTTTTTTCCATCCATTTTGCAACTCTTCCAGCCACCATATATGAGAAAACTTTATATAAAACTGATGTCACAGCTATCAGTCTATAATTGTTAAACTTTCTATCATCCTTGCCGTTTCCTTTAAATAATAATCTTACTCTTGTATTACTCCAGCTACCCAGAAAAACTCTTCTGTGCCATCTTATTAAAACATGGTAATGGCTTTACTTTTGCCCTATGCCCTAAATTCATTACTATCTCTACTGCTCATCCATCTAAACCATGTGATGTGATGCACTGTAACTTCTTCTTAAACGGAGTGAGGAATCTCTCAGCAGCTATGCTCAGAGAAACCTGTTAGCCACTTTATCTTCCTTTTCCATTGTCCACCCTAAGTTTTCCCATAATCTGCTCCATCCCATTTCCACAACATAATCTTTGTCAACTCCATGACCTTCATATCTAAATCCCCCTTATCTTTTCCCAAACCTAGCATAAAAACCAATAACTCACTTTCTGTATAATCACTTTGTTCATATTTAATCTTCCATAACTTCATTATTTGTACCCTTTCTGCTTCCAAGCATTTACATTGAAGTAACAGATGCCTAATATTTTCTATGCCTTCCTTACACAACTTGCAGACTAAATCACCCATATTTTTCCATTTACGTGTATATTCCCTTGTTGCTAAAGATCCCGTTCGAGCCTTAAACAATAAACTACTTTCCTTACTATTATCATAAATTAACTCACACCCAATGTTCTGTTTACTTCTATATATATTTAAACTTGTTTTACTCTCCATACTAGTTCTCCATCTCTCCAACTCCCTATTCTTTATTAATGCATCTATTCTTCTATCCCACTCCTTACCACTATAACACTCAACAATCCTCCTAACACAATCACCCCACCTTTTGTACAAGTATACCAACATAAATTATTTATCCAAATCTTCTGCATACCGCATTATCTTTCTCACCCATCTTGTTGCCTGCCCTTTACTTGTAACCCAATTAAATACTATTTTGGCTATTCTTCTATTATCCATAAACTGCAATCTACCAAACATTTTCAATTTGCTTTTTGCATCCCTCATATAAAAACTTGACCATCCCATTTCTCCTTGAATTGCCTCCTTTGCTGTCCACACCTCAGCATCTAATGCATGTCTTCCTACTTCCCTTTGTACTTTTTCTAAGCAATCTAAAACCCCTTTACTAACACATAACACATCATTACCATATGTTAACCCTGCTACTGCCACTCCCTTCCATACAATTCTAGCTACATCATATTTATTATATGAAAACACTGTTAATTTCTTTATCAATCCCTTTCTTTTCTTTGCTTCATTTATCAATTTTTTCTCCCATTCATCCAAGCAATTTTTCTTATTACTCAAGATGATTCCCAAATAACTATATCTATTCACCACACTTAACTTTATATCCCCCAATAAGAAATCTTTGTCTTCTCTTTCCCCAGTATTCACCATCATTATATTTGATTTTTCTTCACTAAATTTAATCCCCATATCTTTACCCACCCTTGTGCATGTCTTCAGCATAACTTCCATATCTTCTCTTCTTTCTGCACACAAAAAGACATTATCCGCAAAAAAAAGACCCAACAATGTATATGCTCTCTTGCCACTTATTAACGGTATCTCTGTCCCTCTTCCACGACTTTCTATTGCTCTCTCCATTTTACTCAAATACAACACAAACAAAATAGGTGACATGGGACATCCTTGCCTCAGTCTCACCACATTTTTAACTTTAACTGATTCTATATCCCCTAATTGATATGTATAGTAATTATTTTCATATAATTTCTTAATAACACCCACTAAAGCTTCATCCATTCCCAGATTTGCTAAACTTATCCATAATCTACTTCTATTCACTCTATCATATGCCTTCTCTATATCTATAAAACTCATATATAACTGTCTATCTGAATTTCTACTCATATCTATAAGTTGTGTAACTACAAATAAACTATCTCCTATATGCCTATCTGACCTAAAGCCTCCTTGCATTTCCCCCCACTACATTATTTTCTTATCCACTTTGCAACTCTTCCAGCCACCATATATGAAAAAACTTTATATAAAACTGATGTTACTGCTATTGGTCTATAATTATTTAACTTTCTATGATCCTTACCTTTTCCTTTAAATAATAATCTTACTCTTGTATTACTCCAGCTACCCGGAAAAACTCTTCTGTGCCATCTTATTAAAACATGATAGTAACTTTACTTTTGCCCTATGCCCTAAATTCATTACCATCTCTGCTGCCCATCCATCTAACCCTCTTGCCTTACCACTTTTCAATTTCTTCCCTGCATCATTCAGTTCCTTTTCTGTAAAGCTAATATTACCATTACTATATGCTTTCTTATTTTCTATCCCTCTGTCCTTCACATCTAACATCTTTTCTATATCCATTACATAACTATTCAATATTCTCTCTAATTCTTCTCTAGAGCTACACTCTATTCCCTCCTCATCCAGTATTACTATCTCTCTTTCTCCCCCCTAAATTTCTCCTTTTAATGTAATTCCAAATTTTTTTACTCCCATCTCTTCCACTTTTATTCATATCATCCAATAATTTACTATTTAGTTTCATTCTCTCTATATAATTATCTATTTTAGCTAACTTCTTCTTTTCTAAGTACTTTTCCCATTTAGCATTAATATCTTTTTCACTTTCTTTGTTCTTAATAGCACACTTATATTCTCTGCATGCTTTTTCCCTCTCTTTTACACTTTTACTAACTCATTTTTCTATTACTTTTATTCTTCTGAATATTCTCATCTAAAACCCTATTTGCCACTTTTTCTATTTCATCACACCAGTCCTCGTACTCATTTCCAACCAACTCTTCCATGGTTTCTTCAACTTGTTTTCTATACTCTTCTAACTTATTCTTATCATTCACTCTCCATCCACATCTTTCACTATTGTTTCTACTTTTATTTTTATTTTCCATCACATTACTAACCATTTCAATTATAAAGAAATTATGATCACTAGGATCATTGACTGCAGGCGCCCTTGTGGAAGGAACAAGAAACATAATATAAAAAAAAGTCTTCTGAAGAAAATGATTTTATTTAAATTGAAATTATATTTTTTATTTATAATTAAAAAAATAAAATATTTTAAAATTTTTTTTTTTTAAAATAATATTTATATGTAAGTAGCGCATAGAAAAGTTTTACTTTGCATTTTATAATGTTTTTTTTTTTTTAGAGTCATGTAGATAAGGAGAAATAGGCTATGTAATAATGTACAAAATTGCAAATGTTTCAATCTAGATAAAAATCTGCAAGAGACAGGAAAATGATGCGATTCTACGTAAATTATTGAAGTCTATGGGGGAAAAAAGTATAAGAGAAGTGATTCATATTGTAATTTATGGCTCAAAAGGGCTCCGGTAGAAATTTCAAGTACTTTTTCAAGTTATGTTTTTACTAGAGAATAAATTTAATTCAGTGAGGTGTAAGGATTTTAGAGGTGTTGCTATAAATCTCTTATAGACTATTTTTAATAGGTTAAAACTGCTTCTATCTGAAGAACCGTTTGAATTTTAATTATAGTGATGATAACTATTAATGAGAGTTGTATAGTGATTTTAAAAAAGTTGATAATGAATTTGAAAAGACCTTTGATAAAGTTCTTAGATATATGGAAAAAGAAGGGTAATAGATTGGAAAGTGAAATATTTGTAAATAACTTTTTTTAAAAAAAATAATAATATTTTATTTCAAAATCTACTATTACCTCTTTTTTAAAAAAAAAATTGAACATTACAACACGTGTACCATTTACTTTCCAATTTCTTTTAATTCTCAATCTGTGTCTATATGCCTTTTGTTTTTATTTCCTGCTTTTTAATCATATTTTATAGTAATTATAATCATATCATAAATATTCTTGTTCTAAATACTTTACTCAGAATTATTTTGCAGGCAGATTCATAACGGATCATTTTAATAAACTTGAAAATACAGTTTTACTTGTCATTTATCAATGTCAAAGGACCTGGGAAAAAAAATTACTATGTAACGGTCAGAACGTGTATTTCGTTAACACACTGCAGAATTCAAACCCCAGACCCGAAACTCAACACTCTAGGAGGGTTGCCTTTCAGAAATCCTAAGTTTGAATCTAAAGTCTATTCTCCACAGCACCATCTACATGATAACGAATCTGATGCTACTATTAGCATAGTTTCGTGCCAGTGGTCAGGGAGAAACAAGAGATTCTATATTAAAATATATAATTAGGTTAGCTAACTAAAGACTATGGATGATACAAAATATATATAAAATGAGAAATAGACCGGAGTAATGGTGTGGATCGCAGAAAATAAATAAGTAAATATATGAAACTGATTATAATTTAAATACGGTTTATTAATTAACACTATAAAATGACATTGTCTGAATAAGCCAGACTGGGCCATCAACTCATTAAAAGACAAAACATATTTTGAATAGGTATAATAAAATGCCATTTACATTAATGGCTGGTTAATTTATACAATCTTTCTATACCTCGGGTCATGGTGAAATTATAATAATGCGCTTAGACAAATGTACAATTATAAAAGAAAGGTTAATTCGCAATATACGAAACCTATGGCGAAAATTAAAAGTGCTGCTTAAATCAATTAATATTCTAAGATCTGAGAAAAGAATTTATATTGACTTCAGGAATGGTGCGGATGAAAGCTCGTTGAGCTGGAGGCATGGAAGTGGTTAAGACGCAGGTAATTTAATAAAATATTTAATTATAACAAAAGAATGGTGGTACTAGTGGCGGCTTAATATATAGAATGGAGTGTGGTACATTAAAACCGTGGCTTTGTGAAATAAAATAAATACAAAAATGAAAATAGACGGGATGGCGTTTCGCCAGAGATCCTGTAGAGGTTTGATCACAAACAGCCCAAGCATGGCCTATGCTCCGTGGCTGGGTGGTTGAAGCATATATTCCATGTATGGCTTCCAGCTCATACAATATCTGAAAATTGCGAGGATTAAAGGGAAAGGTCTGAGCAATAAATCTCTGTATAAACAAAGCAAGGTCTCAACATCCTATATGCCTACCCTAGTAACACAATATAAATAGAACAAATATATAAAAGGGGTAATTGAACAAGTAAAGGCGCTTAACCAATTCCTATATATTTTAAAGATGGTCCGCACATTCTTGACCTCAATTTTGCAGTTCGTAATGGCATTATAAATACCATGTTATTTAAAAATAATAAAATGGAGGGGAATATATGATTAAAAGGGGATTAATAAGGTGATATGCAATCATGCATTTCTCTAATTATAAAGTCTACTTATCAATTTCATGCATATCCTTGTGTTATATATATATATATATAAAAAGTACAAAATATCCCTTTCTTGAAATCAATCATTTAGGAAATTAATAAACATAGTAGCCCTCGAACAAACAATTTTAAAAAACATGTATTTAGGTGTCAGTTATAAAATTAATCCGCAATATTATGGCGGCACACTAATAGGAAGGAAGGAAATAATTCACTCGTTCGATGGCTATTTAAGCACACTACTACAATAAAAGAAATAAATTGGCAAATATATAAAATAGAAAATATTAACCCAAAGATAGAAAGAAGAGCATGCAAGTTAGGTTTCAAATATATTTTACAAGTTTTATAACAAAAGAAATACAATTAAATTTTAGCTAGCTTTTGGAAATGAAATAGACAACACAAGACCTCTTGCGTTAATGGAGTTACCTCATGTTAACTTCGGGCAGTCCATGCACATTTTGATCCTCTCTTGTTTAAACTCCAATGGAAGTATGGTACCATGTTCTCAATATAGCAGCTTTTTGGTTCATGATTAAAGATGATACATGTTCTGCAGCAGTGGCAGATTATAACAGGTCCGCAGCATCAGGTGGTATATGCCGCAGGTTGGCCATTTCCCTGAGCAGGAAGAGCCTTCCCGCCAGTCTTCTATTCAGGCATTCTCCGTTCAATCAGCAACGGTTGGTATATCATGAAATTATTAAAGGGCTGGCTTAACTAATTTCAGCTATTTTACATTCAATATTTTAAATATCTTCATTGACAGGTTGAAGGCAAAATATTAAATACGTCAAGTATTTAATGCAAAGAAATTCGCACTAATATTATAACATAGATTAATGTAACAGCATAGACTAAAGATGACGAACAAATAAAGAATAGAGTGAATCAAGAATAGCATAGCATAACAATTAATCAAGAAAATGACAATTCATAAAATCGGCCCTATGTATACTAAACCAGCATACAATGAAACTACCCTGTGGCAGTTACTATAGAGGCAAATATAGATACAAAATCACAGCTGCCAACTTATCTTATCCGAACATCTGAAAACAGGGATTCTATAATTAGTTTTTGCTTTTAAGATATTCGGATTAGAACTTTTAATTTTAACAATGTTTTAATAAAAATACCTGTATTGTCCATTTGTGTGTTATTACTAATAAGTTATTTGTATTTGGAAAGTTTAAAATTTTCTATACATTCAACATCCACTCATAAATGATGGAAATAGTCCAACATATCACATCTTAGAAAAAATAACATTATAATAAATGGTAATTAATGGGATAAATGTTTTTAATTAATTATTGTATAATAATAATAATAAAGTTAGATTGATTATTTGGTACTTAAGTAGAATTTTTGCCAGAAGTTTGCCAGGTGTTTTATTTTAGATAATCCATTTTCTGATGCCGCCAACACATTGTATAAACAATGTGGCTGACTTTAAGTTATGATATTCAATATTTACTTTTTTTCTATTTATTAAAATGATAAACATAAAAATCCAAAAGCTTGGAATTAAAAACTTTTTTAATGTAAATGCAGTAAAGAAAATTTAAAAAAAAACTTAATTAGACTGGCTATGTCAGCGGACAGACATCACTTTTCGGATGGGCACTATCCTGTAATTTTGAAACTATTTCACTGCATCGTATTCTGTTGATGGAAGATTCCAAATTTTAATTATATTTCCAAAAATTATAGGGCAAAAAAGGAATGTTAAAAAAAATCAATAATTTTTCATAATAATTTTAGCCTTGTGTTAACATTTGGACATTATGTTGTGAATGGAATTTATTAAAAATTTTATTCGGATTTTTTAAAATTAACATTCAATTTACAGTACATTTGTTCATATTTTTTAAGGTTAAAAAACTACACGTTTGAGAAAATAATTTCGAGGGGGGAAAAAATGTAAGTAAATACTTCGACCCTGAAAATGGAATATTTAAAATAAAATGCCTGGCAAACTTCCAGCAGGGATTCTACATAAGTGCCAATTATTTATTTGAAAAGTAAAATTTCATATATTTTAATGTATATTTGTATATATGCACATATATAATATGTAATTATATTATAAAATTTATTAATAACCCCTTTCATTTACACTTTATTCAATGCATTATATTGTTTCTACAATTAGTTTTCTTAAACTTTTTTATCAAGCAGTTTTTAGAACTACAAAAATATTTAAAGACACATGATTACATAAAATAATATACTATAATTTTGTGTAAAAACATACATAATTCATTTTTTAATTACAATTCCATAAAATATTATATACACTTTTATAATTAAATAAATAAAATATCTCGATGCATATAGCTGGCTGAATAATCAGTTACAAAAATGTTCAAATCACCCTCCCAAACTTTTCATTTTTTTCAGCAAAGCCCTCTGTGAATAAATATCAGTAATATCCTCTGTGAATAAATATAAAGACTATATTTATTCACAGAGGGTGTTGCCGAAAAACAACATTTGAGAGAATGATTTGAACACTTATAATTATATTAAATCTTAAATTTATGATTATACATTATTTTGATTTATAATCTTTTATATATAACTTATATAAATATTTGAAATACAGGTACTTTTCACATACCTGGAGCCTGTATCCTGCCCATCTCTATGTATTTAAATGAATAAGGTCCTATACATGAGGGATCAGAGTAACTCAGGTAAACATGGGCATGGCTGTAATATTGGCATCAGCATGGGATTTGAGCTTTCCATCATCAGATATGGATGGCTGAAGAATTGGAGGTTGGAGTAGATTGAAGCCTGTCCATTAAAGTATGAGGGTTTGCTATCTTAATATAAAACTGAGCACTGAGTATATATATGTGTGGGAGATGATAATCTGGACCAACTGATGAGTGCTGGTTCAGCACGAAATACATGTATTGGTGATTATTTATCTTTTCTATATGTGTGTGGTCATGTGTATTGGTATGAGATAGTGTAGATAGTTGAAGGATGCTTGAAAGTCTGAGTTCAAAACCCCTATTTTACATATAACTTATATTTGATGTCTAATTTTATATTTTAAATTTATATTTTTTAATTATCAATTATTGTAATTTAATTAAAGCTATTTTTGTACTTAAATTGTATATCGTATTATTTAATTTTTTTGTTTGTTTTAAATTATCTACTTTCTATTAGTTTTTCTTCTGTTACTAACTGTCAGAAGCTTTTAAATTATTTCTATTCTATATTATAACTCCTATGTTTATTTTTGTGACTAATACTTTCTTGTGTTTAATTAAATTTTATTATTATTAATATATATTGTTATTATTTTTTATTATATTCATACAGTTTTTTTTATCTAAATCTATTCAAATTTGGATTATTATTTTTTTAAAAAAGGTTAATACAAGTTTAAATAAAATTTACTTATAAAAACTTTACTAATAAAATGAGGAATAATAATCATATAAATTAATAATTAATTAAATAAATAAAATTTTATTACAAAAAATAAACATAGAGAGTTATAATTTAGAGTTTGAAAGAATTTAAAAATTTAAAAGCTTTTGATAGTTGGTATAGAAACTAATAAAAGGTATGTAATTTAAAATCTAAAAAAAAAAGAAAAGAAATACATTATTAGAGTATAAAACTTATATTTAAAATAGCTTTAATTACAATAATTATAAAATAAAAGCATGAATTTAAGATTTAATATAATTATAAAGATATTATATAATGAGCTTGCAAAGAAGCTCTTAACAAGCTTTGCAGAATATCCCCAGCAGGATTGGAAGACATATAGATGTCTAAAAATTTCAGGTTTTCTACTTAATAGTTATACATTAGATAAAGTGCTGGGTTTGGCCTGGTATTTTTAGTCGAATGCTTGAATATCCTACCACCACTGAGGAAGCCAGTAACAGAAACCGGTCTGGGTTTGGGAATATTTTCCGAAGCTTGTTAAATTAGGTCATGTGACATATAACTTGATTTCTTTGTAATTTTATTTTTTGCTATTAAAGCTTTGGCGATTTTGTATTGCTAAAGCTATTAATATATGGTGTATCTGAACTTGGTTCAGTCCCATATGGCTATTTAAGTTAGATAGCTGGATTGGAAGATGTAGAGATGTCTGAAAATTTCAGATTTTCTACCTAACAGTTATACTTTAGATAAAGTGCTAGGTTTGTCCTGGTATTTTAATCTAATGCTTGAATATCCTAGCACCTCACTGAGGAAACCAGTAGCAGAAACCGGTCTGCGGTTGGGGACATTCTGCAAAGCTTGTTAAGAGCTTATTTGCAAGCTCATTATATAACATTTGTAATACAAGTTTGTTAAATTAGATCATATGACATATGACTTGATTTCTTTGTAATTATAAAGATATATATAATATTTTGTACAATTGTAATTAAAATATGAACTATGTATGTTTTAAATAAAATTGTAGTACGATTTATATAATCATGTGTAGTTGAATATTTTTATAGCTCTAATGAAGACTACTGGGCAGTCAAAACTGTAAGAAAAGAAGACTAATCATAGAAATAATGTGTTGCATTAAATAAAGTGTTAATAAAAAGAATGATTAATTACATGTTAATAAAATCAATGTATAGAAGATAACGAAAATGAAAAAAGAATATTAATGTAATTACATTATTAACTTATGTTATATATATACATTCATTTTATGTATTTTTTTCATAAGTTTATTTTAAGTATTTTAAATATAAACCATCCCTTGATAATGGCCATAAAATATGGTTGAAACTTTTTTATTGTCTATGTTTCAATTATTATAGATTAAAAATAAACAGTGTTGGGAGGGAAGGGATTATATTTATAGAATAGAATTAAATCAGTAGCAGCAATTATTGCAGCATTTTGAAAAATCTTAAATTTTTTTAAATTTAGTGACAGTTGGGTTTTTTCCAATCACTTTTAATCAGTAATTTCTGCTAACTTATAAAGCATTCATTAATGCTGAAGCAATCTATCAAGAGTTAATGAGATTTTGTCATTGAGTATCAGTGATTTTATTAAACAATTTTCAATAATTATAAATTGCAGAAATTCCAATCAAAGAGATTGTCATATAATGTTCATGCTATATATTGAATATAAATAAAATTACAAAGAACTTCAAGATATATTATTATTGAGCATTAATTGTGAAAAAATTCTCCAGATGGAAGATTTAAATGTAACAATTAACTGGCGCTAGAGTATTTCCCTTTAATGCTTAACATGTTATGATTTTTATTCAAATCAGATTTTTTATGTTTGTGTGAAAAATTTAGCAGTAAAATCTTTTAAAAAGGCAAATGTTTCTAGCAAGCATTGGATATAATATGGATTCAATCTTTTATTTTCAAATTATTAGCCTTATCATGTAGCATATAAAGTTCAAGTAGTGTTTTATTCCGTTTTAAAATTTAGTTACTTTATTGAATTATCATAGTCAACACAAAACTTATTTTAGAAAGGTATCTGAATATTTTTTTATTATTGTACAGTTCTTTTTTTTTTTTTTGCATGCAAAAATTAGAAAGCATAAAATTATTAATCAAAACAATATTTAAAATAATTTTTAAGGGGATGTGAATTCTATTGCTTCTAGTAAATAAATAATGATTAAAACAGTTTTGAAATATCAAATTTTATCAGGTATATACCATATATATATAAAACAACAATAAAAACAATAAATATAATGGTAATTAACTATTATATACAACCTTTCAATCCCAAAAGTACTTTCGATTAATTACTTAACCCTCATCAACTATCATTAAATTCAGAAAACATAATGGAAGAAACCTCATGAACTCAAATCATAGGAATCCTGAATTTTAATGTTAGCAGCTTGTCTATTAATTATATTCATTTTATTTTTATTTATAATAATTGCCTCCTTAATTTTTCTTTTATTATGGTTTCTCTCTTCATGAAGAATCTTAACACTTTCAACATCAAACTTAAATTTATATTTACATGTCCTTTGATATCCAAGAAAACTGAAACAGTCATTAAATCATTATTTTTACTTTTTACATGCTTGTATAACAATTGATGCTCCTTTAATTTTTTATCTATATTGCACATCGATTCATCTATATATGATTACATACATCCACAAAAAATTTGATGCACAACATTATTTTTTTGCTTGATGGGTATGATATTTTTAGAATGATTCACTAACTTATTAACATTATTTGTAACATAAAATGAAACATTAAACACATTTTTATATATATCCTTAAAAAATTCACTTGAGCATTTAAAATATATGGAATAGATATCTATTTTTTATTATTAATCTTCAAGTCTTTTAACTCATTATACTACTTTTTAAATTGACAAAATATTATTGATCTGTTCAATCTTATAACTTCAAGTAATTCCTTGACAAATATTACAATATTTTTTAATTTATCACTTTGATAATACCATATTCTTTCATATGTAAAGATAATAATTAAACCATATTACAATGTGAAATTATATTCTGTGAGTGTGTGGGCACATAACAAATTAATATAAATTATATTTAAATCTGTTAACTTAATTTTCAATACAGATTATCTTTGTCAAAGTTAGGATGAAATTTGTCATTAAAGCAAGCCGTTGTATATTCACTATAAATTTAAAAATTAATGCATATTGATTGGATTGTTATTGGGTTTTATTCTAATGCATTTTCTGCCAAGCCTTTTTTTTTTTACCATAGTATTTATGGATTCAAAATATATAGACATGCATGCATAATTGTTTTTACTTCTATTATATAGTTAAATAGGTTACACAATTCTTGCTTTCAAATACACTCATGTTTTTTCTTGCCCTACAAATCCAACAATTCAAGGCATATACCAGTTGTATTCAAATTTGACTGTAGAATTGCTAATAGATTCTATTTAATGATAAAGAACATTAGTAATCTATATTAAATTATTTTATTTATAAGAGATATCTTCCTAAGTTATGTAGGATATTTTGAAATGTATTTTTAATAGGTATTGGATCTTTCTTAGGTTTATATTCAAATTTTTTTACTAGTTTATCATGCCTGTTTTTAGAGAATCCAACACTGACTAATTCATTTCTTTATTTCTCTGCATTAGTTTACTTATCAGTTTCAAATTTATAGAATTGTTAATCAATCATTTTGTCTTATCTTTGCAAGACAAAATAATTTTTTACCAGATATTTCATGAAACCATTTAGTTTTAGAAGTTATCTGCACTCATCATCTATTTTTCTTTTTTTTTTTACTATTAGATGGCAGGATTAAATGTTTAGAAATTCACATGTCCGCAAATTTAATCTGATAGAAAAATTAGTACTGAAATAGAGAAATACAAAAATGAATTGCTCAGTGTTGATAATTCTATAAACAGGAAAAAAACATTATCTATTTACAATACATAGATCACCATGCTCTATATATATATGGAAAGATATATTTCCAATGTCTTTTACTATTGCACGATTGATATATGCTTTGGATTATTACTTTTGTCAGAAAACATTTCTGTATAATAGTGCTAAAACCAATAGCCCACATAGAATTATATTTTTCAAATATGAAACTGATTATGGATTTATTTGAACCCATTAAATCTAAAATTGTTTATATGAAAAAAAATAATAAAAAAGTTTAAATAAAGGAGGTTTGGCAACTAATCAATACAAACGATAGCATTAACATAAGAACCAAAAGTGTTCCATTACCCCCCCCCCCCTTATTTTTAATTATGATGAGTACCTATAATGGTTCACTTTAATAGCCTAGTTTTAAGATAGATGCTCTGCATTAAAAGGCCTGAATAAGCAGCTTTAAATATAATCTCTATTAATTTTCATGTATCTACCACACTCATGTGGAATATAATTTTATGTAAATGTATACTGAATTCATATTAGAAATTTTTTCAGTCCCACTTCTCTTAAATAAAAAACACAGAAGCCTTAATTTAACTTGGCTGCTATCCTTTAATGTTTACTTCAATTTGTATTTAAGTTTTGAACTTAGTCTATTTAAAATCCAGTATTAATATTTCAGCAGTACAATTTTTAAAGATCAAATTAGATCAAGTATCTCATTTTAATAGATTAATTTTATCAAATAGTAAAGCTGTCTTCATGTCTTAAAAAATATCAGGTTTATTTTACCAGTGAAATAATTATAATAATGATAATACAATTTCTAAATATTGTTAAATTTACTTTTAACTCATATAGTTTTTGAATATTTTGAAAACTAGCATTAAAATTTAATAAAATATTTTCATTTGTGGCAATGGATACACAATCCAGAATTAAACTTTAATATCTGTAATAGTGGCCAGTAATAAATATACTGTCTCTGAATATTTTGTAATTCATAATATTTGAATGCTTTGAAATCCAATTTTAAAACTTATTCCTCAACAACTTTGAACATATGATCCCTAGAATCAAACTTAAGGAAGTATTTTAGTAGTAGCAAAACATAGAAAGTTTATGGAAATTTTGAATTTCAGAACTTAATAAAAATAATAGTCAGCAACAAATAAATTAACATCATGTACATCGTGGATAAATTTACTGAGGGACACAATTTCTATAGCTTCTACACATATTGCAAAGTCACAGATATCTAAGCCCACTAGAAAAAATAAGCTACGATAAATTCGAATTCTTTAACAAGCATATTTATATAGCTTAAAAATAAATAAACAAAAACAGCAAAATTTTTCTTATACATACATACTTTTGCTCAGAAAATTATTAACTTGGCAAAATAAATTACCAGTGAAATTTGAATTCCATTACATTTAGATTTCTGTTATGCATTTGATATTTAATTTTTATTTTATGTATTATCTTTCAATCAAAATTCAGAAAAATTGCTGAAAATGTATACTTAGTTTGTCCTTCGAGCATTTTTCAGACTTCTTGAAGTCACATATCTTCTTAATATTTAATTCTGAAAGCTTATTAAATTAATATCTTTACATGGTTAGATTAGAATGAATTCTTCAAATAAATAGTTACATGTAACTTCGTTTGAAACTTTTAACAAATTATTCTACTAATTAATTAATTATTCTAATATTAATGATAGATATATTTCTAAATAGTTTTTTTTTTTTCACCTTTTGTTTAAATAATGTCTATGGGAACCAATGATTTTTAAAAGTTGTGCCAACTTTTACTGTATAAGAAAAGCAGTCTTAGGAAATTACTGTACCTTCTTTATGATTGCATTAAATTAAAGCACTAGACCATACATGGATGCTACTTTTTTTCTCTTTTGTTATATCATCTGATGAATTGAAAATATTATGAATGTTTGTTTACTTTCAATAATTGCATGTAAACATGATACATGTTGAGTTCTGTATCAAAAAAGCAGATACTGTAACCAACTAACACCTATAAGATCAATGATAACACTTGAACACTACAACATCAATTAACTGAAAATTATTGAAATAATGTAATGAAATATACTGTCTTAATATTTAAAGCATGGTATGTTCTTTTAAAATATGATATGTTGGACTATTTTTATCATTTATGGGTGAATGTTGAATGTATAGAAAATTTTAAACTTTCCAAATACAAACAACTTTTTAGTAATAACACATAAATAGACATTACAGGTTAGTAATTACACAACGTTTCGAGTAGTATTATTTTCCACTCTTCTTCAGGTGTTGCTAGCCTATATGCATAGTGACAATATTCGCTTAGAAGTTGAACTCTCACCTTTAGATTCTTTAATATCGAATTTAAGGCAAACGCTCTACCAACTGAGCTATTCTGGCAGTTGGTAGAGCGTTTGCCTTAAATTCAATATTCAAGAACCTAAAGGTGTGAGTTTAACTTCTAAGCGAATATTGTCACTGCATATAGGCCAGCAACACCTGAAGAAGAGTGGAGAATAATACTACTCGAAATGTTGTGTAATTACTAACCTGTATTGTCTTTTTATGTGTTATTACTAACAAGTTGTTTGTATTTGGAAAGTTTAAATAAAGTTTAAAATTTTCTATACATTCAACATTCACTCATAAATAATGGAAATAGTCCAACATATCACATCTTATAATATACCATCTTTACAAACCTTAATATTAAATTTTTATCATGCATTTTAAAAATTAGCAACAATCTGAATTTCATTGCCATTCCAACTGGAACTTTTAAATGGGTGGAATGGCATCATGCAAAGCAATTCATTATTCTCCTCGACACTTGATAGGTTTGGTCTTATGCAATATCTTATGGAGCTCAAAAACTCTAATTCTCCACTCTTTTTTTACACTTTTCTATAGTGTTGAGTCTCTTCAGTATGTAAGCAAAAATGCCATTATCCATCTCCTGATTAATTCTGATGGTTTGCTGTTGACTTGAAATTTTAATGTTAAAAAATTTTGTTCTTGCTATTGCAATTTTTCTTCATATTTATTGATTATATTAACCATTATTAGCTATGATGAAGTCAGATATTCAAATTTATCTGCACTTCAAATCCTGCAACACTTCTTATTCAGGAAGAATTGTTAATGGGGATTTGTACAATCATTTATTTTAATTCTATTATTTACTTTCCTCTAATAATTTCTTCATAATATTTGTTAACTCTTCTTTATTAGCAACCAAAATCAAAGTGTCATCAACATATTTTATGTGATTTATTGGTCTGTTTTTCTCATGCTTCCCCAGCATATAAAGACATTGTGCATGAAACTATTTTAAGAAATGGGGAAAAGTATACATTCTTGTCTAATATATATATTTAGTAATGCATATGCAACTATTAAATTAAAACAAAACAATATTGAAATATAGTTATTTTATTCCCAAAATATGTATCCATTATTTATTTACATACATGTTAATTATATTAAATCACCAGTCTTTAAATTTTTATTCATTTGAAGTTTATATAGGAAACTCATGAATATATCAATATATATATATATAGATTTTAAAACTGAAATTAATTTACTTGATAAGTTAAAAGAGGGCATTAGAGAAAAATAGTATATTTGTTGGAAAAGAAAGTATATGTAAATAATAGTTAAATGAATTAATAAAGTAAAATTAAAAAATGAAATTATTCAAGGAAAAATAAACAAGTAAAAAAACTTTGCTTTATTAATTAAATGGTAAATAAAATAGTATGAAGGAGATAGAAAATGTGATTTCTATAGAAAATAAAAATATGTATAGATTCAGCAGTGAATTAATATTAAACAGATAATGTAATAACTCTGTTGTGGCTGCAAAAAGAACTGTTGATGGAAAAGGCAAGTTCTGAAGAAAGAAGTAATGATCAAAGATAAAAAAAAATGGTGAATAATTAGTTTTTAAAAAAGGTAAATACATTGTAAAGGATGAAAATATCATGCAATTAATTTGCAGATCTTTAATTATTAATTGAAAAAGAAAAACATGAAAATAAGGGTGAAATATTTTGTGTAATAATAAAAAAATTATCCTCAGATGATATGAAAGTTGACAAAATATAGGAAATTAGTGAAATCCTACTTGAATTATTAATGATTATGACGAAAGTGAGTTTGAGAAAAATGATAATACTTGTAATTCAGAAGAGATTTCAGCAATCATGATTTTATTAAACAAAAGACCTGATTCTATAAAATAAATTAGTTTAATAGTGGGTTCAAATATCTTTAACAGATTTTAAACAGAAAACTTTAAAAAATTTTATTTGAAAAACTTTAAAATTGGAAAAAACACAATGAGAAAAAATGTAATCAGAGAGATAGAAATTTGTTGGAAAATGAGGGAAAAGCAAATTAAAATTTGTTCTATTGATCCTGTGAAAATATATTTGATAGATTGAATTAGATTATTTTGTTCTGTACATATAAAAGAAAACCCTTATCACAATTTTTATGGCAGCTCAATTCTCATTCAGTTGTATATTAACCACTAAATATAGTGTCAGAATGTAAAAATATTTTTAAAAAAAAAATGAAAAAGAAACACTGCAACATATCACTAGAAATGTTCACAGAGTATGAGATAAAATAATAGGCTGTGTTGACTTATACATCAATATGTTGGAATTTTTTTTCATTTTTTTTATATGCCAGTGAATATTTTTATAAGGCAAGAATTATGTAAGCCTAGTTTATGTAATTGCTTATAGATTTGAAAGGATGATTCATTAGGTAATTTATATAAGAATCAGAAGCTATTTATATTCTTAAATGAATCTTAAGGCAAAAGTAGATGTAGAAAATATATGGCAGGATTATTATATTAGCTCTTGCTTTACATAATGTATGTTTAAATGAGTTATTAAGTGACAACTACTTTGATAAAAGTTAGAATATTGAGAATGAGAGAGTTTATTGATTTAGATTTGCTTATGATGTAGTATTTATTGGCAATAAGAATGTTCTTAATAAAAGTTGTGAATTAAAGAAAATAAATGGAGGAATGTATAAAAAAATATTTTTTATTATTTGAGTCTATTCCTATTATTTTTTCAAAATCATGTATCATAACCAGAAAATTTATTCATAATCAATTTTAAAAACTGACAATATGAGTGATATTACTGTATGTCCAGTATTTGAGATTAAATTTACATATGATAAAACTTGGTTCTAAGATTGTTGTGCTTATGAAGGCAGCAGTTTAAAAAAGTAAGATTTAGATAATCAAGAGAAATTAAGATTTTAACATTCATGTCTTTTTAGTCATCAAATTAAATCCTATTTTTAAAAAGCACAGTGCCATCTTTTGCACACCACTTATTACTGATTTTGATGCCATTTGAAATATAAACCCTGAATTACTGCATTATTATATTGCATCATTTCAATTTTTCAAAATTGTTCCTCTTCAAATGTAAAAAAAAGAAAAAATGGAAATGTAAAAAATGTATTTAGTAGAAGTAGTTTAAAATTTGCTTACAAGATTTTTGTTTTATTAAGGCAGCAGATTAAAAAAACAAATTTTATATAAACAATCTAAAAGGAAATTAACATTTCATCCTTTTTATTTATTTATTTTAATTAACTGTAAATGCCCATGAAATTAAATTGAAAGCGTTTGTTTAAAAAATATCCTTTATCAATTAAAGATAACTCAAGTAACTGTTAAAATTTTTTTTACTTAAATTAAATGAAAGTGCTTAAAAAATATCATGCCATTTATTGTACATGACTCAAATCTTACAAAATTTGAAGAAAATCCATTCAGTAGAAGTATGTTAAAAATCAATTACAAGATTTGATCTAAATAAACAGAAGTCTTAAGTTAAATAAAAGCATTTTAAAAAAACATTTATAGTAAATGCTAGTTAAGTAGTTGTAGATTAAGTTAGTGTTTTTAAATATTTGTTACAGTTGACAGAAATTGTGATAAAAAAAATGCATTTGGCTGTAGTAGACAAACAGCCTTTTAATATGATTTCATATCAAGTAAGAAAAGATAAGATTAGCAATGAAGAAGTGTTAAAAAAAGTAAATGAAAAAAAAACAACAATTTTTATGAGGAAATTATAAAGAGGACCAGGTTGAGGCATATTCTTAGAGGAATTATAAAAGATATATTGGTAGGAATTGTAAGTGATATAAAGAAATTAAATAAGTTGATTGATCTTAAGGAGAAAAGTAATTATGAATTTTTCAGAAGTAAAGCATTAAAAAGAAAGTTTTGAACAATGATGGAATGCAGAACCTGTTAACGATATTTAAATCCATTAAGATTAAACTGATTTGTTCTAAAATCTTCACATTTTATAGAATCGGGTCTTTTATTTAATGAAATCATGATTGCTGAAATCTCTTCTGAGTTACAAGAATTAATCATTTTTCTCAAACTCACTTTCATCATAATCATTAATAATTCAAGTGGGATTTCCCTAATTTCCTATATTTTGCCAAATTTCATCTCATCTGAGGATTTTATAACTTTTATTATTACACAAAATATTTCACCCTTATTTTCATGTTTTTAGTTTTCAGTTAATAAAGATGGAGATTTGTTTCTATTTGCAAATTAATTGCATGCAATTTTCATCCATTACAATGTATCTATCTTTTTTAAAAAATAATCATTATTTTTTTATTTTTGATCATTACTTCTTTCTTCAGAACTTGCCTTTTCCATCAACAGTTCTTTTTGCAGCCACAATAGAGTTATTACATTATCTGTTTAATATTAATTCACTGCTGAATCTATACATATTTTTATTTTCTATAGAAATCACATTTTCTATCTCCTTCATACTATTTTATTTATCATTTAATTAGTAAAGCAAAGTTTTTTTAAGTGTTTATTTTTCCTTGCATAATTTCATTTTTTAATTTTACTTTATTAATTCATTTAACTATTATTTACATATACTTTCTTTTCCAACAAATATAATATTTTTCTCTAATGCCTTCTTTTACTTATCAAAATGGAATGCAGAACCTGTTTTTTAATACATAATGTTAATATAGTATAAATATATGATTATTTTGTTTTTATCAGATCCACATATTTATCCTATTATACATGTAATTGAAACCAACTCCCTTGTTCACATTCTCCCACTATACCTACATTCTTAATATAATAAATGTATTATATACAATAGAATACCTATTAATGGCCCACACAAATTATATTCAGTATGATTAAAACTTATCTTTTTTTCCATTTCAATATTTTGAGCATTAAATATATCTATACAGGGATCAATGATTATAGACTGTTATTTGTAGTAAACCTATGACCCAAGTATATATGATCATCAGAGTTTGATATGGTGATTCAAGTCAAACCAAGTTATACTCACTGTAGCATAATGAACATTAGAATGTGCATGACTTGGTATCATTATTTTTACTTAGAATACAGCAAAAAAGGTATTGGATTAGTAGATAGAAATATAGGTATATCAATACTTCTAATTCACATCAAGGTAATAATATAGTAACATCACATTATTACAAATAATTTAGTTCTATATACGTTGGTTAACTTTTCCTATACATATAAGCGCTAGGAATGCTGATTAAGAAAAGATTAAAAGTTTTATTATATTATGCTGAGCAACTAAACGAAAAAAGTAATGGCACAGTATTATTACTCTTTTCAAAGAATTCACAATTATCAACATTTCATTTTTGTGAAATACTAGAAGTAAATGAAACTAAACAAGTAGTCATTTTGAAGAAAGCATTGCACATTGATTTACCTAAAGCATCACTTTAGTTGCTTTTTTTTTTTTTATGAATGAGAAATAAATATGAATCCTCTTACATCACCAGCAAAATTTACAATTTTTAATGTTGGACTAAAATTTATTATGAAATAATACTTTCTTCAACTTAAAACTTAAAAAAATCAGAATAAGCTGATGCAAAACTTGTAGTATAAATCCAAAACCTTTCCCAAAAAGCTCCCATTTTTTTCTAGCAATCAATAAAAGAATAATAATAATGTCTGATTTTTATCTAATAATTATTCAAAGATGCATTTTTATTGAAGATTATTAATTTATTTTGTACTCAATTAATATTCAGAGTAGGACTAAGTACTCATTTAATTTACTATCTAGAT
This sequence comes from Epiperipatus broadwayi, assembly GCA_028023455.1. Lineage (NCBI taxonomy): Eukaryota > Metazoa > Onychophora > Udeonychophora > Euonychophora > Peripatidae > Epiperipatus > Epiperipatus broadwayi. Next base: position 1,594,508 of record JAQFVV010012629.1, read on the forward strand.
TTGACAATTAAGTGATTTCAGTTTAAACTTTGATAAAATCTTAATATTTCTTCCAAGATAATTTTTTTCTACTGATGTATTAATTATAATTTTTAACTTACTACTAATCAAATAAATCAAGAAAAATATACATGTAAAAAAAAAAAAAGGATATCTAAATTTTAGGAATGATATTTGATTATCTCATATTTTAGAAAATCACATTAGAATATATAAATTATGTTCATTAATAAAATACATTATTTCAAACTAAAGATTACACATTATTAATCCCAAATCTTGAGTTTATGATCAAGAGAGATTGCTTAGCTGCGAAAGTTTCTAACATATTAGAAAATAATTGTTATTTTAATAATATTAGATGTAATAAATACATAATTATTCAGTATATTTAATAAATTTATATTGAACATTAGAAGTTCCAAATAACAAGCATGATATCAAAATAGTTATAACTGAAGAGAAAATTCAAATTAAACCGATAAAACAAGTTTAGATGCTCACTATAGTTCAATGCAACAGATGAGTTATAGGTTTAAAATCTAATGGTTTTTAGACTTCTCAATTAATTTTTTGTCCTGTATGAGTTACTGCAATGCTATGGGGAAGTTAAAGAATCAAGATTACAGCTCAGCTCTATCACTTTCAGTGCTTGGAAGTCATGACTTTTTGAGTGACAAAATATCCATTGATATTTTTTTATGTAAATCTTTTTTTCTACATGATTACTTAATTAGCTAAAACCTGTATATTTTTCTCCAGAAATCATTAAGATGGAGTCATTTTTGTATTATCAAAAATTTATAACAGTTCGTCTTCTCTCTGGTCTAAGATTTATGACAGTGAGACGTAGTTGCAAAAATTTTTTATCAAATTATTTCTGGATAAAGTCTTATAGTTTCTAGTAAGATAATAAATATTTGAAGCTTTATGGGATTTTATGTCGTACGTAATAATAAGTGCCTCAAATACAGTTAGTAGTGTCTATGCTATCAAAATCAATTTAAAGTGTTCTGCTTGTTCACCATAACAGCCATCAGATTAAAAACTATAGTCATATACTATTAATATATATCTGTAATGTCATCACATTAACAAAATCGATAAATTGTAATGTATACCATACCTTTGCTGCAAGAAGTATTTTGTGGATTAAAATGAGAAGCTAAAGGAGTGACAGTAAATGGAGATTATTTAAGTCATTTAGATTTTGCAGATGATGTAGTTGTTTTTGCAAATAATGCTTTAGAGTTACAGGAAATGTTGCAGGAGTTATCAGATGAAAGTAGGACTAAAGATAAATGTTAAAAAGACTAAGTAATGTTTAATAGATTTTTGTCAAAATATGAAAATAAAGATTGATTATGATGAGTTAGAAGAAGTTAACAGTTACAAATACCTTGGTCAGATTATTAATACAGATGGAAATATAATGGATGAAATTAATCATAGAGTTAAACTTGGTTGGAGTGCTTTTGGTAGAAATAACTTGATACTAAAAGGAAATATGTCTATGTGTTTGAAAAGGAAGGTTTTAATAAACGTGTTTTGCCAGTTCTTACTTATGGATCTGAGACTTGGACATTTAATAGAAGAGCAATACAAAGACTTCAGACCACTCAAAGAAGTATGGAGAGATGCATGTTGGGAGTAACAAGAAGGGATCGAAAACACAATGTATGGGTAAGAGAACAAACAGGTGTTACTGACCTCATTGAAAAAAATTAAAAGACTGAAGTGGAGTTGGGCTGGACATATTGTTAGAAGAGATGATAATAGATGGACAATTGAAATTTTAAACTGGATTCCAAGAGATTTTAAAAGACCCAGAAAGAGACCACATGTGAGATGGATGGATGAAATAAGAAAGTGTGCAGGGGTGATGTGGAGAAGAGAAGCTAAAGATAGGAAAAGATGGATTGAACTTGGAGAGACCTTCATCCTGCAGTGGATTGATAATGGTTGATGATGATGACCATACCTTTTCTTATATCAAAAACTTAAAAGCAATATAATGGAATACAATTTTTTTCTTCTTCAACTCCCACATTTGACAATAGACTTTTTTAAAAAACAAACTGTGACTAATTATCAGAAATAACTCACTCTTACTCTTTCATCTCGAAATAAGTGACTAAAATATCCATGCAAAAGTGATTAACTGTCTTGCATTGGTGGTCGAGAAGTCATCGCGACTGCCTTGCATTTGCAGGCAGTTACCCGGGTTGCAGGTTCACGTCCCGGCTGATACTATGACACTTAAAAAAAAAAGTGATTAACTAATTACTTGGTGGCATAGCTTTTAAATAAAAACAAATAAAACAAACTAATATCTAAGCAATACCACAAATGTTTACATTGAAAATAAAAATTGTGTTCATGAATACTAAGCATAGTAAAATAGCAAAATAATTTATTCATTATAATATTATATTTTTAATTGTCCATGCATTGTTTAAATTCAAACATTTAACTTTTTAAGTAAAAATTAGTATAGAAAAAAGCTGTAAAATCTAAAACTAATGAATCTGCTTTGCAATGTTGTAGATAAATGATAAAACTAATTTAATAATAATAATTCCCAAAATATTTCAAACATACTTTTGTATGTCAGCAGAGATATTAATAAATATATTATTAAATGACAAAATAAACATCTAAAAACAGAAATATATCCATTAAAAATCGCATTTTTGCGCCAAAATACAAATTATAGGACTAATCCAAAAAATATTGGATGCTGTGCTCAGACTGTCAATGAAATTACTGTTAATGGATAATTGAATGGTCTTAAGATATGAAAATCAACCGTGAATAACAAATAAGTAATGCCTACTGTCTTATAGGATAGGTTGCTGTTGTATTCCTTCTCCAATAACTTGAGTTAGTGTAGGACCTGATTGTCACGAGCCTGTCATGCCATTGGTCACATTCTTACACTAATTGTGACACTGGGTTTATGTGTTTATGCAACTATCTTTACATCCTTTAACTAGATGCACAACATTTAATCCAATTCCTTTTTTCATTATCTTTTAGTTAAAGCAATTAAGAAAGCAATGATGGAACAGGCTTAGTAAGCTGGTAGTCCTTAATTGTAATTTTTGCTTGTCATAACAATGAATAATTAATCAATTTGGAACTGGATTTGAGATAAGAGTTACTATTGGCAAAGATAGTTCTCTTACACAGCTATATTTTTGTATGCCCCTATTTAATATGGAAGTGAAAGAGGATTAAAAAATATCTTAAAATGGTCTGGCTAGGTGATCACATCTAATGGATTAGGGAATAGAAATAATATCAATAGCAGTGACAAAACAAGAAGCAGTGGTATTAAAGATAAGAATTATACATATATATAATATAGTTACATGGAATGTGCAAAATTTACTTGATAGAAACTTCATGACCAAATTGGATGATTTAATTGATAGTTAAGGAACTGGCAAGATTTAAGATTGATACAACTTCTATTAGTGAAACTCATTTTCTAGAGAAAAAAAGTTTAATAGAACAAATGGATGGCCACAAGTTTTTATGGAAGTCAGATCAATCAGTGAAAGGATAATACATGGTGTTACTGTACAATTTAATTTAATATCTTCTATTGTTGGAATTCTTCACTTGCCTTGCACAATGGTACTGTCATTTTATTAGTGTCTATGATCCAACCATAGATTCAGAGAATTCAAAGAAAGAAAGCTTTTATTCCTTTCTGAATAACATTTTTACAGCATTATCATTAAAAATGCCCAATTTTTCTTGGAAACATTAATGCATGTGTTGGTGCAAGTAACTAAACTTTGGCCAAATGTTGTTGGAAGTATGGTATTAGTGCTAAAATTCAAATGGCCTGTTATCGAAATTTTACATTGACACATGGATTGACTATCACACTTTCTTTAGGCAGAAAAACCGCTATAATGAAACAGGAATGTACCACTCTCAAAAGAATAGCATTTAACAGATTACATTGTAGTTAGGAGTAGGAATACCAGAGATGTTTATATTACAAGAGTACTTACAAGTTTGTTGGACACATAGATTAGTAGGCTTCAAGATTAAAATGATAAATGCATTAAAAATTAATTCTTATTCTCATCATATTCACAAGAAAGTTGATGTTCAGTCAATAGTTAACACTAAAATTGGTGATTTGGACATCTATGGTTTCATATTACTGAAGTATGGAAATCTCTTAAGGAGTATGTTATGGATACAAGTAAATCTACTTTTGAGATCATTAAAAAGAAGGATCATAATTGTTTTTCTGACTGATTTTATTAATAATTTGAATAAATGGAAGTGCGGCATATTTTACTTAGCAGAATAATAAAGTAAATGTGGAACTTCATAATATATACAGAGTGATCTGAAGGGAGAAGTTGAATGACTGACAAAAAGACTTAAGAATGATTGGTGGATTAAATTGGTCATTTTATTGTTGTTGTTTTTTTATTTCTTGAAAGCACATATAGACCTGAAAAGAATATCACAATTCTATTAAATCTAGCAGTGAACTTTTTATATGAAGACAATGATATTTTAAAGAGATGGAAGGAGTATTACAAGAATTGAGAGGGTGACTTTTAATGATATATCTATTCATTTAGACTTGGTTAAAGATATCCATTTGAATGAAGACAAAATAGCTATTTATAATCATCAAAATGGAAAGGCTATATGTTCTGATGATATTTTAAACTATGGTGATATAATTCAAAAATATTGGAATTTTTAATAATATATAGAGCCATGAAATTAAAATTCTATTGTTCCTATTTTTAAAAATAAAAGGAAATGACAAGCACAGTAAAGTTTATTTAAATATGCCATTATTCCATCTGATTGGCTGTCACTTAAGCATTTTTAAAGCGTATCTGTTTGAAGGTGTTTAGCTTTCACGTTATTATATTATCTGTTTACGCTTAAATTTAATATATTTACATTTATTAAATATGATTCATAAAATTTTTAAAATATAATGAAGAAGATCATAAAACCAATATGTTCTTCAACTTGCTGAATGTGGTAGTATATAGAGAGTCCATCATTAATAAAATCACACCTTTGTTGAATTAGACATGTAAAACAAATTAACAATGCAAAACTTTGTAAAAGAGTGTTTTATAATAAACTTGAGCATAGTTTTCATGAGAGACGTAGACCTTGCCTACATAATAAGGGTAATCTCAAAGATATTTTCAAGAAATGCAGCATTGATTATTTCTCTTGGGAAGATATGGCACAAAATAGAATACATTGGAGAGCCACCATTAGTTATGGTCTTGAAGTATTTCAGAAAGAAAAGTTTTTTACTGGAAAAAAATAAAAGCATCACAAAATGTCAAAAAATGGATTCGTATGTTCTATATGGGGGCATATCTGTGTTTCACGGATTGGTTTGCATATTCATTGCAAAACTCATTTCTAAAGCAGTTTTTTTTTTCTTTTTGAATTTAGAATGGCCTTACTTGCTTATGAATGGCTGCTATATTCAAAAAATATGTTCAAAATAGATTTCCATATTTTTAGGTGGCTAAACTATTGTATTTATCAGTGATATAGCTAACTAAAATCCTTGCAATTTCTATAGCATTTAAAATATAACCTGCTAAACAAGGTTTGTTGGTTTTTTTTTTTTTTTGCCTAAATAGAAATATTTCATTATATCTGAATAAAATATTTTATCAATAAAGACTACAGAAAATATCATATAAGAATGCAATGTACTAATTACCTTTCAATATAACAAATAAATTCATATGGTTTAATCATATAAATTTAATCAATAGTGCTGGAGAAAAAATTGCTATTTCAAAGGTTATTCCATTAAAATAAATTAAATGAATATTTGTTTTAATTAAAGCACAAAATCAGATAAATACAGTAATTTTATTGTTTTAAATATCTATATACATTATAAATAAAAAATATTTTACAAATCATTTCTGATTGTTGTGCTATAAAATCTATTTTGATTATTATTAGAATATATATATTATAGTAGGGTTTGCATAGTCAAAAAATTAAAACAGGTCCTTGGGCTGCTATACTTTGTGGGGAGAGATTTCAAAACAAAACAGATCAGGTTATTACAAGACTAAAAAGAGTATTGTATTTAAATATTTAGTTCAGAATCTTTAAAAACATGCAACTTTATAATTCTTTTTGTTCCGAGAGAAATTTTCCCTAACAAAACTATTTTAATATGTATTATAAAAGGAAAGTCTATCACTAGTTCATTTAAACTGTCTATTCTTATTAGATTCATCACATAATATATATAATAGACAATAATGATATTTCAAGAAACTGCCCAAAGTCATAATTTGATATATTTATTAATAATCAGATGTTAATTATCAATATAGAACAATATGCCAAAAGATTTTCTATTGAGATGTATTAATTTGCAATAAAATTATAAACCTAATTCTAAATGTTTAATACTTTGCTATGACTTGATTAAGTTTTAATATATCTCAAATATTTATATTCAGTATCACAATAATAATGATAAATTTTAATTAAAATGTTAAAAATAAATTATTTAATACAGTGGGATTAAGCATTAGATTTTTTATTTTGCATTCACTCTAATTACCATTTTATTAAACATACAATATTATAACTGAATTTTTTTCTAATATATGTTTATTACTCCAGAGCTATCTACTGTAAGCGTAAGTAATCAATAGATATCAGATTGTAGTACCATTATATTCATATCTTTAAACTTAAATAAAAAATTGCATGCAACTCTTCAACCAGCCAATTTTTACTTTTGCACTCTCAATCTAATAGTCTTAAGTTCAAAAACTTAGTAATGTTTTGAACCCAAGCCTATTTCATTAACTAGTTTTATCAATTAAAAGCACGTTTTCCCCTTTAGCGAAGATGATATACTAATCATAACTTTTTCTGTTTACATTTCATATAGACTAGCTTGCATAATTAGTATATAATAAATTTGTAGTTATATCTACCAGACTAGTTTTTTGGTTTATGATCTTTATCACAGAAGACTTGTAGACCTAATGAAATATTACATCAAGCATTCACATTTTATACTATCAAGCTGATAGCCTGAAGTTCAAAATTACTTTAATATTTTCAAATCTAAGTTAGATGGATGTAAACTTATGCAACCAAATATCATACTACTGCTTTCATAAATTCTCATTGATAAAGGCAGTGAAAGTAGAAAATTTAGGGCTGTGAATATAACAAGATATATCCACTGATTATTCAAGCTTATAGTAGTTGGTTGTGGTGAAGAAAAATATATTGAATGAAAGAAGAAACATGACATTTTATTGATGTATTATCCTGGTCACAAAATGAGAAGTGACCACATTTAACAAAAGATCATTCAAAATTGAATGTTTTTGAATTTCAGATTATTATCTTAATAATTCTAAAAAAGAACAAGTGATGGCTGCTTAATGTGAGATGCATGAATTCTTCTACAGATATTTAACAATTGTTATTACGTAATGGAAACAGTCCAATGTATAATTGTTACTAAATACCACCATCACAAACTTTCAGATAAACAATGTTTTATTGTCTATTTTTTAAGAATTTGCAATTATGATAATGTAAAAAAAAAGGGAAAAACTTAATTTCATTACTAAATAAAGTATATTGATGCTTTAAATTATATGCCATATTCCTAAATTTAAAAGCTAGTTATTGTATAAATATAATTTAATTATGCAGTTTTTAATAATATATTTGTATATACTTTTATGTAAGGTGATACATTAATAATTGTGAATTTCATCTGACACTTCTTTTTTACGAATATATTGTAAAAGAAAATATTAATGCTAAAGCTTATAAACTATGCTAGTGAAGCAACATATAAAGGATTAATAATATTCCCTTACCGGATGAGTCAAATGTGACGGAAACTATTCTAATAATGAATAAAATTTATAAATGATATACTGCTCATCATAAATGGAACTGACCATCAGTAAATGCCCTTGGATCAAGTAATCCCAAATGTATTGAAAATATTACAACTGAGCAAGGCTGGTTAACCTGCAAACTAAATGCATTACATATTTGGGCAATTACCTATGATAAATATAATTATGAACCAAGTGTTTTTTTTCCATTTACATATATATTTAGACAATCTAAATATATTGAGTAAATATCATACTCAGGAAATTTAAAGTATAATGAAATAAATATATCATATCTACATATACAATGGACTCATAAATTTATAGAGAGCGCCAATGAATTCATATACATGCACTTGATTGGCAAAGAAAGTAAAATTTATTAAATAATATAATGGTTTATGCAGCAGTAAAACAAAAGCATCTATGTTAATAATAAAAACATAAATTTATTAAAGTAAACATTAATTTATATGTGATGGTTAGAGCAGATAATAATTTATAATAGCAATTAATATGCTATAATGTGCATTTATAATTCATTTATAGTTTACCCTCACTATAATATAATTAAATGTAATATATATTATAATCAAAATTATCAATACATTAGTCAAAAAAGGGTTAACTATAAATTTCTTTCATACAAATAAAAATAAAATATACGATGAATCTTAAATATTATTTTAAAAAATATATAATAATCAAATAATATTTTTATGCAAATATTATGTTCTAATTGACATTTTACTTGATTATTATTATTAATTAATTAAGATATTGAATGACATCTAAATTGCATAGTAATTAATATTATTAGTTTAGAAGAAAGATTTTTATAAACATTTATAAATATTATTTTTGACTGTTGTTGATAAGTGATTTTTTTTTTTTGAGCATCAGTTAATAATGGCATATATAAAACTTCAGTTGTGTACTCTTATCTTGCAATATTTCCTTTGGCATCTTCGTGTTAGCACAGATATATGTAATAGTTCCATAGAGCTTCTAATCCTTAAATGTTACTGATTATTTTTCTTTGTCCCTATTACAATATAAGTAGATTTTGCAGCCTTAAGTTCAATAGTAGTAAGCATAGCATTGTATTGTTAATCTTTTCATTTTTAAGTTTGGACATTAAATGAAGAGGGCCTTATGACTGTTTTCCTTTTAGGCTTTCTACTCACAATCCATTTTGTTTATCGCTAGTCCAAAACTTATTTATAAGATGCGATAAAGTTAAAATGTAAAACTTTTTAAGGAAAAGAAAGTATAATTTCCTTTATGAAAATCATTTCTGGCTCTATAGTAACATAAAGAATGCAGTCTAGATTTTTAAACACTGGTTTTGAACACGTGATTTCTTTCTTTTAATTTTAATAAAGCATTGTTGTCATTCAGCAATAATTTAAACAAAAATATGACTTATTTATTCTACATTTATTTAAAACAAACATTTGATCTTGAATTGTTCTCTTTTTTTAGCAATTTAAAAACCATAGAAAGTGACAAAATGAAAATGTATGTGTATACCACAATATATATTCATGGCAAATTTTATTAAAATGGTACCTGGGTATTATTCCTGCAATGAAGAAAAAATATATCTTTTCACATACCCAATAAATGTGTAATCTTGCAATGATATCAAATTGAAAGAAAATAAACCCTGCGATATATATTGAAAAACCTGTGAAAATGTGATTCTCTTTTTTAAAATGTGCTTTTATTGTTATTATTTTGCATTATTTATATTTACCACTTGCAAAAACATTGTCTTTTTCAAAATGTGGTTTGATTGCTGTTATTTTGTGTTGTTTATATTTGTCAATTGAAAAACATTATCTTTTTCAAAATGTGATTTGATTGTTATTAGTTTGCGTTATTTATATTTCTCAATTACTTCAGTTCATTTGATTTCAATTTAATGAGTGTAAGTAGTTTTCATATTTTATACAAAAATGAGGATACATTTTTCTCCAGACTCAACAATATAAAACAATTTTTCCCCCTTGCATGACAAGTCTTACAATTGATATTTGTTTGTTTTTGTTTTGTGTATTTACAAAAAAGTATAGGTTTATTAATATTTTTCTCCAATTTTTTCCACCTGCATAAAAAACCATATTTCTTTATTGTTCTAAATTATTTGTTTTGTTTTGTTTCCTTTTTTTTTTAAAAAAAAAATACATTTCTTAATATTTTTCTGGAAAATCTTGACACACTTTGCAATCACATGTTCATTTTGAGGGAAAATTTTCAGTTCAGATCTATTTTGTTGTTTGGACTCAATTCCTGTTATTTTTCTGCAAAATCTCGACACACTTTACAATGGCATATTCATTGGGGGGGGGGGTTCACTTCAGGTCTATTTTGTTGCTTGAACACAATTAATTCCTGTTATTTATTACAATGTAAGTAGTGTATGTGTATATTTTATGTGGTTTTTTTAAAATATTATTTTAAAAATTATAATTTGGTGATTGTTTTAAGCATATGTAAAGTAACATTTGGGGAGTTATTCAATATATTTTCAGGGGCTGAAAAAATGTAGTTTTTAAGATAACAAATTTTTGGTTTACTATGTTGTTTTTAATTACCTATTTATTCCTGAAAATCATACATATGTTTACTTTTTTTATAATTTTACTTGTGTGTGAACATGTTAAAGTTAGTCCTGCAGTACGGTATTAAATATGCTATACCTTTTCATATTCGTGTCAACCTGCCGATAACTTTGTAAATCTTGTGAAAATATCATGTACAAGATCTGTGTACACCTTATTTTTTCCCAAATCTTGTGAAATCAATATCATATACAAGATCATCCATGTACACATTACTTTTTCCAAAAAAAATATTGTGTACAATATCCGTGTACATGTTATTTTAGTCAGGTCACAAGATTACAAAGTTATCAGTGGATTGATATGAATGTGAAAAGGCGCAACTCGTCTAATACCATATTGCAGGAATAATAACCAAGTACCATAAAAATAAATGGGATTATAATTTATAATAGTCCAAAATAATTCTATGTGGCTTATTTTATTTAAAAAAGTTTAATAATTATATACATTTCATCTTTTACATTTTAAAATAAAAGAAAATCTGCTTATTATAAATAAGATCAAACTTATCCTGATTTGTGTTTACTGATGTTTGAGAGTTTGGTACTTCTGATTTAAAGATGTTAAATTTTAATTTGGAATTTTGACTATTACAAATAACATATAATGTCTTATTTTCACAGTGAGATTTGATAGAGGTATACTTAAATGCTCTTGTTCATATTCAAAATAAATATATAGAGGACTAGACTAGTTGTACTAGTGGTTTTTCTCACGTTATTGCAGTTGATAATTAAAATATATTTAAATAGTATTTATATTAAATAATAATGCATGAGTTGTCAATAGTAGTTAAAAATAATTATTGTAATACATTTTTATACACAATGCTGCAGGTCATTTTTAATTGCTGTTGATAACTCATGTATTATTATTTGACGTAAATAGTTTTTAAATATATTTTAATTCTCAACTACATTACATTGTTTTTTTTTTAATAGCGCAAGTAATGCAGACCCACAGCTTTGCATGCTTTAATAAAATAATAAAAAAAGAATATAATGCAGTTAATTATTAAAATATATTCTGAGCAGTAAAAATTTGTTGATGTTTTATTATCTAAATTTCATATTTGTTTTATTGAATACCAAGTAAAAATTGCCTTTTTTGATTCCATTTTTCTAGAGCTATCCCATCGCCATTATTAGAAAATTTGATAATTAAAATGTATTTACAAATTGCACTTTCCAAATCTAGCTGTACACTTGCATTAATAGAACATTTGATAATGAAAATATATTTATTTCATTTTAGCTTTTGATGTATTAAATACCAAATAAAATCTTTGCTTGCTAATTCTTTTCATTTTTCTAGCTGTCCCCTTGCATTAGTAGAAAGTTTGATAATTAAAATATATTTTTGTAATATTTACATAATCAAGAGTAGTATCGCAAAAAATATAACATTATTAAATACAATAAACAACTTTAAAATAAATTATTTTATATTTCTCATAATTTTTTAAATGGCTATAAAATTTTAACATTGTCATAATAAATGTGAGAAATTAAATGTGTGGTCCAAATAAAATTTAAAATATATTTATTCAATAAAATTTTACCTGGATTACCAAAAACTAATATCTCTTTATTTCTCTAATATATATATATATGTATTTCAATATGCAGATCGTATCTTACTTTATCACATGATAAAATACTTGAAGAGAAGTGTAAAAGTTTACCAAATTCAGTATTTCTTTTGCTGTACCCACGGCATTTTAAAATTTATTTTTTTAAGTTTATCAATTTTACCATAAAAGTTTGTCAAATTCACTTGCTGCATGCTAAATATATATTTAAACTGAAATCCTAAAAGTTTAGCAAATTTTAAAACTGATCTAAATTATCATTTTTCAAAGGAGAAATGAAATACATAGTTACAAACGTAATTTAATTAATTTAAAATATGGTTACAAAATCAAATTTTATTTTTTTACTAAAAACTATACTTTTTGTTTAAAAAAATTTCCAACTCTGTAATCTTTGAACTATTGTTGCCCTTTTTGGGGTTTTTTAATGATGTCATTTAAAAATACTTATGATATAGACTTTCCAAGAATTTTTATATTGCAAATTATAAATTTTTTCAAAAGAAAGCTAAATTTTATATGTTAAGTAAAATTCTTTACAAAAAAAAAAGAAGAAAATCATGCAAAATTATTCGAGATTAATGCAATATCTGTTGAATTATAAAACCACAAACAAACAAACTTTCACATTTATGTAATAATATGAATAGTGTTTGTTTTCATCATTTAATCAATGTAATTGATTACCACAAGTGTTATGTTGAATGTCGGTGCATTTGATTAAAAGTTCAATCTTTGCAATAATTGCTCTTTAAAATATTTAAAAATAAAATATATATTGCCATTATCATAAAACCAAGAATTAAGTCATTTTTTAAAATTTATAATTATATATTTATTCATAAATTTCAAATTTTGATAAATAATTTTAAAAGATACATTTTATTAGATATTTTTTTACTCTTAAAATTATTATTAAATGATTTGTAAAAAATCTTAATCAAAAAATGAAAATACTTTTATATAATAGTTCCCACTCTCCCATATTTGTGATTTCACCTACCTGCAGTTTTTAAAAAAATTTAAAAATTAGAACTATAATAATAATAGTTTACAGTGCTCCTACTGTGATTATAAAACAATACCAACAAATAAGAACAGTTGATTCTTTTATTTTGATTTTTAAAAGAACCCAACTCTGATAAAAATTTAAATAGATCTTGAATTTATTATACTATATTTTAAAATCTAGGTCAACTTATTCAATGATATATTTTGGTTTCTAAAAGTTGCTAAAATTACAATTAAGAATAGGAACATTAGAAATTAATTTTAACTAGCTTATAATCCCTATGGGCTTTAGTTTTAATTTCAAAAAAATCTAAACTCATTCTACAATTGGAATAATTATATAAAGTTTGAACAATTGATAGAGATATGCAAAATCCTTGAATGCTGTAAATAGATAAACAGAGTAATGCTCTATTACTGATGTTGAGTATATATTGAGGGGGTGGGGGAGAAGCCAAATTAATAATGGCACATAATTTAAAAACAATATCATTATAGAAAATTTCATTAAGTAAATAGCTATTATTATACTAAATGTTACGATATCAATATTAAAAGTTAAAACAATATTAGGTTTTCAAGAAGGAAGATGGTATTTTCTTATGTCCATTATCCCACCTTACTGTTAATGTAACACTCATATAAAAGATGGTGGAAAAAATAATTTTATGTCCTATAAAGTGTTGCTTTAAGTGAGAATATAAATAGTATTCAAGAAAATGTGCTGAATAGTACTGTAAGAAATTTTGAATTATTTCTCTGAATTTCCACTATTTGTTACAGTTATCTTTTTTTCTGCGTATTTGATAGTGATATTGTTATTCTGAAGAATAAAGATAAACAAGGACATGTTTATCTTATTTATCTCAACAATGGCTCAGGTGAATTGAATCAATCATATATCATAGAAGGTAAAAAATAATGCTACCAGATAACAAATGCAAAAATCTGAATTTTTCTAACATTCTCCTAAAGGCAAATTGATTTTCAAGAATGTGTAAATTAGTAATAATACAGTATCGGATGATGGTTTTGCTTCAATCTAAATGCTTTAAAAATTATTTCAGCATGAAAGATGACATAATTTCAACTAAACATTCTCTGAAATGAATTAAAAACATTATTATAGTTGAATTAATTAAAAACAATCCTGATTACAATGAGAAAAAATAAAGTATTGATTTTACAAATATTTTGCCTGTTTTCAAGTAGTATTTGTAATCTTAAATATAAAAAATTATTATTATTTATTAAAAACTTTGTGTGGCTTTTATGGAAGTTGTATATCAGTGAGTATAATCCTTGATTATTGATCAATGTTCTGAGATTATTTGTGTTTATTTTTACAACATGTAATTAAGCTATGAGACAAAGAAATCTTTAGTCTTTTTTTTTTTTTCAAGTGTTTGGTGTGATGGTTCTATGTCAATTCTTTTAGTGCCATATTATATATCTCTTTCTAGAAGCAAACTATCTCACATTCTTATATTTTGAAGGCATGTAGTCTATGTATGTTAAATCTCAGTGTTCATTTTCTTGGTTTTTAATTCACATTCTTATCAGAATCATTGCTCATTTTCTTTAAAAGTCTATTTATGCAACATTCCTCTGAATACTAATTGTAGTCTGCAATCTTTTTATTATTTTTCTTGGTAACTTTTCTCTCTTTCTCTTGGATATTATCACTCCTAAGTCATTCATCTGATGATTTCAAATATTCTGGCAACAAGATTTTCAAAGATTTGAATTTGACTATAGATAATGTATCAAAGCATTAGAGTGGTTATAAGGTATAATTTATATTGTCAATTATGTATAAAAAAAAATGAATCAGTATATTTTAAATAAGTAAAGAGATTTCAATATTTGTGCATTTGGAATGTGATAGTTTGTACAATATGGTTTGATAGGACATAATTAATACAAAAAAATGTTAATGAATCATACATTGGATTTTTTTTTTTTTACTATTTTGATAGAAAAATTTTGTTCCCAGTAGTTTTGATAACATTGGGTATATAAATGCTGTATTTGATTTATTCTATTAGATCAATTCTTCCATGTGCCTGATCTTTATAGACAAAAAAAACATTTGTTTTCAAGTTCTTCTTTGAATACTGTCTTCCAAGATGAGCAGGCAAACAAATTAAATTTCTAGAAATTTTAAGCTAATTGGGCTATAAATCTTTAAAAATTGTTTATCTATATGAAATATAAAAATCTTGAATGAGTTTTTGAAGAAAAATCCTTTCTTAGAACCGGATGACATTTGTTCTGGTTCTAAAATAAATAAGTTAACAAAAGCATGCAATTCAAGGGTTTTATTTCTCAGTATTTTATCTCAAGAATTTTTTTTTACATTCTATTATATATATAGTAATTTGCAAATATTTTCAAATGTCTTATTTTATTATTCTGTAACATTAAATTTTATTCCAAACATTTATTTTTTAAACATATTACATTTCTCATACATGTGTGTGTTTTCATTACATAAATATCTAAAACTATTTTATTTATGCTTTTAAAAATTTCTATTATTTTGTTATTTTTCTATATATGCTCTTAGGATGATGTATATGTGTATTTATTATCAAGGAATATAGGCCATATGTTTATAGATACTAATTTGCCTTGACTTACTTAGGTGTAAAGGAAGCATTGAAATTTGGTGGAACTTGACTATGGTTATGTAAATAATAAGTACATTTTACAAAATTTTCTATATGTGATATTTTTTATTAAGAATTTCTTTAATTGGGTCTTTTTGGTGCATAACATATATGTTTAATTTTTTGAAAACAATTATTTGAAGGCTTAGGGTGAAATTGGCTACTAAATAAATGAATGCATCTGTTACTACTGACTAAAGAAAGATATGAAATGCATTATTTTTCCTTTATCTGGTCAGCTGGAATGACCATATTAGTAAATGCACCAAGTTTTATAATAAAAGTCAATCATGCTATATTTGAAGTGTTTTTTATACATACATTCAATATCTTTAAACTCCATAAATTTCTAAAGCAAGTAGATTTGAAGATTTAGAAAAGTATCTCAATCAGAATAATCCACATACGTCTTAAAAAATATCATTATAGGACTCCTTTCAATTTGTATTTTTAAATTTTACGATTTAAAAAAAATAAGACTGGGAACTAGAAATAATTAACAAATGATGACAAAACATTGCTTGATTGTTGCCACAGTGAATTCTTGAATGTTCATCTATATTTGCATTTCATATATTATATGGTAGGATTTTATACATACCTTAGTTATTAAATAGTTATCCTGCCTGGTTTGTGGCACTACCAAAGTGGCAGACCTTAAGCTCAAAGTCCATGGATCATGGCCCAAACTGTCATTTCCAGTACTCGAACTTCTTATGTACTTCCAAACAAAAAACTATTTTATTATTTTTTTATTAAATAGCTAAAATGAAAAATATACTAATGGATAATTGCCATTTTGGTGAAGCTACAATGAGAGCTGCATTGATGAAAATTTCAAAAATTGGAATGACCTTCATCATATATTAAGTACAAATATCTGTCATCTACTTTTCAAAGTTTTTAAACTAAGAAATTTTAAGCCGCAAACATAGATTAAAACCATAATTTAAGACACATTGTTTCAAAACAGAAATAATGAACAAGGCATATTAAATTTAAAACCTTTATAGTGTGTTGTCAGAAAGAGGTTTATCACTTATATTTTCTGCAAGTGGAAGTTATGACTTCATATTAGTGTATAGTTTTTATAAGTTTCCTTTAATATTAAGTGTGTTATAAATCGTTATTAATAATGTCAATTAGATTAGTGGAAAATTAAATAACTGTGTCTTTGCATAATATTTATTAGTAGAATTATTAAATTACTATGAAAGTTATTTAATTATGTTGTATTTCTATTTAACATAATTTTATTCAGTAAAGTTTTCCCAGTGACAATTTTGATAACTTGTTAATTGAGTTTATGTGATCGAACAATAATTGTTCACCATTTTGCTTATTGTCTTTTTAACAATTCTTGTTTATAAATAATTGAGGCTTAAACTGTAAACATATTGAAATTTGAAATATAACTAAGTATACAATGTTAAAATACATCACCAATGATTGTTAAGAATACCAACCGCTAGACCCACTTTAATTTAAATATATTAAGCATATAGTGTGATTATTGTAATTTAAATGTATAAATATGTAGGCAGATATTTATTATAAATTTTTTTTTATTAAAACATATTTGTCATTAATATTTTATATATAATCTATTATATTGAGTTTTGTAACTTATGTGTCATCTATACATTATTAATCATTAATTTTTTTTTACATTTTTTACATTAGTTTCTTTTTCTATCCTACATAAAATAAAAGGCACTCTATGTAATCATGAAATAGCTTATTAAACCCTAAACTTTTATGGGTTTTTTTTTTAGTTTAATCAAAGCAATTAACAAAAAAAAAAAATCTATTATTTGAAAAATATTAAATGCTAGAAAAAAAAGCAAGGAATATACAATTTGTATATATAGCATGTTCATACAAAGAATATGTATTTATTATAAAACTCATTTATATATTTATTTTTCAATAAGTATACATATTAATTTAAAGATTTGCACAGACTTATAGGTATAAACATTAAAATATGATAGAAATTTTTCCCTTTAATAATCTAAGTAATATTTACTAAGGCTATAACCTCGACAATATGCGTATAACATGCAATAGTAGGGACCTCTACAGGTGTTTTATGCATATTGTCGAGGTTATAGCCTCAGTAAATATTACTTATGTAATCAATGTGCGTTTAATAAATTTATAATTACAACTTTAATAATCTAAATAATATTTCAGTTGAAATCCTATCTAGATTATTACTCAGAAAATTTCCTGTCAATATTGCAATGTTTACAATTATATATATTTTTATTTCAGTTTTTTTATTTTTTTTTTAAACCTTGAATAATAATTTTTTTAAATATTTTTTAATCTTACATAAATGACAAACATAAAATTTAATTTGCATTTACAAAAATTTTAAATGTTATTTAAGATATTTATATCATTAATTATAATAGATTATTTATTTTGGAATATCTTATTAAGATATATTCCAGTTTTTCTTAAATAATTTTGTTTAATAACTAATGAGTATATATATTTATGCTGCGCAACTAAATGTTGGAATGCTAATTGTGTTAACGTGTGACAAGCAAACTTACATTGCTCACACATTATCATTTGATGGTAGTACATGTTGCCTAATCATCCCAATTGTCTTTATGACGAATATTTGTGTATTGAGTGCAGTATGGTTGCTTGTGTTATTGTACAATAATGTATTATTTTTTAAAAATTTGTTTTAAGTATTTCAACTTTTTTTTTTTAAAAAAGATATTTGCATATGTGATGTTTTAAATAAAATAAAATTTTGAACATTTAATCTTGATACATGTATATAAAATTAGAGATTAAGATATATTTGTTTCTTATATTTTTTGTAAAATTAATATTCATATAAATATATATTACTGATGATTTTTAATTTTTTTAAGATTGGAAGCTGATATCAAGCGGTTAAAAGCTGATCTCCAACTGAGTCGACAGTGTGAACAAGATCTGCGAGCCCAGATCAATTCACTTCTTATTAGGGAACAGTCTGTAAAAAATGAGTTATTACAACTTCAGCAAGATAATGATAATTTACAATCAAAGTAAGTACTACATTACAAATTTTTTGTTAAATGATGGTAGTCTAAAGAATATTGACATTTATGTATGGAAATATGTATTTCAAATTCACTGATGAAATTCCTTCTTCAAAATTTTTAAAAATTTTGTTTAGTTTGTTTATAAGAGCTTTTTTTTTTTTTTTGCAAATGAGAAATTCACTAAAAAGCAAGTGTATGTTGGAATTATATTGTTGGGGAATGTGCATTTATATATTTCAAAAAAAATATTTTTTACCCCCATCTTATTACTATCTATACTTAAAGCCTATATTAAACGTTTTAAGCTTATATTGATTATGTTTATATTTAAATATCACTGTACATTAGTATTCATATTACATAAATATAAAATTTTATATTTGGTTCTTGTCCTTCGCCAATGATTTGTATTATTCAAAGTAAATTTTTGATAATATTGAGCATTAAGATTAATTATATGTTTTATATTTAGAATAAAAAGTCTTATTGGAATTATTTAAAAAATTCACATATTGATTGGGGGGGGGGGGGTAATATTAAACAAATCCACTAGAAAGAAACATAGAGGAATTGAAGAATTGCAAAATAAAAAAGATATTTTAATTTAACTATGATAACAATAAAAACTGATTGATGATGGGAGAAAATCAGATAAGTAGAAATCAGTCACTGAAGCAGACAGATATTTAAAAGGAGATAAAATATTTAGATAGCATATAAATATGATTTGCATTGTAGAAATAACATCAGTTTTTATTGAAAGATAAAGTTAAATAGATAAAAAGTGAAAAGGTTTGAAATAATTAGAGTCTCTAAATATTATGATTAACATAAATAAATAAAACTTAACTTGAAAAAATTAGTTAATATTTGGAATGTGATTCTTGACTCAGATAAATAAACATTCTATAGATTTTAGTCAACAAAATTGTGATGTATTAAGATATTTTTAAGAATTTTAAGTGGAAGAATCTTTAAAAGATTAAATGAGTTTTTATTAAAAGAAGTAATTTGGAAATACATAATGCAGAAGTGATGTACACTTGGATTTGTAAATACTTGTTGAAAAATATAGAAAAAATATATATTTGTTTCATTGTTCTTGAAAAATTATTTGAATACAATATTCAATTCATTAAATATTTAAGAGGAGGAATTGGAAAGAAAGAATTTTTTTTTTTTAGAATCTATTAACAAAAGAGATTAAACATTCTTAAAAGATAGTTATAGAGTTGCAAGGGCAGAATGATGTTTATTCTCTGTTTTCATAAATATTTATATAGAAAAAAGTGATAAAAGAATAATTATTTAGTAAACTGTAAAATTAATATTAGAGTAAGGAAGAATAAATATAATTAAATAATAATAAAATTTGTGGATTTTGTAATAAATTTAAAATGAAACTACAGCTTTGACAATATATGGTAAAGAAAAAACAAAGATGCTTCATATAGCTAATACATTTAAATATCTAGAAACAGCTTGAGGAATTACATTGAGAATCAATTATGAAACGTTAAATAAGATATTAAAAATTATTTATCGGATCTTTGAAATTGGAATTAAAAATAGAAAGAAAATTATGGGGAAAAATGAATTTAGAAGAGATGATGAAAATGTGTTGAATAAATATGATTATGTAAAACAAATATTAATAATTAAAAAAATGAAAAATAATATTCTTTAAAAAATTTTAAGAAAAGATTTTTAAAAATGAACATTTTAAAAGCAACTATAGAAGATGAAAAGCAAAGGAAAAAATTTATGAATTCTCTAATAATGGTAACTTATAATGAATATATAAAGAATGATAGGAAAGCTGGAAGAAAATTAGAATATGTTATAGAACTGGCTATGTGTTAACATTTAATGCTCGTAACTACTAAAAATTAAAAATGATTATTGAAATAATTGGCTCAGCGATAGAAAAGATTACTAATAGGCAAGAAATGTTTTAAGTTCTCTTCCTGGCAAGGGACAAAAAAAATTATTTAAGTTATTGAACCAAAATAATGCAACATCCATAGAACCTAAGCTATTTGTAGCCTAAATCATGTGTAGGATAATTCAAGCTACATATATTAATTATTCAAGAAAAGGAAAAAACTTAAAATTTTGATATTGAGGAAAAATATTACTATTAATAAATTATGGCTAATGTTAAAGTTATGAACATAAACGAATGATCGTGAATGTAATATCTTTAATGATCATTTTACGTAGAAGATTTGTTAATGGACATAGAGTCTTTTGTGATAATTAATCATATGTTTTATATCCATAAGAAAAACACTACAAAATAATAAGAAAGTTATTATTTTGCATATTCACAGGAATTCATATAAAGAGGTAAATCTTTTTTTTGGGTCAGACTTTCCAACTAATTTGCCATATATTTAGAAAATGATGTATAAATGAATTTAATAAAAAAAATTATAAGTAAATTAAGTTTATATTATGATCACATTTGAAATGTGTAAATAAATATGTAATATTAGTGCTTTTTGAAACATTATTACATTAATAATGATTTGGTAATTTTTATAATTCAATTTATTTAAATTCTTTATATAGACTTCATAATTTGGTAACAGCAAAGCAACAAGATAAACAGACTATTAATGCCCTAGATAAAAAATTACAGGAGGAAAGAAAATATCATGCCTTGGCAAAAACACAGTTAGCCAATGAACGAAAGTCTAAGAAAGAAGAATTAGCAGCCGCATCTAGTAGGTCTGACTGTACAGAAATATGTAAAGTTAGACGCAGAGAACTAGAAAATGATCTCAAACAAGTGCATCATTTACTCAAAATGAGGGAAGATCAAATAAGGCAGTTGGAAAGGGAAACTCAGGTATTGTGTTTGTAAATTTATGATAATTTTTTGTAATTGATCTTTTATTTTTAAAGTTTGATTTAATTTTTTTTTTATATTCCCTCTTACTTCAATTTATTTTAGTTTTGTACTGATGTGTATATATATTTATGATGAAAAGAGTAGCTCTGTATTTCATTGCATCTGTATTCTAACCTCAACTTTAGTGCAAATAGATAGCCGATTGGAAATAACTCTGGAACCGAACAAGGAATGCTAATGTGTTTACCTAATGATAGTAACAATACGATTATGTATACCCGGGCACCAAATTGTAACTATGAAATTGCAATGCCCACCAGAGATCATCGTCCATGCTTATAACTATAGGATCTAATGAAGAAAGGAATTCAAAGTCCGTTTATTATGGTCTTAATTTTAAACCTAATAACAATTATGTAAATCCTCTCGAAATCAGTTATTACTGCTAACTAAATAATATAGACAGCTTTCTTCCACAGGTTTATGTAGATATAAGATCTCGAGTGGTACTACAAGAATACTGTGTATATTTCTAATGGATAACTGACTAGAAATAAATTGGTAATCGATGCAGAGAACTGGTAACTTATGTTTATAATATATAATATAAGATTATTATTTAATTTAAAGGAGAATAAAAGAAATGTTATAAATCCTTTCCATTTAACCCAGCTACTATTATTTTTGTTTTCAGCATCTATGACCTTTAATAGTCACAATTATATAACACTAATTGTCTGTTATGTTCTCCTCTATATCTTCTTAACTGATAACTTTTAATCCTATTTCATTAAACACACATATATGCCTTCCAACTAATTAGAGATTCATTATTATAATAGTATTTCCCGATTTTAATACTTACACTACTTGACTTCCAAGCTAGCTCTTAGATTTAGTAATCGAAGTACTCTTTCTCAAGGTCTTGATCTGCTAATGAGATGCAATTACTAATGATTACAATGCAATGGATATGATCCCAAAACTTGATAAATTAAAATTTAATGTGAGTTTGCAATGGGAATCATATTAAATACCAAAGGCAGAAAAAGGATTTTATGTCTGCTAATATTTATAACATTGCAACGAATCAAATAACTAAATTTAATATATCTAAATTGACTATTTTCTCTCATTTTATTTTCTTTCGCATCATGTGTTTGTCAAATTTAATTAGTATTTTTAAATCTATTACATTTTACGAGTCAGGTATATTCTTTGTTCCCACGAAATGATCGTTCCTCGCTATTTAAAAAAATCTTTCTTGATTAATATTTTACAAAGATGAGTTATGGAAATCATTTGTGGAAGTAAACCATGGAAATCAATCATAAAAATGAATTATGTAAGTCAACTATGGAAATCAATCAATATAAGACAATTCATAAATTTAAATGTGTTGATATTAGCTCTAGATATAGGTGCTGGATTTAGATTCTGGAGATATTTGAAATATTAAAACACAAGACACGTATGTAAATTTATAACAATAACAAATATTTATTACACTTAAATAAGAAATATATATATAATATCACTACAATCTCAAATGTTATACTGATTGTAAAATAAAAATTTACTGTCTTTTATATGAAATTTACTTTAACTACTAAAAGGAAATTATAATAATAAAAAATATACTTAATCACTGTTTTGACCCATATTTCAATTTAATATTAATTCGCTTATGCACGGAATCAAAATTCCGTATTTAAAATATAAATATGAAATTATTTTATAACTTTACACAAAGCCTATAAATTTCTTGGCCTCCCTTTCATTACAACAAATTATAAATTGAACTATTCCAACAAGCAGTAATATCTTGTCCTATGTAAAGATGTTACATCCAAACCTTTTAACCATTCTAAATAATTGGTTGGAATATAAAACCATAGTTTCATTTCCATGCATCCTAAATATCCATTGCTATCCCCCTGTAATTCTGATCATGTTACCACTCTAGTGACCGTATACATTTTGTCCAACTAGTATGTTGCCACAGCTTGACAATGTCTAATTTTATTACTTTCCATATACTCTGAACACAGATTGGCCAGCCTATAAATTAAAGTAACTCTTTTCCATCCCCCACATCCACACACACATCTGACTACAATCCTCATCCTGTCATAGCAACTTTTATCAATCTTGCAAAACCATAGCACTATGCAGCACTTCACATCGCACACATCAGTGTAGTGTCTCAATAAGGGAAATTAAACACTTCTCAACTTCAAATGCTAGCATTGGCCAGAGAGAATCGCATTCTTTGTGAGGCTACATATGTGGAACTATTCTCTACACATTTATTTTAAATAGGCATACTAAACATTTTACCATGACTGTATCAATAATTCCCTACTTAAAATAATAAATACAAACGGAACTGGGATCACGTCCTCGATCTAATACTGGCATACATAGTAACTAAATTACAAGATAGTTATTTCCTATCTATTCATTCGAGGTGGTACGATAACTCTACCTCAGTAATACTCAGCATTTATAGCCTCACTTATACCCACACAGGGCAATTATAGTCTTAATATGCGAATGATAAAGCTGACTGATCATGAACCAAACCCAGGTACTATATTAATTTCAAAAGTCAAGCATACAGCAATATCCATCCAATCTTTATACTCCTAACAGATCACGTCAACACATTAACGCAAAGCAATGACCGTTCAAATACTTTTTCACACAACTAATAATATGCATATAATTTTGATAATAACAAAATCTTTCCTTTTTTTTTTTCATAGGACAAATATATAAGCATTTATGTTTTATCATCATTATACATTAACACTTTTTTTTTTCAATAGTTTCTCATGGGTCAAAATCATTTCTCTTTATTTATTTATTTTTTAAAAAATTCCTATAACTTATTAAATATCTATTACACATGCTAACGAACATATAAATAAAAGCAAAATAAATAAATAATAAACATTACGCATTGTCTTTGGTTTGCATTTCTTCGAAGCTCAGTCTGAATGTTTTACACTGTCAAGGCCAATTTGACAGAAAACATGTATGTATTGTCCACAAACACCAATTACCATTTTTAGTTCACTGCTTTGGAAAACACATTATATGATTATGGACGCACATAAAATTCTTTTCATTCAGAATGTAGCTACATTGATACTTGATGTCTTCATAGTTAATCACGATAATTAAACTTGTTGAAAATTAATCCTGCAGATGACTTTAATTTTTTAAATACTTTTCTTCCCGGGTTCGAATTCAGATGCTTGGTTTCACATTTTAGTCCATAACTTTAATTTCTTTAAGTTTCATCTTTTTTTTTTTTTAGTTTTTCTCAGGAGAGAAAAAAAAAAATTCAAATGAAATAGTGTTCTATATGCTCTTTTTCCTTTTTTACTATATTCTTAGGTTGGAGTCACAATCAAAAAAATTTTTTTTTTACTGTTAAGACTAACAAATAGTTAATTAATTTTATATTAAAGTCTGATCATTCCTTGGATTTTTAGTTGATTCAGCCACCGATACAATACTGTTTTTGAGGTGTCTTCTTTTAAAGGAACTTTTAAACCAAATATGAAGATCGAGATATTTGAGTACAAAACTTTTTGTTATGAGCTAATTTGGCCATAATTGATTTTGGAGAGAGACCACTGCCCACCATATATAATTGAATTAGCACTTCATCTTTAAGTAAAATATACACACTTCTTAACAAGTTGAATCAATTGCTGTCTCCGAGAGAGAAAACGATCAGAGAAGACTGTCATCAGATATTGAATTAGCAAGAGCAGTCTCCTCTTCATTTTTCTTAGCTTTTATAAGAGGGGGGGGTGACCTGCGAGTTTCCCTTTTTCCTTCCTTTATTCTAATTTACTATTCTCTCTCCGAAGTCAACCTTTGACCCCATCTATTAAATGTTAGTTTTGATTTATTGTTTTTAGCTCCAATTTCATTTTAATTTCTTTTTTCTTAACACATTTTGCATCACTTTGATTTACGAGAACTATTCAAAAAAAATATAGACTTACTGGTATTTTGTAAAACTGATATTATATAAATAAATCTCTTAAAACAAATCAAATTTAGAACTGAAAACAATAACCAATTCCTATAAAAATTCTTACAAAATAAATTCATTTTACATATACTATCAAATAATCTAGAGTACAATATATAAATTTCCACAAAGAAAAAAAAATCTACATATGTATCATACATGCACATATGCATGCTCAGACTCACAATATTAAAATAGTGACTGCTTGTTCATATTCATTTCAGTACAAAATATCTTTTATTCATATTAGTACAAAATATCTTTCCTAATTTCCTAAAATTTTAAACCTTTTCTCATGCAAAGAACTGTCAAACACATGCTATTTATAATAAGTCCAATTTCAATTTGCACTAACATTTTGTTCATAAATATTACGATTCACAATGACTCTTTCTTTTAGACATATAAATCAACATTTTTAAAGTATTTTAGTGTGATCCCCTTTCATTACATAATGATACACCATAATTTTAAATAAAGCTCACATAGATCTCTCTTTATACATTAAATTTAAGCCACACAGTTATTAATCTCTCTAAATAAAGCCTTTAACTTTTCTTAAACTTAATACTTGGAAATAGTTACGAAATTAATCCTACTATTTATTTCCCTATCATTAGTTTCTTTACGAAAAAAACCAAGAGTTACAGTATATATTGTAACTGTCTGAATTAGGGAAATGGTATGCATAACAAGTTATTTTTATTTTGGAATGGGTTGAGGAATTGCTATTACTATTGCCATAAATTAATCTCTTACATATATTTTATGTACGAATAAAAAGTCTAGTTTTCTATCCAAGATCCCTATTGCACCATCTCGGAATTAATGCATGTGTTCTGTAGCAATGTATTTTTATTCACTACAAAAATTTTGAAGTACAAGCTTGTTTGGATCCTGAATCATGACATGAAATTTGACAGTGTGTCTTTGTACCTATGTAAAAGATCTACCATGTAACAATATGTTAATATTAAATTGGTTGAAATTTCTATTGAAATGTTTGCAATTATTGGAACTGTGGATAGTAGTGAAGCCATGAGGTGTAAGAATATTTTTCAAATAGTTTGCAAGATTTCATGGTAGCAGGGAGAGCATTGAAGATGATCCATAGCCAGGCACATCAAAAATGACAAACAAATAAAAAGTATGCAAGAAAAAATCTACTAAAATTCTTTGAACTGATTGCTGTGGGTTTGTCAAACTTGTTGAGGAACTCACTGGCATTCCCAGAACTACTGTTATTTCATATTTTAATGGGAAGATTTAAAAAAGTGTGTGTCTGCTTTGTGCCTCATGTGGTGACAATTGACTAAAAAAAAATACTACAGTGACATGCAAAGAACTAAAATTACAGATCTAGAATTTTTGTCACATATCATAACTGGTGATGAAATGTGGCATTTCTGGGTCCTTAATCAAGAATAGAGTGTGTAATGGAGATAGCCAGAAGAAAGAAAACCAAAAAAATTATGCATCAAAAGAACCAAATCAAAACATTGCTTACTATTTTTTATTTTTTTTTTTATAAAAAATTCTAATGGCATTATTCATCATGTATACCTCCTGAATGTCAAATGCCAACTACTATTTGGGTGTTTTGAATCATTTTTGACCAACATTTTGCTCAAGCAGTTTGAATACGGTAAGGAAAATTCTGCCATTGTTCCACAATGACACATAAACTCATTGCCAATACTATGCCCGATTTTTGGCCAAAAAAAAAAAGATGGTTGTGCTTGAGCATCCACCCTGTTTTTCTCATTTAGCACCTGCTGATTTTTGACTACTTACAAAATTAAATTTGACTATGAAAGGAGTATGTCGTAGTTCAATTCAGATATTCCAGAAGCTTGTGGCAAATTTTCTGCAGATGATTCTAGCAGATTCAAGATTGCTTCAAACAATTTACAATCATTTTAATGGTATATTGAATTCCAAGGTAATTATTTTGAATAATCAATAATATAAACCAAAACATATATAAATATATTGTCTTCTATTTCACATCAATCATCTTTTACCTGATACCTTGTATATATATTATTGTCAATTCTAAATCATTTACTATCAAAAGAAAATCATATTTCTTCTTCACAGTTCAGAGAGTTTTCTCATTACCATTTATCTAAGACTTTGTCTATACTATTTTTATAGTGTAATCTCTGAACCCTCTGCTTGCTTTCCCATTCATCAGATGGCATTCTATTCCATGCATATCTATCTGAAAATTTCAGATTCTCTTCTCGATGGTTAACTCTTAGATAAATGCTGGCTTTGGGTTGATATTTTGGATCTAGTGTCTGAAACTATCTTAGCACCTCACTGTGGAATGCCAAAACATGAAACTATTGGTCTGGGGTTTGAATGTAGTTTCTGATAGAGATATTTTAAAATGCTGCTTGTTGAGCAATTAGCAAAGCTCTTTGTTTATATTTTTTACCCCCCTCCCCTAATAAGGCAGGGTTGGTTTTAAGCCAATAAACATCACATGATTACTATTTCTTCTGCTTGCTCTTAATTTTTACTAAAACAGGCAAAACTCTATACATATTGCCATTCAGTGCAATCCAGATTAATCAATAGATGCCAGAAGGCTTGTGCATAAAATCCCCATCTAGTACCTACTCATCCAATATCCCCAGACTAGTTTCTGGCTTGTGATCTTAGTCAATGAGGAACCTTGGATCTGAGAGCACTGCACCTAGATCTAATGCAGACTTAAATTGAAAACACCATAATATTTTCAATCCAAGCTCATTACCTTATATAATCATATAGGTTTGAACTCATTTGAGTACCTATACATTTTGGAATCTTTATTTCTTTAATAACCACAGCCACCACTATCCTATTAGGCAGGATTGGTTTTAAGTCAATAAACATGACATCATCAGCATTTCCTATGATTGCTCATAACTGTTATTAAATCAGGTAAAAATCTCTGTACATATTGGTACTTAGTGAAAGCCAGAGTAATCAGTGGATACCAGAAGGCTAGTATATAAAATCCCCATCTTGTGCCTAATTATCCAATATCCCCAGACTAGTTTCTGGCTTGTAGCTTTGTCAGTGAGGAGCCTTGAATCTGAGAGCACTGCACCTAGATCTTAGGATCTGATGCAACCCTCCAGCAGCCATCTTTTATCTCTACTTAACTACAAGACTATAAGACTTAGTAAAGATAAAAGGTGGCTGTTGGGGAGTTGCATTAAATCCTAAGATCTAGGTACAGTGCTCTCAGATCCAAGGATCCTCATTGACGAAGGCTACAAGCCAGAAACTAGTCTGGGGATATTGGATGAGTAAGCACTAGATTGGGATTTTATACACAAGCCTTCTGGCATCCATTGATTACTCTGGCTTGCACTGAGTGGCAATACGCATAGAAAGTGTTGCCTGTTTTAATAACAGTTAAGAGCAAACATGATGTTTATTGGCTTAAAACCAATCCTGCCTAATAGGATAGTGGTCGATATGGTTGTTAAAGAACCAAAGTCACCAAAATTTATAGATACTGAACTGAGTTCAGACCTATATGACTATATAAGCTAATGATGGTGTTTTCAATTTAAGTTTCATAGTTTTTTAGTTAAGTGGAAATAAAAGGTGGCTGCTGGAGGGTTGCATTAGATCTAGGTGCAGTGCTCTCAGATCCAAGGTGCCTTATTGACGAAGGCCACAAGCCTTCTGGCATTCATTGATTACTCTGGCTTGTATTGAGTGGCAATATGTATAGAGAGTTTTGCCTGTGTTAATAACAGTTAAGGGCAAGCATAAGAAATGGTGATCATGTGGGGATGTTATATTGCTATGATTACTAATATATGGTTTGGCTGAATATCTTTCACTCCCATATAGCTGTTTGAGCTGGATAGCTAGGTTTGAAGACATTTAAGTGTCTGAAAATTTTAGATTTTTCTACTCAATTGTTAACATTTAGATATATGATGTTTTGGGGTTGGTATTATTAGATCTAGTGTCTGAAATTACCCTAGCGCCTCATTTGAGGAGTCCCAACATTTATTATAAAGCTTGTTGAGCAAGTAGCAAAGCTCTTTGTTTATATTTACAATCTTAAAAAAAAAAGGGTCATGTAATACATGACTGTATATTTTTTTTTTATTGACTATTTATGGTCTTTGCTTTAAGTCTTAAGTGATATTATATTGCTATGATTAATAATATATGGTTTGGCTGAAGATCTCTCAGCTCCTAGTTGCTGGGTTTGAAGAATAAGTGTCTGAAAATTTTTTTCTACTCACTCGTTAACTTTTAGATAAATGCTGGCTTTGGGTTGGTATTTTTTAGATCTAGTTTCTGAAACTAACCTAGTACCTCACTGAAAAGTGCTAAAGCACGAAATTCTTGGTCTGGGATTAGGTGTGATTTCTGATAGAGCTATTTTAACTGCTTTCTCTTGCTAAGCATTTATCATAAAGCTTGTTGAACAATTAGCAAAGCTCTTTGTTTATATTTATAAGCTTAAAAAAATTGGGTCGTGTGATATTTGACTATTTTTTAGTCAAATAAACTTATTCCCTGTCATTATTTTAAGATATAATTAATATTCATGAAATGGCTAATATATAGCACTTGTTTGTAGTGCTTTGTAATTATTAGATTTGATCATCCTAGTATCAATACATAAATAATTATAACTTTAGTTGAATCATTTTAAATATGTTTTTTTTTTACTATTTATCTCACAAAGAAATTATATAAAGTGACAGTTTTAAACTGTAAGTGTGTAATATATGCATAATAATTAATAAAGCAAGTCATACATAACGTGACATTACTTTTATAAGCTTGTAGTTACAAAAATGCAGTACAGAGAGCGTACCAGTAGCTCAAACAAGCTCTTAATTAATAAGTGCGGGATGAGAAAACATTTAAAATCTTTATCCAAAACACTCTCATCTCCAAACCAACTGTTTTCGAGCTTATGGCTCACATCAGTGGATAGCTAGAATATTTGGACACCAGATCTAATGTCCAAATATTCTAGCTCTCCACTGATGTGAGCCATAAGCTCAAAACCAGTTGGTTTGAAGATGAGAAAGTTCTGGATAAAGATTTTAAATATGTTCTTATCCCTCACTTATTAATTGCCTGTTTGAGGTATTAGTACGCGCTCTGTAATGTATGCATATATGTGTTGTGGCTATATTTACATATATATATATATAAATAAGAATATCATCGCAAATGATCATTGTATTCATAAATACACATTCTTTATCAGCTTTTACAAATATGTATTTAAATGAAATGGAATGTAGCATCAATAAGAATATCATCGCAAATGATCATTGTATTCATAAATACACATTCTTTATCAGCTTTTACAAATATGTATTTAAATGAAATGGAATGTAGCATCAATAAGAATATCATCGCAAATGATCATTGTATTCATAAATACACATTCTTTATCAGCTGTTACAAATATGTATTTAAATGAAATGGAATTATGTAGCTGATGCTGATGTCTAATGATTTGATTGTTAAATGCCAACTATAGATAATAAATATATAATTTATGCACGATTTTAGGTTATAGATAGAATGAATATTACATAATTTAATTAATCATATTCCAAGTAACATGTTTTGATAGGACATTGCTTGAACCAAATATATTCTTGAACCTGTCAAGGTTTAAAGATGTACTATCAAACAATATTCTAATGGGTAGATCTTTCAAAGATTTTTTTTTATTTTCTATTGTTCAAGGTTGACTGATTTAATATATGAGTACTTCGGCATCTTATTTCTTGATTTAACCATTGTCATAGAAATTACATAGTATTTATAATATA
This sequence comes from Epiperipatus broadwayi, assembly GCA_028023455.1. NCBI lineage: Eukaryota > Metazoa > Onychophora > Udeonychophora > Euonychophora > Peripatidae > Epiperipatus > Epiperipatus broadwayi. Next base: position 1,626,123 of record JAQFVV010012629.1, read on the forward strand.
TACTGAGCCGATAATTTTGTTCGGCTCATGGTATATTTTCTGTGCATGTAAATTACGTATATACACATATGTATATTAAGTATAAATAAGAAATAAATGCTGTGTGTATAGAAAGTTTTTTTTTGGAATTAGTTATTAGTCTTTTTATAGTAGGTTTTTGGTATTATTTATTAGTTTTTTTTATTGGGATTTGAAAAAAAAAGAAAGAAAAGGCAAAATGATGGATTAATTATTATTTTTTTAAATGATAGAGATTAAATCGAATGTGATATTAAAAATATATTTTTGTTGTTTTAGGTATAAATAAGAAATAAATGCTGTGTGTGTAGAAAGTTTTTTTTGGAATTAGTTATTAGTCTTTTTATAGTAGTTTTTAGTATTATTCATTAGTTTTTTTTATTGGGATTTGAAAAAAAAAAAGAAAGAAAGAAAGAAAGGGCAAAATGGTCGATTAATTATTTTTTTAAATATGATTGAGAGATTAAATCGAATGTGATATTAAAAATATATTTTTGGTTGTTTTTTAAAAACAATTTTTAATTAAATTTTCTAATCTGAAGGGAGGGGGAAAAGAGTTGTAATTAATTCTATTGTCGTGGCTTCTAGTTGGAAGGTGTAAAAAACTAAAAAAATGCAATCACTGGCTGGGAAGGTGACAAAAGGACAATGGAAAAAGGACTATAAATACAGAGACAAACCTTTTGTTTGAATTTATTCGTTTATTAGTTTTTAATAAAAGAAAAAAACTATTATAGAGGGAAAATAAATTGTTAGAAGGCTAAACAACTAAAGTCCGTCCCGAGCTGGGACATTAGCCGATTCCTAGATTTTCATCGCACTGGAAAACCACCTCATGGAACAAGGTCACATAAGAGAAAGCAGAGCCAGTCGGAGGACATAAAAAGTTACTGTAAATCAACTCCCAAAGGATTCCAAGGAACGCGTATGGATACTGATGGATCAGGGTTGCTGAACCATAAAAACATATCTGATTAGGATTGTATTTAATCAGCCACGAACTATAAGTTGCGACAATAGAAGGGGTGTTGTTATATATATTTATAATGCTTATATTTCCGTTGTCCAATTTGTTCTATTTAAAATAGGTAATTTATTTATATTTGTAATTTTCTTTTTTTATGGAGGGTTTTCAAAGAACTTTTGACGAAATTCAAGACTATAGGGGAAGATTTAAAAAAAAAAAATAGAAATGATATAAAAAAGCATAAATGAAAAGTTTAAGGGTTGAGTAAATATTGAAAGAGAGGTTAGGGGTTTAGTGTAATAACTGACTCCTAATAGTAAACCGCTTAGTCCCTGTACCAGTCAATATTCGGACCAGTCTGGGACGCTTATATATATAAGTAAGAGCACATGTTCCTTCGAGAACGAAAAATACATATTACTCTTCTTCTTTATGGGTTTTTTGGTACTTGTGTATAATTCAACCGATGACGTATTACCCTGAAGGCATTTCAGTCTAATCTTGCGATTTTTAAGATAACGTCTCCACGTGATTTGCGCACACATGTAATCGCTAAAATGTGTCCGCAGATCACGTGAACACGGTACGTTAGAAAACGCAACATTAGACCAATATGCCTTCAGGGTAATACGTCATCGGTTGATCACGTGGTAAAAAACAAAAAAACATGGCAAAAATATAAAAAAAATTAAACATAAAAAAAATAAAAAAATGTGACGCAGGTCACGTGATAAAAAACAAAAAAAAAGGGCAAAAATCAGACGCATGTGTCAAAATAATTTAGAAAAAACTATATTCTAATTTATAAAACCACCCTATATTATGCTCAATTATAAAAAACAGCGCATAGCACTGGAGTTGGCGGGGGGGCCCTTTGTGTTTTTGACAAGCCGTTAGGCTTGGCGTACACCTATACCTTGTATTACTCTCATAGCTGTAATTTTTATAATTGCCCATGAATTTACGAAAAATAATTTTCTGTATGATATAATTCAGAAATTAAAAATTGCCGATGAATTTACGAAAAATAATTTTCTGTATGATACAATTCAGAAATTAAAAATTAAATTAAAACGTAATTCAATTGTAGAAATATTAACAAAAATTTTTTGTACATTTTAAATAAACAGCTAAATTAAAAAGACGTGATTTAATGCAAATCTGGTATTAATGGCGTCATTTACTGCAAATCTGGTATTAATGGCGTCGCACCCTGTAATTTTTATAATTGCCGATGAATTTACGAAAAATAATTTGAGAATTGTAGAAATATTAACAAAAAGTTTTTATAATTGACGATGAATTTACGAAAAATAATTTGAGAATTGTAGAAATATTAACAAAAAGATTTTGTAAATTTAAAATAAACAGATAAATAAAAAATAGTTTACCGGAATAAATTATGAAAAATAATTTTCTGTATGATACAATTCAGAAATTAAAAATGAAATTAAAACATAATTCAATTGTAAACTGATATGCTTTCAGGGTAATACGTCATCGGTTGAATTATCCAGGTCACATGCTAAAAAATATTCAAAAATGAAAAATATCTGACGCAGGTCAGGCAAATACTAAAAAAAAAAATGTACATGCATGCGTCAAAATATTATTCTCAATTTTAAAATACAGCAGCGCATAGCGCTGGAATTGGCGGGGGGGCCTCCGGATGTTTTTGTCGGGCCACAGGCCCGGCGTACACGTATATCAGACATTGTATTACTCTCATAGCTGTATGATATAATTCAGAAATTAAAAATAAAATTAAAACACATAATTCAATGTAAGTTTGAGAATTGTAGAAATATTAACAAATATTTTTTGTAAATAAGTTTGAGAATTGTAGAAATATTAACAAAAACTTTTTGTAAATTTTAAATAAACACCTAAATAAAAAAGACGCGATCTAATGCAAATCTGGTATTAATGGCGCCGCACTTTTACATGCATTTGGTAATTTTAAAAACGTACTGCATATTGCAAAATTGATTTAAAAAATTATTTCAAATTATTTACACATTAAAAACGTAATGTAGAAATATTAACAAAAAGTACTTTACCCGAATTAATGCGAATCTGGCATTAATGGCGTCCTTGTTATCACATGCATTTGGTAATGTATATTCAAAATTTGTTTTAAAAAATTATTGAAAATTATTTACACATTAAACGTAATTCAATGTAAGTTTGAGAATTGTAGAAATATTAACAAATATTTTTTGTAAATAAGTTTGAGAATTGTAGAAATATTAACAAAAACTTTTTGTAAATTTTAAATAAACACCTAAATAAAAAAGACGCGATCTAATGCAAATCTGGTATTAATGGCGTCCAGAAAACGCCGCACTTTTACATGCATTTGGTAATTTTTAAAACGTACTGCATATTGCAAAATTGATTTAAAAAATTATTTCAAATTATTTACACATTAAAAACGTAATGTAGAAATATTAACAAAAAGTTTTTGTAAATTTAAAATAAACAGATAAATAAAAAACACTTTACCGGAGAATAAATTATTTACACATTAAACGTAATTCAATGTAAGTTTCAGAATTGTAGAAATATTAACAAAAACTTTTTGTAAATTTAAAATAAACAGATAAATAAAAAACACTTTACCGGAGAAGTTTGAGAATTGTAGAAATATTAACAAAAAATTTTTGTAAATTTAAAATAAACAGATAAATAAAACACTTTACCCGAATTAACAGCTCAAAAAAGTAACTGTGATGCCGTGGATAGCAAAATCGCAATAGACAGAAAAATCAAAAAATTTCCCAAACCTCTCTACGATTTTTAAATCTCGCGGGTGAAAAAAAAAAAAAAAATTGACTCTCTGATGGATTAATCACGCCAGTCACTTGGTTACCATGACAACGTTGTCATGCAAAAAATGTCGATGTCTACCGGAAGGGAAATCGGTAAGTCAAAAACGTCATCGGTTGAATTATTCACAAGTACCGGTTTTTTTTTTTATTATTTATATAAAAAAGAAAAAAGAGGAAGGTAGAAGGGGAATTAGTAATGATTTGTTTCTATCAAGAGTCTTGAATAAAGGGAAAGTAAAAATTATAATAAAGCGTGTTATTATTTGAAACATATATATATGTACTTGTTTATTTCTTTAGCGCTTGTATGTAATAATAAAACATATGACCGTCACGTATACTGGCATATTAAAAATGGGATTACAAAGGGGAGGTTAGCTGGATCTGTCATACATATAAAAATTAACAGCCACGAATATAAGATTCTTCTAATTTCGTGGCTTTAGGTACTTTTCCTAATGGCACCCTCGTATGATAGATTCCAGCTATAATTAAAATCTTTGATTCTTAGCCTACAAAATTTTAGATACGAAAAGTAATGGCACAATACGAATAGTTATAATTAAGTCTTTATCATAAAGATTGCCCTACCATTGATATTCAACAGTTGTCTGATGCTTATTATCTTAGGATATATAGTCCTTTAATATTCAGTAACTCAACTTTTAGTATCATAATTTCATAACTTCCATTATATTAAACTTGTTCTGACCGTGTCATGTGTCCATCTGATGGCACTGTTGGTTGCAAAAGCACAGAAATATGCCATTTATGCTGCCCAACTTACAGCCTCTAGAACAGTTCTGTTCATATTAGCCGTTATTAGGCGTACATGCCATTGCACGCTGTGCATTCAAATTAAGTATCTTCCACATTACCTGACATACTGTTATATACTAATAATTGTAGTTCGTCACCCTGTTTCCCTTAACGTCTTTGAAGATGAAAATAATTGCAAAAGTATATGTTGTTGAAGCATTTTACATAAGTCGTGCGAAAAGGTAAATTTTGCGGGAGAACAGCTATGAGAGTAATACAATGGTTGCCATTGTTTCAGAAATCATAATATAGATTCGCTCAGACTAGAGCATATATTGGCCGCTCCTTCGGATCTTCAAGACCGTCGGAGTCCATCCCCCCCCTCGCATATTCCAGCACTACGCACTCACAGCTTAGTTCGCTCATACTAGTGCATGTGTTTATTCTAATTTTCAGTCAAAAAAAATAATACACATTTTCAAATTCTTGGTTTTATATATTTTTAAAATGAAAATTGTGTTAAATACAATCGGAAATTTTTTAAAAATAATTTACCATCGGAAATTTTTTAAAAATAATTTGAAAAATTGGCGGAGAGCAGAAAGCAAAAAATTATTGGCCCAGTAATGTTACATTTCATTATTTTTGCAACCAACAGTGCCATCAAGTGGCCGCATTACACGGTCGGAAAGGCTGTAGGTTGGGCCACGTAAACGGCATATTTCTGTGCTTTTGCAACCAAAGCGCCATCAGATGGACGCATTACATGTTCAGAACAAGTACCAATAAAATAAGTCTTTTTATTTTTATTTTCTACTTAACATTCATTGGGTTTTAAAATATATGTTGTGTTCATATACAAATACATATCTTTATAAAAGAATATTATTCTAATTTAAATTTTACATTTAAAAATCATCAATATCTTCATTCTATTTATAATGTTTAAAATACTTATTATGTAATATACTAAAATCTTAAAGCATTAATACACTCTTTTATTCATTTTAATATTAAATAAATTATTAATAATACTAATAATAAATCAAATGCATTCCTTTAATCCATTCATATATTGTAACATATTTATAATATTTATATTCTAATTATATATCATACAATATAATTATTTTAGTATTTATTCTAAAAATATTTATTTTATTGGTAAACTTTTCAAAAATAAATCAATTAACTTATCTAGATGTAAGCATATTTTATATACAGTACTTATTAAATTGAAATTAAAATAATTTAAAGACTGCATTACGTTACTAAGTCATTATAGCTTTAAAGGAAATGATATATTTCTTTGAAATATACTTATCTCACTAAATATGTAAATAAAATGAAATTATAACATAAATTATATATATATTTTTATTTACAAATAAGTTATTTGTAATATGATAAAATTATTCAGAGAAAATTTTATATGAGAAATATTGGTTAGTCTTTTGTGTGTGTGTAACTTATAATTAGAAAAGTTATGTTCATAACATTAATTCGCCAAAGTTTTGTGGATGCTTTTATTTTATGGAAGATAGTGAAGAGACAAATTTTATTGTAATTTATATTTTGCATTATAAATTTCACATTCACATATATAATAGATTTTTTTTGTTTTCCTTAACTGACACAACACACAATGGAAAGTACTTGGCATATACATCCAATCATACAAGAAGCTAAACAAGGAATTGTACTATCACTATGGAATAGAGCAAAGGATGTTTGTTCAGAAACCAGTGATTTGGAAAAGTTTCACATAGAACCAATGCTTATGAAGAATGGTTATCTATCAGCAATCATCAGTAAACCTTCAATAGACAACACAGAGAGACACCAAAAGAGAAAACAATTATTGGTAAAATAGTGTATCCATAAAATACCAGGAATGAGGGACAAATTAAAGAAAATCTGCAGTCAATATAACATTAGAACTGCTTTCCGAAGCCATATCACACTTCGAGGAATCCTTCTACTAAGCCTAAACTGGAAATGTTGAAGAACAAAAACTGCATCTATGAAATACCATGTGAATGTGGAAGGAAATACATTGGTGAGTCCTGTCACCCTGTTGAACAGCGATTGAAAGAGCATAAACTAATGGTTAAAAGAGAAAAATAAATGTATCTACTATTACAGATCATGTATGTACTAATGACCATATGTTTAATTGGGAAAATACAAAGATATTGGATAAGGAGGAAAAAATGCATAGAATAAAATTTAAGGAAGCTACTCATATGACAATGATAAATAATCCTATACGTCATCCCAGTGTGGTAATACACTATGTATGGAAGTCTCTAATTAATTTTGCTCTTAGGAAAAAATTAAAAAAATAAACTAATTAGCCTTGCTAAAAAAAATTGAAGGACTTGGAGGATTTGAACCAACCCTCATATATAAATATATCAAATTTCTACCATTGTTGCCTTTGACAGAATAGCTCAGTTGGTAGAGCGTTTGCCTTAAATTCGATATTCACGAATCTAAAAGTGTGAGTTCAACTTCTAAGCGAATATTGTCACTGTGTATATAGCCTAGCAACACCTGAAGATTGGAGAATAATACTACTCGAAACATTGTGTAATTACTAATATGTATTGTCTATTTGTGTGTTATTACTTATTACTAACAAGTTGTTTGTATTTGGAAAGTTTAAATAAAGTTTAAAATTTTCTATACATTCAACATTTACTCATAAATGATGGAAATATTCCAACATATCACATCTTAGTTATAAGCATGTACATCATTTTTGTAATGATCAGATATTTTACGGTAATATCTCCACACTAAACTAATATATTTATTTCTATACTTAGCGCTTTTGAAGGAACGATGCCTTCATTTTTTTTTTTTAAATTTTGCCATAAATAAGCTATAAAGGTATATATCAAATTATCACATGATTTTTTTAGTTTGCATTTAATGTCTGCATAGATAGCAGTAATTTATTCACTATGTGCTCTAGTAATTTGCTATCTAGTTTTCTCCACTGTTAACATAGGATATCTTCTGATATCATTCGCATGCTTACATAGGTGAATTTAAAGTATATATTCTTAATGTTAAAAATGATTTTTACATGTTTTTTTTTTTTTGGTATTTGAACAATAGATAAAGTTAAATATGATATTTCTTTACATATATATTTATGCATAATTGTATGTGTATATTTATGTTTTTTATCATATTTTCTTTTTTAATTAGTCATTACGACATTATGAAGGTTCACATCCAGATACAGATGTGCTTATTTCAGCTTTATCTGCCATGCAAGATAAAAATTCACATCTTGAAAACAGTTTAAGTGCTGAAACACGGCTTAAACTGGATCTGTTCTCAGCCCTAGGAGAAGTAAAGAGACAACTGGAGATTGCTCAGAGTAAATATTAGTTTAATTATTTGTTTTTTCTTTGCTCATTGTATATAATTTTCTCTAATGAAATTTTTTTTTTTTTTGATTTATGCAAATCATGGTAGTTTAGTTAATAAAAACATCACTACCATTAAACTGAAAAATGATAATAAATAAAAATAAAATGACTGTTATAATCCTTATTGTTGCTATCAACAGCTGTAAGTGGATTTTGTTGTTGTCATCAAATGTTTGTATGGAGTCTCATGCTTTATTGATTTGATAAAAATTTCAGTGTTTTTTTTGTGTCGAACTTTATCACTTGCATGCTTCTTGACGGTTGTTGATGTGACCGCAGCGTCACCAAGCGGCCGCATTACAAGGGGAAGACAACAACCATTAATTTAATGTAAAAAAAGCTTTAGAAAAAAGTTGAAACCTATAATCCAATAAATAAATTTACATTCATTATTTTTACAATTATTTTTTGTAAAGTTATATTCGCAGATAAGTAATGTGAACTTCATTGGTATTTTAAGAGATAATCATGCCAGGATTAAATAAGTGGAAATCCTAGGTTTTCAAAAGTAAAAATGATTATACAGTGTTTGCAATCATAGAATACCTCAAGTGCCAGGTATAACCTCTAAAGAGTTCTATTCTTTACATCTAAGAAATAAAAATGAAATTATTTCAGCTTAATATTAAGAGTATATCAAAGTCAAAACTGAAGATTCCTTACAAATTAATTGATGAGTTCAAGATTGATATAATTGCCTTTCAGAAGACTCAAATTTTTTTTAATAATGTGGTCTTTTTGATATTTCAGAATTCACATTGATTCTTGATAGAATGCATTCTAAAATGATATTACTTCCTTTGTTCCAAAGCATCTTGGAAAGAAAACAATCTTTATTGGATATTATTTAAATAATATTGCAATCATTATTCATATAAATAATTTTTATGTATGCAATACTTATAAACCTCCAAATATAAACTAATCTCATCTCTTCCAGATCTTTTTACATCTTTGTAAGATATTTGGATGGATTTAAACAGAATAGAGAGGGGTAATTTTCTAGTCAGGTAAAAGGAAAACAAAAATAACTCAGGGAAACAAAGATAATTCCGGTACTTGAAGATCTATTAATATTAAATCATTTTTTCCATAACCAATATAAATCAAGTTTAGTCATTATTAGAATTTCCATTCCTATAATTAAAAATGATGAAATTTAAGGAAATCTCAGTATGTTGGATAGAATAGAATCCTATCAGTTTCTTTATGTTTAACAAATTCAGCTGTTTCCTTTAAGAATCTTGAAAAGTAATTTATTCCAAATTGAAACAAATCAGCAGTTCTCTTTATGACCTGGATTCAGAAATTGCTGACAAGGGTATTAAAATTAATGAATGATGTTAGAAAAGAAAAATGAAAAGATATTGTAGACAGTAAAATTTTACAAATTCCAGTTTGACCATTTTTTCATAAGCTTTATGGTTGGTAGAAACACATCTAAAATAATTAGTATTGTTGCAGCTAATGAAGTTGCCAACTTTATAGTATTGTCAGACTTCTAAACCCAAAATTGTTAGCATGGAAAAACCATGATTAGAGCAGACCTCCCTGCAAGCTTCTGTTTCACAATGCTTCTCTAATAGTAATCTAATAAAACAGTAGATATTAGTGAATTTGAACTTTTTCTTGGTTGGCTTAAACCAAGAACAAATAGAATTCTTTAAGAATTTAAATTAAAAAAAATTACGATTCAAACCAAAATAGAATTGGAAAAACTATAGCAGCCTTAAAACCAAGTAAATGTATCAATAATCTTAAAAAAATATTACTTAATAGCATGATTATATGTTCCCTATAAGCTGTTTGAAAGAATTGTAGTAACAAGAATTTTGTTCAATTTTGGAGTCATATATATCTCTGTATAGCAGATTGGATTTAGGCCAGGAATAAACTGCTATGAAGTTATTTTAAATGGTCTTTTAAAATAAATTAAAAACTAGTATTACTTTTGTTAATCTAACATCAGCTTATGATTGTGTTTAGAAAAATGATTTTCTTCTTTAAAAAAAAATCTAAATTCTAATGCAGAAAATTCATTAAGTTGACAAATTGCTCTCCGATGGAAATATCAAACTGACTGAACCTTATATATAATAAATACAAAATTTTGCACTACAGGCCATAACTGGATTCAGTTTCATCAATAATTTTCCATATACAGAATTTAGAAGATTCATCTGTGCCTATGACATTGCTTTAATTTCACAAAAGTGATTTTTTTCCAAAAATAGAAAACTGTCTCAATAAGAATATGAAAAGTCTCCTAATCCAACAATGGCAGCAACTTTAATCTAAATAACATAAACCAAGCATCAGATAATCTGCTTCTTTAGTATTTGTTTACTATCTAATTAAGGGCAAGAAACCATCATCAAGATATTATGTTTTGTTTTAGAAATTGAAATGATGACTTTAGAACCATTGATTTTTATGTATTACTTTAATACAGTCTTAACTCATTAGAGTTAAATTCTTTTTTCCCACTATATTATTATCTTAGTTTAACATTCATGTTTTATACCCATATCTGTTTGTAGATATTTAGCATTATTATATCCATAAATGTTTGTGATCTTTACTTGTATTACTTTAATCTGCCTCTGCTAATGCTGGATTATCTACTGTTGTACTACATTATACTATCTCATCCTATCATGAATAAATTTAACATAATTACAATAACTTAATATTATGGTCCTGAGTTTATTAAACTCACATTAGGAATGCATTTACTCCTCATCTTATGCCAATCAGTAACAATTTACTTTATATAATTATTATAATGATAATTCATTATTATTAATTTTGACATTTGAACTCGTTATATTTCTGATTTGGGAATTACACTTTAAATTGTGATTTGCATCTCCCACCCCCCATATGATTTTAAGTTTGCATACAACTTTATTGAGCAAATGAGTTTATCCTCTGTTTTCAGCAGTATATTTCTTTGCATAATTATGATTCCAATATGTTTGGTAGAAAATACTAACACTTGCAGTTAATACTATGTTTAATTTTACATCTTGTGTAGATTTATAGAATGATTTGTTTGTTAAATATAATGTAATTGTAACTTTATTTTAAAATATAATTCTTGTTTTTGATACTTATGTTCACCATGCATTAGAAGATAGTTTATCAAACATTAGATGTTAAAATTTGAAGTGTATTGCTTCAAAATTGTAAATTGATTTATTTTCTACCATTGGAAATATCTGAATATTATTGCATACTGATGTAAGCTTTATTATTAAGTAATATATAATGTAGAGAGCATATCAATAGCTCAAACAAGCTCTTAATTCAATTCATAAATGTGGTAAGAGAAAATATTTAAAATCTCTATCCAGAACATTCCTATCCCCAGACCAATTAGTTTCGAACTTATGGCTCACCTCATTAAGGAGCTTGAACATCCAGACACTAGATCTAAAATATCAACTCAAAACCAGCACTTATTTAATATGTAATATTTAAGTAGAAACTCTGAAATTTTCGGGCATGAAAATGTCTTTAACTCCAGCTATCATTGCCAAGGCATTAAAGCTAAAATTATAATAATCAATAAAGCAAGTCATATGTATTGTGACATTGCTTTTATAAGCTTGTATTTGCAAATATGTAATATAGAGAGTGTACCAATAGCTTAAACAAGCTCTTAATTCATAACTGTGTAAGAGAAAATATTTAAAATCTCTATCCAGAACTTTATTATTAAGATTTTTTTTTTTTTTTAACCTATTGATTAGTTTGCTTAACTAATATAATCTTTTATTAAGTAAAACATTTGTAAAACAAAAAGCAATTATGTGGATAAATATATGCAAAAATTTATACGAGGTAAGCTTAAAATCTGTGAAGTTAGCAATTTTTTGCCTAATGCACTTTCACCTAAGTTATAAAGGTAGTAAAGAATGAAAATAGATAGAGATGAAAGCTATTATAAAAATAATATTTTAGTCTGAAATTAGTTCATACTGAAATCTTATTTTTTTATTTTAATATTTTTATCTTCATTCTTAAATAATGGTATCAATTTCTAAGAATATATATATATATAGGTGAAATGGCCACTTTAGGGTGAAAGTTTCTAATAATCCCGTAAAGAAAAACAGTAAGATATTACTCACTTTGCTTGCTAGTTGCCAAGTTAAGAGGGGTGTTTTAACAGTTTTCCAATTTTATTAACTATTCTAGTTAAGATATCCATTTTATCGTCTCATTTTTAACCATTAATATACTACATATGAAAGTCTTTCTGTTTAATCCAATTTTCCTAGTTTCTTTCCTCTTTACTGCAAGATCTGTCTACTTTTCCATTAAATATCCAAGTCTCATAAGTAATAAGCATTTGAGTATATTTTCTTTTAATCTTTTATGATTAATTTTATCCTATGTGCATTGATATAATTTGATATTTTATAATTATCAATTTCTAATTTTTAATTTAATTCTTTTGAAAAGTCATTAAAAAAATTTAATATGTAATTATATGTTAACTATTTCTATCATCTAACATTAAATATTGAATGTAGAAAAAATTGTAAACTTTATTTAAATTTTCTAATTACATTCAACTGTTAGTAATAGCACACAGTTTATTATATAATACAATGTTTTGAGTGGCATTATTCTCTCTTTCTCAAGTGTTGTTAGCCTTGATCAGTAATAATACTGACATGGGAATTGAACCTGGACCTTTAGATTCTTGAATATTGAATTTTAAGATAATGCTCTAACCAACTAAGTTATTCTATCAAAAGCAACAGCCAGCATAAATTTCATATACTAATCTATGAGAGTTCTGATTTCTCCAGTTTTTCCTAAGAGCAAAGTTAATTGATGGCTTCCAGACTATGTATTGTCACTCTAAGTTGACTTATGGATCATTTGTCATAGTCGTTAAAGCAACTTTTTTGAGTTTTTTTCTTTATACTTTTCCCTCTCTATCCAATATTTATATATTTTCCCAATCGAACATATGTTCATTGATATATGTATGGTCTACTACATTAGACATATCTGTTTACTCTTTTCTAATCATCAGTTTGTTTTCTATCATTTATTTTCAATGGGGCAACTGGTCTCATCAACATACATCCTTCTACATACACATAGATGCTGTTTTGTTTTTCAGCATTTCGAGTTTAGGCTTCATAGATATTAGAATTCCTTATAGTGTGGCATGGCTTTGGAAAGCTGTTCTGATATTATATTGATTACAGACTTACTTTAGTTTGTCTGCTATTCCTGGTATGCATAAGTACACTACAATACCAATAATTTTTTTTTTTTAATACTTCTTTTTGTTATTTAAGATTTTCTTAATGACATCTGGTAGATAACCATTCTTTATGAGAGTTTGTTCTATGTAGATCTCTGAACAAACTTCTTTTGCTCTTTTCCATAGTGATATATGCAAAGTATTTTTGTGTGGGTAAGGTTTTTATGTAAACTAGTTTTGATCTTGTCATGAGGGAGTCTTGTCACCAGATCATCTAAGATTACCAAATTTTGTTCTTGTTCTGATTCTATTGTGAATTTAATTGAAGGTGGACTGTTTGTACAAACATATATGATACTGTGAATAAAGTTATTTTTAGATTTGTGAAAATGCATGCAAACAGTGCTTTGTTATTGTTTACCAAAAAGCTAAGCGCTCTAGACAATTTCTTTGTAAAAAGAAAATAAATATTAATTATGCTAATAAGCTTAACTAATAAAAGTAATTGAGAACAGGAGAGAGATCTTATGAATTGAAAGGAACTGTTGAGTTGATAATAATAATGTCTTTTTCGCAAAGGAAAAATTGTAATATTAATTAAAGCAATACTTGTAAATTAAATACTTAAAATGAAGTTGTCAGTTTAGTAAAATGACAGAATGAAAAGAACTCGGTCGTAATAGTGTTAATGGTTGAAACTATGAGTAAAGGATACTCAAGTATAGATTTTAAGAGTTATTGCAAACTCTGAATTAATGGACTATAATATACATTCACATAGTGTGAGAATGAAGTATTCCCACATATAAATCTTCTAATGTTTGTCCCAAAGTTAAGGGATAATTACTGTTATTACATTATTATTTTTTTATTATTTATTTTATTTTTTTATTAATATTCTTCAGCATAGAGAAATAAACTTGCCAAGCTATATAAAAGTTGTTTTTTCATTAGTTATTTTTATCACTAATACAGCCAGGATTATAATCCCCTGTGAACACATCGAAAGGAATATGTTGTATGCCCAGAATGTTTGTAATAATACTTCTCCCTGTGGCCATACAAGAAATATATTATCAACATAGCCAGGCCAAATTTTAGGTGTATGTGGAATAGTATTTATGGCTGTGGTTTCAAATTCTTCTGTGCAACTATTGCTAGTCATGAGTGAGCCCATAGCCATTACTTGATATTGTTAGATAAAATTCTGTATTGTATTGAAAGTATTGTTAATAGTTCAATTATACTATTAGTAGGAAGAGTTGTTTTGGTTTGGTTTGTAAGTTGTTCTCACTATTTAATCTTTTGTTCAAAATAGATATTGCTTCATCATATGGTACATTTGGAAATAAACTTTCCATATCAAAACTTATTAATACATCAGTTTTTTCTATTTTCATCTGATTAATTCTATAAAGTGCTTACAATCTCTGACAGTGGACTATGTCCTGAAAGCCAAAAGACTAAGAATTTTGAGAAGAAATCTTGATTAAGTTTTAGCAAGGGGAATTTTTAGAACAAACAATAAGTCTCAATGGAGCATGGACTTAATGAGTTTTAAGTAGACAGTAAAGATAAAGAATTTTGCTGAAATATAATGTTAGTTCATTTTTTTCTGCATCACTGAAATGCTTCTGCACTCAGTATCACATTTTTTACTGGTGTACTATGAGGAGTTATTGTATTTTGTTATCATAATCTGTTGTATCTATTACAACCATTGCATTGCTTTTGTCACCAGAGAGAATAATTATAGATTTATCTACTTTAAGAGATGTAATTGCTTTCTTTTCATCATATGAAATAGTTGACCCAGTTTTTGTTGTCTCTTAAGTGTTCTTTTTATTCTCCAGGATAATTCTGCTGCTTCTTGTAAAGGCAATTTTTCAGTGTTTTTTTTTTTAATGTTTGCATTGTCTAATAACGCAATATTAAATGGTGTGATTTTAATCCTTTTTCCAGAACAGAAATTTCAGCACTACTAGATGTTTAAAACAATGATTTTTAATTAATGACGCTGATAGGTTGCTTAGTACAGTAGGACCTTTGATATGCCCATCGAGATTTACAAGTTTTTTCTTTTGACTTTATTTACTGCTTGAGACACTCTTGTGAAGTTTTCATCAGGAAGTTTATTTTTTAGAGAACATTCTACTTTACCAATGGAATGCAAAATTTGATATTTGGAAAACCTTTGAGCATTTATTCTTTCTTTTAGCAGGGCGCTCTCTGAGTAATTTTCTCAGCTCTTTAGAAGGGTATTGGAAGTTTTAATTGCAAATTCTTAGGAACAATTCCTTCAGATTTACAATTATAAAGTTAATTGATTTTTTATTGTAGACAGTTTTAGACATATTTTTTCATAATGTCTAAACTTTGATTGACTGAAAGTTGGTGATGGTGGTATTTTAGTTTTAATTATGTGTTATATTATTTCTATCATCTATAAAGCCTAAACTTGAAATTCTGATGAACAACAATTATCTATGAATTACCATGTGAATGCGGAAGGATATATATTGGTGGTATCAGTCACCCCATTGAAAAGTGATTAAAGAACACAAACTGATGAATAGAAAAAAGAAAGTAAGTGTGTCTAAAGTAGCAGACCATGTGTGTACTATAACGGATGCAATTTTTTTCTCATTTATTTATACATATAACTTATAAATTTATTTTTTAAAATATATTCAATAAACTTGACAATACACCATTACACAAGCAGAGAAGTTAATATACTCAATACTTTATGTATTAACTATTGTAATGGTCAGACCGAGATTGTCTATAAATACACAACCGCGGCCACCTTTCAAGACCCTTACATCCACTCTATAACTGTTAAAGTAAAATACCTCTTTTGTGAATACTTTTACTTATACAGGAGTAAAATCCTGGTCAACATTTAGCCAATTTGACCAGAATATTCTAAGAGATCTTAAAATGCTCATTGCATTTGATTCCATAGCTAGTTCAAATAAAAAAGAAACTTAGGCTCTCAGATAATGCATATTTAATACAAAATATTATAACTGACAATTTGTCTTCATTAAACATTATATAGTATAATAAGGAGAGAGAGAGAGAGAACTCAGACCAAATTAACAATTAAACAACATATTTATTAACAAATCACATCATAACAATAATAATAAAATAAAATGATAAAGTACAAAGTTATCTAACATAGTTAATTCCAATTTAATATAGGTAGTAAGAGTTAATCATTTCTAATTTTAAGAAAGTTTAAAGAAAATGAAAATCTTAGTCTTGTATTTCATTTAAGTCTAGACTTTGAATTATTTTCTTACATTAACCTTATGTTTTGTTATAGCTTTTCAGGAGTGATAACCCTTGACTTCTTGACAGTTTCTGGAGTTTGTAAATGGTCATCTTGAAATCGTTTTCTGATTTCTTTAATGGCTTGTAGCTTCTTCCTGGGCAGCTTATATCTTCATGGCCTTGTTGTTCTGCAGTAGTTTTGGATGGATGATGGGCTGAGGTCTCAGCAATAGCAGGTCATTGATTCTGGTTTCATCTCAAGCTATCAAATATATAGGAACCAGATGATAAAAAACTGAACACCTTTTGCAAGTCTAGTGGGGTGTGGTAATGTTAGTGTCTGCATAAATGGTCATACATCGCTGGAGCACCAAATTAGATGTTCACTATGAAAGAGACCACATAACAAACTTTACAGCAGCAGAATTATTAGAATAATCTCAATAAAACTTCAAAGAGCTTCTAATAATTCAAAGAACTTTTAAGAACTGAAGTAATAAAAATGTATTAGTTTTTATACGTTGACAAACCATTATCTGATTACACTCACATCATTAATCAGTTTCAATCTTCTCTTCTAATTAATTAATGTGTTTTAAATTATAGTATTAATTATCTAATCAATTCGCTGGCTTACTGACTTTCAGTAAATCATAATCCTTTTTTAATTAGATAATCATTTACAAAAATTATTTTAACATTGTATAAATAAAAGTCATTTTACAATTAATTAAATAACTTTACATTCCATTTTTAAGGTATTTTATAATCTGTAGTTTTCTTAAAATAAAGGAAATATCTTTCTTATATTTTGCAATTTACATTTGTTTAAAGAAAAGTTAGGTATCTTTCAAATAGAAAATCTAATTAAATTTTTAAAGCGCTGTTCTTCTGTTTTAAAATCTCTTCATTCTATTTATGATAGCCTTTTCATTAAAAAGCATATATTACTTCTTTTTTCTGAATATTTTTAACATAGCTTTTAAATATTTTATGTAACATGTATATTTACATATCTGTTATAGCACCAATGTCCATATTTTCAATTGGGATAATACAAAAATATTGGATAGACAGGCAAAAGTACAAAGAAGAAAATTCAAAGAAGCTTTTCACATGGTAATGACAAATTACCCATAAGTTTCTAGTGTGATAATGTAGAATGTCTGGAAGCTACTTAATTAACTTTTTTCATAGGAAAAAGTGGAGAAATCAAGAGGATTCATAGATAAGTATATGAAATTTCTACTGATTTTTGTCTTTGGCAGTATAGCTCTGTTGGTTATAGGGTTACCTGAAAATTCAATATTCAGGAACCTAAAGATTTGACTTCGATTCCCATGCTAGATAGGCCAGCAACACCTGAAGAAGGAGATTAATATCACCAGAAACATAATATATATTAAACTGTGTATTACTACTAACTGATGAATCTAATTGGAAAATTTAAAGTTTAAAAATTTTTCTAAAGATATTTAATGTTAGATGATAGAAATAATCCAACATATAATTACAGGTAAAATACCATCACTGCAAATCTTCAGGCAAACACTAAATATTACTCATTTTTAATATTGCTTTGATCTTTATTCTACTTTTTTTATTTTATTTAACAGTTCTCATAACAATATCTTTTATAGTTCTAAAGGGTTTTTGATGAATTCAACTATATCATTTGCAAAATCTGAATCGTTTAAGTCATCTCCATTTATTTTTGCTTCCTTCTTATTTTAGTTCTCAAAAGTTTTTCCCTCAAAATTTAGTGCTGTACAGAGTTTTAAAGAAATGGAATCACTCATTCATATGCATTTATTAATGTTCATCTTTTTAGTATCATTGCTACTAATGTATTTTTCAGAATTTGACAATATCCTAACTACTATTTTGATGGTTATCTGAGGTGATTGAAAAAAGAAATTTATGATCTTTTGATAATTTGTTCTTGTTGACAAGAATAAACTTTTTAAAACTCCATATGAAAATATATTTGATATATTATCATTAGACTTTTTTCAGGATACAAGATCCACTTTCAGATTTTTCTAAACATAGTACTTTTATTAAAGATAACTACAATACTAATTTCAATCTAATTAATAGAAATGCAATGAAAAAAACTTTCATTTTTTAAATATATATATTTGTTTTAAATTTATTTTTAGATCAGATTAGTAAAAAGGACCAAGAAATTGCAGAATTAAAAACTAAGATAGCTGAAGTCATGGCAGTCTTTCCTCCCACAAGTTATCCTGCTACAACTATGGAATCTGGTATTAATCCCCTGTACTCACCTAAATTCATCGCCTCAGTTAATTCGGAAGATAAAGTCACCTCATCAAAACTTGACCCTAATGCCTCTATCTACACACCCAAGGGAAACTGACCAATTAAAGTTCATTAAACTGGAGGAACCTTTTACTTGTAATTCCTAGCTGTTCCATAAAAATACAAAAATTAGTCAGCCTTATCAAATTTAAAGTCTTCTATTTTAAATTAAAAAACAAAAGAAAAATATAATAAATGATTTGCCAATGATAAAGATTAAATTTTTTATTTTAGCTAATATTCATCCAATTTTTATTTGTCAGAAATATCATTATTTAAAAGGTCACTATTTCTTTGTGTACATAAGAAATGCATACATACTCTATAAATTAAAAACATCTAATTTGAATTATGACCATTTCAGTTTATCATAAATGTATATTTTTATACTATCTTCCTCATATATAATTTGGTGCTATTGGATCTTAATGAGAATTACATTGCAGTCAATAGTTGATTATTTTCATGGAACAGCAAATTGTTTTCTCTTATTTTTATTAGTTATAAAATTGTTAAAACTTTATTTTTTTTTAATCAGCCATGGCCTTTTTTACTTTGATGTTCTGTAATTTGGTTTCTCACTCTTTCTTTATTCTATCACTTATCTTTTATCCTCTTTTTTTTTTTGACATTGAGATTGTTATTCAAAATTTTTATTGAGGTAATATCTAAGAAAGTTATTTAAAATCATCCTGGTACAATATACACATAATTTTTTTTTTTTCATATAAATATGCTTATTTAAAATAAATAAAAATGACATTAAACTTTTTTTAAATTGTATATATATATTAATTGGAAAGGGACCAATTTTTTTTCCGATGACATTCCTTTCTTACATTTTTCTTTTATGAATGTTGTTACTAATTTACAATATATTGAACCATGGCTAAAGTAGAAAAATTCATCTCAATCTTATTAGTATTGGCTAAAGTCTACTTAATTTATATAAATACTTAGCTTTTACATTTTGAAAGCTCTAATTTTTTTAAATTGATTTTTTTTCCCTCCATTTTGTATTGCAAATAAACACATCTTCAGTCTCCCCAGTTTTGTCTTCAGAGATGTGATTTTTTTTTTTTTTTGTTTGTTTGTTTTTTCATCATTCTGTTCATTCAAAGAGACATATAACAGTGAATTGTTTGGGTTTTTTTTTGGTTTTTTTTTTAAAAAAAATGAAAAAAAAAAACTTAAGATGTCATTTTTTATTTTTAAACCATTTATAAAATTTATCATGTACTTAATAGTATTTATTTTAATAGATATATATATTTTTTCATATTGTCTGTTTTGAGTTGTGTGTAACCTATTGTTGCATTGTTTTACTCCCTAATTCTGATAGGGTATTTTGATGTTACCAAAATTGCTTCATTTTTGCAATTGAAGACCAAATTTGGGGAAACTAAAATTCTTGAAATTCTTTTTACATTCTATTTGTTTTTATCTTACATTTATGATATGATCATTTTTAATTTTTTTTTTTTTTTTGGCAAAGAAATGTTATAGTGGTTAACATTTTCTCTTTCCCTATGTATTCTTTCTGTATTTTTTTTAATTTGTGTAATAGAAATTGAAATATATAATACATTTTAATTTTTTTAAAAATTAAAGTAAGAATATAGGGATATATATTTACATACCAAAGATTTATTCAATCTGGTCTTTACTCATTCTTTGTCTGCCTTTAATTTTAATTTTGACCAGTGTATATTTTAATAGGAATTTTTTTTTTTTTTTTGGCTGCAAAGTTATAGTTTTGACCGCTTATTATTTCTTTAATATATGATTTCCTTTCTTCATTTTTGTAAATTTGAATACATTATCTATATTCTCCTTGTTTATATTTGATGAATGAATGAAAGAAGAATGTTGAATTGGAGACTTATAAAAACATTGTTTTTTCCTCCCATTACTAGTAAATGGTCTCCTCCAATAATTTTTTTTTTTTTTTTCCTTTAAAAAAAAAAAGGAGCTTTACTTTTCCTAAGATATTTCAGTGTCTTATGCTTTTTAGTGTTTCCTAGTTGTGTGTTCTTGAGTAGATGTGACTCAACCAAAAGGTGATTCCCTTCCTTCATATTCTCTTCACATCATTTCTTTTTAAACGTTCTCTCAAGTGCTCAGTTGTGGACTACTGATGAATAAAGACGCTTGGTCTTTCTGAATTTAGCATATCTTGTGTCTGTCTTTTTTTAAAAATAGATTAATAATGCACACACAACACTGATGTTTGGAGAATTGTGAGTTGATTTTTGCATCCTTAATTTTATATTGTCCTTAAAAATCAAAACTTAAATTATATAGTTATTTTTATAATGATATAAGAGAAAATAAGAAATTTGAAGAATTAAGAAATTATAAAAATGTATAGGAGAAGAAAGAAAATATTGAAAAATTAAATTTTTTCATGTATATTTTATAATTTGTCTAAATCTCATTGAGCCAATACTTGATATTTGATAAAGAAAAACTTCATAGCATCATTTTTTTAAAATCTCATTTAAAATTGCATCACAGAATTCATATATTTACATAAAAAAAAGATATAATAGTGACATGATTCATAAATAGCAATCCAATACAAGAATATTTTTGTCTGACCCTTGTTTTTCTGTAATGCAATTTAATTTAAAATGCATCCAAAATTTTTCCTTAATAATTGCAGATTATTTTTATGATAGAAATCATTCTATTGGTTAAAAGCTTGAAGTAACAGCAAGAAACACAAATGATTTTATTAAGATTTGAATGCTTCTGATGAGTACCAACAATTCTTCTGACTAATTAACATATTAAAAAATGGATGCAAAAGGATTTTTTGATGGTACTAAGATTTACGAGACATGAATAGTTTGTAATATAAGAAAAGTATGTTGACCTTTTTTTTTTTTGCAAAATCATACAATTTTATTTTCATCTTTTAGCAATAAACTTTTCTAAATGTGCATGATATTTTTTTATCATTTTTAAGGACCTGTAATGGTTGCCAGTAATTCATTATAATAATGAATTGATCAACATAGTTTTATTACAGTGTGTGATTTTCTCTGAACAAATTAACTGTTTTATACAAGTATTCCTATATTTATACATATGTAATTATGGTGGGGGGGGGGGTTATATCAATATATAGATTCTAATAGAATGTCCAATAAGAAATTGGTAAATATATTACATTGAAAGCAGTGAGTACTATAATAGTTTTTATATCAGGAGGTGATAACACCTGTTATTTTAATCAGATTCTGGATAATAGATATCAGTATATATAATTAATTACAGATTTCAGTTGTTGAAATGGCTTTTGTATTCAGTGAAATGATATTAGTGAGCAGCTTGCTGTTTTATGAGGACAAAGGATAATATAAGGAAATGTTTTCTAGTTTTTGATGAAAAAATTTTATCATATCAATAAAGAGATCTGCACAATTGATTGAGATAACAGATTTTTTTCCCCCATGGTATTGGTAAAACAGCAGGGCAAGTGTATCAATGCAATAAAGATTGTATCAAAAAAGAAATTTTTTTTTTTTTTTAAAAAATCATGTCTTACTTGTTTTATAATCAGTAAATAAGCTAGTTGTCTTTATTAATAACAAGATTATAAATAATCAGTGATATAATATTTTAAAAACATTACATTCTATTACAGTAATTAAATCTATAATATCTTCTCCTATTAAACAAATTTATAATGTATATTATTTATATAGATAACACCAATTTTAAATAGAAATACAAACTAGGAACTTAGCTTTTATAGTTTTTCAGGTGATTATTATATATTGGTGATTATTTATTTTGTCTTGCGTTGTTAGCCGAGAGGTATCGCAGCCGCCATGCAAGCAAGTAGTTGGTTGCAGACGGGTGTGGGTTCGCGTCCCGGCAGATGCTATGACATAGGAAAAAAAAAAAAAAAATTCTGAGCTTACTTGGAAGAAAGAAAAGCAATTAATATTTTGTACTTGAACAATCTGACTTAATGGGTAAAGCAATATTTTTTAATGTGTGTTGCATAATATTTTAAAAACAGCTTATAAAGAAGTTATATATTTTATCACCATCTACATTTAACTTTAAAAAAAATGTAAATCAATTTAAATATTTTGGTAGCTTTTTAGATGGAAAGAGGTTTGGATATTAAGTCAAAATTCAGAATCCAACTTAATTATTATATATGATGCTGTTATTTTGGTCAAGATAGTGTATGGAAATGACATATGGATTCCTTATTAATGTAACATAAAGGCATTGGAAATTTTATATTTTTTAAAAATGCTAAAAATACATTGGTAAGATTATAAGAACTATTTTCTATATTTGTCAGATCTGATAACAGAATATATTATTGTAAAGGTATATTACTGAGCTTGTGAATTGGACAAATACTAACAAACTTCATTTAAGGTGTTTTATGGTGGATTTTATAGGAGAGACAATTTCTATTTACATTATAAATTATTATCTCAAAGAAGTTCTGTAAAGAGATGCAATATTGATTGCTCTCATTGAGAGAATGGAGAAGATACAGTTAGTCAAAATGCTAAAATCTTTCAAGAAGTAAAGTTTGCTGTGAAAATTAAAATTCATCAAGACAAAACATCATAAAAACAAATTAAAGGATTAATCATTAGATGGTATTTGTGGACACATTTAGAAATACTCTTTTTTAATTATTTTTTTTCATTTCTTAGAGTGGACATACATATTTAAGTAAAACGATATAATCTTTAATTTTTTATATACATATAATTTTTGTAAATTATCATTAATATAAAATATGTTTGCTCATACGCACACACAACATCAGGATTTATAAATGATGAATTGATAAAGTTACATTTTCTTTGAATTATTGTATAAATAATTGGTTTGGGATTTTTTTCTTTAAATTTTTAATGTTGATATAAAAATTATAGCTATCATAAAGTTTATTGAAAAAAATATGTGCCAAAATAAAGTTAACTGAATATTAGAAAGATGATGTTAAATTTTATACAATGAGTAAATATTCATTATCAATAGTATTCTGTCAAATGGACAGGTGTAGAGAATAGTCATATCATCAATTCATCCATTGTTCTTTTCCTTGCCCAG
Source organism: Epiperipatus broadwayi (assembly GCA_028023455.1). Taxonomy (NCBI): domain Eukaryota; kingdom Metazoa; phylum Onychophora; class Udeonychophora; order Euonychophora; family Peripatidae; genus Epiperipatus; species Epiperipatus broadwayi. The sequence continues at coordinate 1,650,078 of JAQFVV010012629.1, forward strand.
TTCTTCAATTCCATGTAACTTTTCCCATCTTTTATGTTACCCAACAATGTCAGTCTCTTCTGTCCTTTCTTCTAGTCATCATTCCCTTCAAAACATCTTTCATTAAACTATAATTTGTTCATAACATATGTCCAATCCAGTTCCTCAGTCAATCTTTTTTCATTTACTCTTTTCAAAGCTTCTTCATTTGTTATTTTATTCATCCAACTGATTTTTTTCATTTTTATCCTTGCCCACATTTCAAAGGCTTCTAATCAGTTCCTAATTTTACTACTCATTGCCCATGTTTCACAATATACATTAGTGCCTTCATACATTGCATTTAATTTTTTTCTTAATTCTCTTTTCAAAAGTTAATAAAATATATTTGTCTTAATAAATGCCCCCTTTGCCAATGTTATTCTTTTAAATTCACTTCTTCCATCCTCGCTCAACCAACTATCTAAATCCATTTACATGTTGAATTATATTATCACTAATTTTAATTTGCAGTCTTTTTGCATTTCTCCTTATCCATAAACACTTAAGTCTTCTCAACGTTAATCTTCACACCATATTCTATACATTCTTCCAATTTATTCAATATATTCTGAAGATACTTTTCATTTTCAACTATAAGAGTCCTATCATCCGTAAATCCTACATTTTATTACTCTACCTCTAACATTTGTTCCTCTATAGTCTAAATAATTATTTAGCAAGTCTTCTAAATATTAACGATAACAGTTAACATACTGCATCATTACCTAACATAACTTTCTATATTCACTTCATCAGTCTCATTACTTGGTGATTTAATTCTTATGTTCTGTCTGGTACACATTTTCCAAATCAATCTCTTTAAAATACCCCTTTATCTTTTAAGATGGACATAGGTTTATTTCAGACTACTTTATCAAATGCTTTTTCCAAATCCACAAAACATACACCAATTCCTTTATCTTCTTAATAATATTAATAAAACCTTTTTAAGTGATTTGTAAGTATTATAACATCTGAAATTTGGTTTAACACCAGCTAAATATTTACAATTTTAACAAATTTGATATATTTTTTAACATTTTATTTTAATATAAATTCTATATTTTCAAATATCTTATTTTACAACTGCAATCATTTGATATAAAAATTCTAAATATTTCATCATTATAACATGAAAAAAAAAATTTTTCCTCCATCAACAGCTATACTTTGTAAGAATACAACATAAACATTTTCGTATATTAAGAAATTTTGTTTTATTTACTTATTAGGAAAAAAAATTTCATCATTAAAAGTTATGGGGGGGGGGGTGTAAATTGGAGGATAAAAGAATATTAAAATGTCAGATCATTAATATAGGAATTAAAGCCATAAAAAAATTATGAAATACTTGGATTTGCTGAATATATGGCATACATCCAAGATGCATTCGAATAAGAATTGGGAAATGAACTAAGGTGTATGAAATATGTAATAATTGTAAGGGATTGCATAAGCCGATAATTTTTGACAAAAAGAAAAGAAACAATAAAAACCTTGCAAAGTTCAAGAAAAATGTATGTTACAATCTATTTTTAAAGTAAATAGGAAAAATAAAATTATTGGTTTACTAGAGTGAATAAATATAAACTAAGATTTTTTTTTTTGGAAAAAAAGTTGGTGTTAGAGTCTATATGCAGAATATTATTCTGCTATTGTTAGCTTAACACAAAAATTAAAACAAGATTATTTTTTGACATGAGAAAGACAAAATATTTTTATACTATTACAACCCATTGTTCCAATTCTCGTGTACAACAGCCTAATTATGAAATCAAACATTAGCAGAAATGCAAATAATTGAAGAAGACTAGATTATCCTTTTAAACATTAGATATTACAGCGGTTTATTTTTTACTTCTGGTGCTTAAATTCACTTGCAGTCTTCAGAACTAAAATTAATCATGTATTAAATTAGTTATTCATATGTACATGCACAAAAATAATTTAATAATTATTTATCTACATATCTATACTCAGTTTATATTATTATATAATATTTAATTTATAACATAGATAAGTATCATTATTATCATTATCAATCCACTGCAGGATGAAGGTCTCTCCAAGTTTAATCCATCTTCTCCGATCTTTAGCTTCTCTTCTCCACATCACTCCTGCACACTTTCCTATTTCATCCATCCATCTCACATGTGGTCTCTTTCTGGGTCTTTTACAATCTCTTGGAATCCAGTTTAAAATTTCAATTGTCCATCTATTATCATCTCTTCTAACAATATGTCCAGCCCAACTCCACTTCAATCTTTTAATTTTTTCAATGAGGTCAGTAACACCTGTTTGTTCTCTTACCCATACATTACGTTTTCGATCTCTTCATATTACTCCCAGCATCATCTCTCCATACTTCTTTGAGTGGTCTGAAGTCTCTGAATTGCTCTTCTATTAAGTGTCCAAGTCTCAGATCCATAAGTAAGAACTGGTAAAACACATTTGTTAAAAACCTTCCTTTTCAAACACATAGGCATATTTCCTTTTAGTATCAAGTTATTTCTACCAAAAGCACTCCAACCAAGTTTAATTCTATGATTAATTTCCTCCATTATGTTTCCATCTGTATTAATAATCTGACCAAGGTATTTGTAACTGTTTTCTTCTAATTCATCATAATCAATCTTTATTTTCATATTTTGAGCAAATCGATTAAACATTACTTTAGTCTTTTTAACATTTATCTTTAGTCCTACTTTCATCTGATAATTCCTGCAACATTTCCTGCAGATCTGAAGTATATACTTTCTTATATATACATAAATAAATTGAATGTGTAACTTCATAAGTAATGCAAATTTAAAAACCAGAATTTCAACGACTAGCCGACTAGAAATTATAGCTTTTTTTTTTTTTGGTGCATTAAACATACAGACTTCAAAAATCAATATTATAACTATTAACTCATTGAATATTATAATGGGAGTATTTTGAACATATTTAAAATAAAGACAGAATTTATATGTACACTTTTAATGATATATCCACTCTAGCAACTAATTTATATTTGGACAGATATCCATATCTATTAATTCCCAAATTGGATTTTTTTTTTTAGAAATATATGGTTCAATAAAATTATTCCTTTGATCTTAAGAATATTTTGTTTCAATATATAAAAATAGAGATATGGAAAAGATTATAATAACATGAAATATCACTACTATTATCCACTACAGCAAAAATATAATTACAGATGGTTTTTCCAAGACTAATTTTAGAGAATCAAGAAGCACTAGAGAGATAGTTTTTGTTACCAGGCAAATGCAAGAAAAATGTTACAATCAAGGATGTGATTGATTTGAAAAAAATTGATTATCATGGAAATTTCTTCCTAATTTTAACCTTCTGCATAATGATATACTGGTGATGGAAAATCTGAAGCATTTAATAAGAAAACTAATGCAAACAGGTATAGATTAACTCTACCATTTGCAATTTTAGAACTATTTTGAACTAGTAGCTTCATGGAATTGGAATCCAAAGAAAAATAACATTTTTTAAAACCAATTTGCTGATGATTTTACTTGGTTCAAGTTTCACTAAACCACTCTCTCTATAGAAACATTAATTAAATGGATAATCTTTACTCTAATGAATGATTCATAAAAATTAATATACTTTCATTAACTTTATAATGTTTTGAATAAATCTATAAAGACTTTAGACAGTGTTTTATCAATTTCAGAATGTGTATTAACTAAATGATATTTAAACCATTACTGCATTTAACTAGTTAAGAGATAAAGCATTTTGTAATAACTTAAAGAATCTTATAATTTAGTTCTTGATAAGACTATTTTCAATATAACAAAAGCACTGGGAAAATTTTTATTTGCTCTTTATATTTTATAACTAGAAATAAAATTAATCAGTAGATTATTCGACTTATTGGATATAATGGTACTGAATCTATTATAAGGACATATCTTTCATTGGTATTGTGCATACAAAGTGAATGTTTCATAACAGACTGCATATATCTAATATTAAGTACTGCCATATTAATATATAAATAAAACAAAAATCATATAACATTACAACACTATCCAAAATATTAAAATTCTTATACGATCAGGTTTTCATCAAACAAATAAACTTTTTCAAGTGAAATTCAACATATATATATATAACAAAATAGCCCTTCCCATCATTCACTTCAAAAACCAACATTTAAGAACAAAAGACATTTTCATGAGGTTGATGGCCTCAGATTCACAAAAATTTTATCATCAGAGTAAAAGAAACTTATAAAAATTTCTTGAATCTAATGCCATCAATCTCATGAAGATGACTTTTGATGTTAAAGAAAGTTGGTTTTTGAACTGAATGATGGAAATGCTCTTTTGTTGTTTGTATCTTCTTGAATTTCACTTGAAAAAGTTTATTTGTTAATAGATGAAACCATGGATGTGGAAGAATTTTACTTTAAAAAAATGTTTGTGCTAGTATCGTAATGTTATATAATTTTTCTACTATATCTTATGGTAAACTTGAGTATGGTTTTCATTGTAAAGATTATCTCAAGGACATGGAATATTGATTGCTGTTTTGGTGAGTATATAGCTGAGAAAAGAATATGGTAAACTACAGCTAAAGTATCTTAGAAAGAAATGTTATTGCACAGACTTGGTTGAATCAAGATTGTCTTTGTAATCATTACCTTAAACTTTCTAACTTGTTTTTAAAAGTGACTACCAATAAATTCATTAAAAGTATTAATTGTACAATATTAAAATATTTTTATTACTTTAAAAATAATATTATCAACTGCAATCTACTTGTATATATTTTACCATGAGTGATGTAAGAATATATACAGTGCAATTCTAATATATCTGAAAATAAGGGTCATCCATATTTATTAAATATAATAAATGATATGTTTGAATGATACAAGTTTATCTTACATTGCCTATATGTCCCAAAATTTAGAGTTCATATCACATATTAATTATTTAAAAAAATAAATATTGCAACAGAAGAATAAATTTACCAACTTTTATTTAATGAGAGGGATTTGAACCCAGACTTTCAAGCTCCTTTTAGTCATCCATTCCATCTTATAAAACTAATATGACCACATACATGCATAAATAATCTCCAATATACATATTTCATGCTGAACCAGCACTCATCAGTTGGTCTGTATCATCATTTCCCACACCTATATAATCAATGCTTGGTTTATATATTAAGATAGCAAATCTTCAAACTTTAATGCTTCAATCTTCTACACTCTTCAGCCGTCCATATTCAAAGCCCTTGTTTGCTAATTTTCTTCTCATACCCATGTTATCTATATGCTAACCTTTCCTTAAACTCATTTAAATATACAAGTGGGATGGGCAGAATACAGGCTGAATATGTAATATTTAAATTAAGTATAGTGTATATACTTTTAAGCTAGATGTAATTAGAGGGGATTTGAACCCAGAGTTTCATAATCCCTTTAGTCATCTACTCCACCTTATACAACTGATGCACATGACCACATACATGTGAAAAAGATAAATGGTCTCCATTGTACATATTTTGTGCTGAACCAACACTCATCAGATGGTCCAGATCATCATCTCACATCTAATCATTTATCTTTTTTGCATGTATGTGATCATGTGTATCAATTGTATAAGATGGAGTGGATGACTAAATGGAGCTTGAAAGTCTGGGTTCAAATCCTGTCTAATTACATCTAGCTTAAAAATATATGTTACACTTGTATTTAAATATTACAAGTATTTTATTGCAAGATTATTTTTATTTAATTTATACAGAAAATTTAAGATGGGATATAAAAGTACTTGTGAAGCAAAGTTATATGGTGGCAGATTATTGGCTTCTATATGTGTGGTGAACAATCTGTGGGTCATTATTTCTTGATAGATAACAGATTTGGGGGGAGGGGAGGAGTTGTAGAATTTCTCAAATTCATTTTATTTTTATATTAATCTAGCAGTAATTATGTTTGGGAAATATCACAATTTGTTCCATCACAAAACAAAAGCATCCAGATTAATTTAAGCTGGCAATATCAGTGAAATTCATTCTGAAAAAAAAATTAACAAAATTGTTACATTATAGATGACATATTTCTTAATATTCTTTGATTAGACAAAAAGTTTTGGAAAATATATAAAAAGGCATAGTGATTAGAAATAGGGTGAATACCACTGTGCTAAATTAACACATTCCTCAATTTTTTATATTCTAAAATAGAATAATCAGATTTATTTATTAAATGTAAATTTTAACATAGATTTAGATTATCAAATCATCATCATTTTAAAAACTCAAAAATATAATTAGAAATAGACTTTTAAATTTAGAAATTATCCCATGAAAATAGCCTTTTTAACCCTTAACACTATTCTGATATTGATTACTATTAATTTATTTAGATAAAATTCAATAGTTTACTGGTTTTGATTAAATAAATTTCACATTATTTATGTGACTGTATTTTATCCTAAAATTGCAGAATAAAGAAACTTCTGTTTCATTCCTATATTTTAACTAAACATCTTAATCTAATTTCTTCATGATGTTTGATAATAGTTAAACTGTATTTAAAAAAATCATATGCTAAATTATACCCTAATATAATCCACTTGGCCGGGGGGGAGCATAAATAGTCATGGTATACCTCTCTGTAATAAAACAATATCAAATGTTGAAAGATTATGGAAAATTAGTGTTTTATTTACTTTCTATCTTGAAAATTCTTGATATTAATTTACTAATGAATAATTGGCTGTGTGTAGAATGGCCTACTTAGGAAAAACATCCTAAGTTTAGCTGGTTTTAATCTTGTCACAAGCTAAAGGGCTTATCCCTATTTATTACATAATTATTTGAATATAGTACTGAATTTTAAATGCTTTATTTAGATTATGATTATAAACAACAGGTTTGTCGCATAAATATGAGATATCCTTGTGCAAATTAAATTCCAACTCCCTCGGTTTCATAAAATGAAATTTGTAAATTAAAACAAGATAAATTCTCTAAAATTTTATTCAACAAAAAAAATCAGAAACAGTAGAATACTAAAAAATTATTTACACTTTTACCTTTTTAAATATTAATTGTCCATGCAGTAAATAATGATAAGGTGATTCTGAAAACATGTGACCAGATTCATTTTTAGGAAAATCCTTATTAACTATCTTTATCTGATTATACATATATAATCTTAATCCCATCTTAAGGCAGGCTAATTTGAAATAAAGACAGCAGAACTGGATTTCTTAACCATGTGGGGTGTTTTAATATTTGATATATGTAAGCAATTTTTCTAGTTTACTTACCTCTACAATCTATGCAGCCCCTTTGGCTTTACTAAAAACATAATAAGGTCAGCATAACCTATAGAGATCCTATTCCAGGAACCAATTCTCTGTAATCTGACATCCATCTTCCACTGATTTGCCTCAAAAGTACCTACCATCATGAAAAGGAAAGCTGAGTCCATTTTCTTTAGATATTGTCTCCATTATCTTTTCTAGAGTAATTGTTATGATGGTAGCAGTAAATCGGTCAACATTAACTGGCATGTCAATTAGTTTGTTAAAAATAATTCCTTTGTTTCAAAATCCATTAGTTACTTTTATTTTAATTCAGAATTTTCAGGCATAACTTGTTTGCATTTTCTATTAACAGTTATATATATATTCAGTAATAACATTAAATTTTTTTATTGCGTTCTTTTTTTCTTCTATTGATAAATTCCAATCAGAAAATATTCGAAAAGACTACAACAACTTCATACATGTGAATTCTTCGAGATAGTTCTGCCTTGGTGTTATCATATATGACATAAAATGAATTAATCATGAAATTTTCTCTTGTAAATTCATGACCAACTTTTTTGTTTTTATCAAAATACCTTTTTTTCTCTTGTTATCTGCAAGTTTGTCTATCTTCCACATTAAATGATAAATCAGTTGCCTCTTTTTCAAATTCTTCTCTGAAATTATTGATAAAATTTTCTAATGACTTCAGTAGGATAAATCCTTTCCATAGTTTGCACTCCACTGACTGCAGTGATTTACTAATAGTATTTCAAATCACTGTCATTAGGGTGGTTTTATATTTGTCCATTTTCTCAGAAATGGAGTCATCTCCACTATGGTAACTTTTTTCTTCTTCTGAATTATAAATTTCAGTTAAAACCTCTCTTACATTGGTGAAACCAAGTTTTATAGCTAATATAGCATCTGCTCTTGCTGACCATCTTGTATTTAAAAACTCTTTTCACTCTGATGGAATGTTTATACATTTCTGGTTAAAATTATCCAGCAATGGGTTGACACAGAAAAAAATGTATATAAATTCTACACAAACATAAAATACTCAATTGCAGTGTTACAACTTCTGCAGCGAAATTTCCAATTAAATTTAAGGAATGATTAGCACAGAGAATAAAACTGCACTTGGACTATGTTTTTTAATACATGCTTGCAAACCAAACCTAAGTACTTCTCTGACATATTAGAAGCATTATCAAATGATTGTCCTCCACAATATTCACTCCTAATTTTATTAAATTTTGCAAAACTTCTTGTGTAGTTTATCTATGGAAATGAATTCCGCAAATCTTTCCATTATAATACCACAGGATGAAACATATCACAAAAGTTAGTTGATCGACATGCAAAACATCGGGAGTGGAATCAACAATTATAATAAGTCGCAGATTTGATTTCTTCAATTATCTCCGCTCTTACTTGATTTCCAATAAGACCTACAAATAATATGACATAAATAGTATATATTTCCTCATCCTTGGTTGGCATATTCAAAAACTCATCATATTCACTTAGATATTCCAAACAGGTTAAATAATTCCCTTTCCTATTGGAATCTTTGCTTTCATCATGACCCCTAATCCTAAGTGACTCAACAATTTTATTGTTGATACAATTCTTTTCAATACTTCTCTCCAGTAACATTCTTCTTTTCCTATAATAGTTGAGTAACAATTCCATTGAATTTTGTTAATCTTTTATACATAGTATACCTGGCTGACAGGTGTTCTTTTGAAACTTTGTGGTCTGATAAAATAAGTTATTGATCTCCAATTTTGTAAACCAGTTATTAATTTACACTTTATTGTTGAAAAGAGTGTGCAAGAGTAGCAGTAAACACTTATTCTTGTTTCTGAAAATATCAGCCAATTTGTCTTTTCCATATTCCCATTTATTTCTGTAGAAATGATCATAAGAAAGTCCTCTATAATACACTTTATCTCTGTCGTTATACACTGATTTTAAATTCTCTATACTCCCAATATTTTTTAGTTTGTTATTAAGAATATGATCAATAATAGCATCTGTTAATATTTGGCCATAAAGCTATATTATTTATTACTTTGATGTCTATCTTTCTGGACTATCTCTACCTTCTGCATTTTTTCAATCCATTTTTTCAGTAGCAAATTCAACCACTTTATTCTCAACTTGTTAAGTTTCTAACATAGGCAATTCAGAATTATCTGATGTTGATGGCAACTCTGTATTAACTTTTAAAAAATTATGCAATGAATTTCTTTGACTTTCAGCACTTTCCAGGGGCTTTTAAAACTTTTTTGCCCCACTTTGATGTCTCTTCATTTTTTTACTGTGAAGAATTTTTTTTTTTTTTTTTGGCATATAGTTTAGAAGTTTTTAGCATCACAAACAATGCCTACTAAAAGTATTTTTTTAATGATAATGTTATTAAGATGTTAACAAAGAAAATTCATTTTTATTTGTCTCCAATCAAATTATAATTTAGAAAAACCCCTCTGGAGATAAATCAGCTTCAGGGAAACAGCAAAATTTATGTATGATAATTTTTTTCAAAAGCAGACTATTTAAATCAAATTATTATTTTGGGAGGGGTTGAATTTTTTTGAGCAATTAAATATATATATACTGAACCGCCCACCTTTTTTTTTATAGTAATAAAAATAGAAATATATTTTCGTTCTTCCCTCATTAACAAACTATCCTATCTCTGAAGATTTCTGGTCCCTCAGGTGGAGTGAGCAATATCATCGGCAGCAAGCTACCAATAACATAAACACTCGGTTACTAAATTAAAACACTGGCCAACCAAACACTATTTATTTTAAGGAGATCCCTTTAGGTGCCAGTTAATCACGGAGTAATTAACATGTTTGCTCGATCAGCAATGAATCTAGTACCTGAAATTCCAGCTAGCTCATCAAATTGTAACTGTCTTGAAAATCTCCGCCCACTCAAATTCTATTTCTTAATAATAAAAATTTATTTACCGCACAATAAAACTTTGGCATCATTCAAAAAAATCCTTATTTCAAAAGATATTCCCTACTCTTTTAGTTTCAACTTAAATCATTTTTCAATAACAATTATATATTTCAATCCCCGCTCTATTTCTGTAAATTAAACATATTACCTCATAATAAATATGTACAATCGTTCTATTAACATAAATATTTTAACAACAGTTTAAATCTCGCTCTTTTTTCTTAAAATAATCACTTTGTCTCATAATACAACCATGCACACTCTTTTCATTTGAATAAACATTTTAATACATTTGAAATAAAATAAAAAATACAGAACACATCTAATTAAAAATCGCACATACACACAATAATTCTGAATAAAAGTTGGGCAATGGAACCAATATAATTGATACCCTGAAGATACTAGTTTGTAAAAGTTAAAAGTTTTTATTTACTTATCTATCATGGCTTAAAGATCAAGAATTGAAGAATAAGAAAAATGAAATGTTACCTAGGATTTGAATTTGATTTGACGCGAGTATGACAAAATGTAGCTTCTGTAGAATGTTGGTTCCAACCGGTTAGTGCTAACTCTTCATAGACCTTTCTTAATTTGTGATGTTATATGACACTTGTGGATCTCAGCATGGACACTCTGCTATTCCTTAGACTTCACTCGAACATGGTTTGTCCTTCAAACTGTCTGCTGATGGTGTTGCAGAGAAGGCTTCGGCCGGCTGCACGATACGTTGGGTTCAGCAATGCATCATTTTATTCGAATAGTAGCTTCTGTAATTTTCTTTTGATTCTCCAGTTCTAAATTTTTTTTTAATAATTTTCTTTTTTTGATTAATAAATTTTGATTAATTTTCTTTGATTAGATTAACAATACAAAGTTTGCTTCTTTTATATCCGGCGCTTCTTATCTTGCGGATTCATCGTGCATTCAGTTTCACTCCGATTAGACTTCTGTTTCTTTTATTTAAAGTCTCTGATTCTTTCCATTGGTCGTTGGTTTAAGTGAAGATCAATTTTTAGTTTCTTTGTTAATTTCTTAGCCATTTAATTGGATTCCTTTTGTTTTATTACATTAGCTCTCCATTGTCCTTTAAAATTCCTTTCCTTTATTCAAAATCTACTTATACATGCACACATTCAATCCTTTTATTATAAGACAAAATGAACTCCCTCTCTTTTTTAATACTACTTTTTTTTTTATTAAAAAAAGCAATATTAAATAATTTTTTTATTTCAATTCCTTCTTTTTTCTTTTATTTCTAAAATATTACCCTCCTTTTACAATCGTTTATTTCCTTTCTTTAACAATAAACCCCCCTATCCTAATCTTTTGTTCTAAACTTTTAAAACTTTTATTTTACTTTGATTTTTAAAATGAAATTTCTTAAATATTTTTACTCTTAAAAATACTAAAACATTCGGTCACAATGTACCTTGGTACAATACTTAATTTGGGTCTATTTATGCTATAGTAATTTCACTCCCTGAAGTCCAGTCAAAAATTAGAATCCCGCCAAAACTCAAATAAATTCCCTTCAAAAACTTAAATCATACCACATTATAGGAGGGTGATTGTATACAAAAAAACACAATTTTCCTTGAATCCTAATGAAAAGACATTTTAAAACCTCAAGTTAGTATTCTGGTGCCCTACATAGCTGCTTGAGTGAATATTAACAAAAATCAGTCAATGCTTTTGGATGACAGCATCAATAGTTTATGCTTTTTAAAAACCTATTTTTTAAAACAAAAATAATATTTAAATAATTTGTATTATTTCTTTTATTTTTTGTTTTGTCAATTTTTTGAAAAATGAATTAAAGAATGTTTTTGTTTTTTACTTATGTTTTTCTTATTTTGTTTATGAATTTAAACTTTGTTAAATTTAATAAAGTAAGACTTCTTTTGAATACTGAAAATACCAATATTTCCATTTTAGGTATTGAGATATTCTTTAAAATGTAAACAGGGACTATCCTATGAAAACCATGTTCAACGTTTCTACAAAATATTTTTTTTAGGAAGTTTGGTATTGTTCATTCATTTTATACATTCATTCCAATGAAGATATACATTTACTGTAATGAATTTTACAGTATAACATTCAATAAGTTGAAGAATATATTCATTGATTTTATTATGATGTCTTTATATTTTTAAAATTTTGCAAAATGTCACTAAATGAAATTGTTATAATATTTCATAATTATACAATAATTAGTATACTGCTAATTTAGATGCAATTTTTATTTCATTGTGACGAAATATCTTCCAACTTGTTAAAAATAAGTTCAGCACATTAGAGTTTGTGCAGCATCTTTACATTGCAATCTATCTTTCTACCTAAAAAATTACCAACATATTTCAATTAAACTTACATTTTCAAGTTGGAAACTAAAAGCTGCAGACAATTTTTCTTCCATCGTTGGCTCGTAAATAATTTTAAGGTTTTTAAATCTCAATTACTAAAATAATATATTTATATGTTGCATTCAAAACATTAAACACATTATATAGATCATTTTTGAACTGGCAAAAATAGCATCATCATCCACATACTACAAATCCAGAATTCAAGATAAAGTCCTTATTTTTAATCTTTATAAATTTAAATAAAAATTTCCACCATCAAGCTTGTATAGCATCTTGATTCTTAATCTTATAAAAAAAATTTAAATGTCCAGTCATAAAAACTGAAACAAATGATGGAACTAGTATATATTTTTTAAAAACAGTTTTCATTTCAAATGCTTCACATTTTTCATCTATAATAATAAAACTTCCATCGTGTAACCTGTTTAATGCAAATAATCTTTGTTGGATAACCAATTAATTTCAAACAATGCTATATATCATATTTGATTAATTGGATCAAATGCCTTGAACAAATCAAAATCATAAACATTTTTCTTACATTTGCCTGGCAACAAAAACCATGACTACTCTAAAACTATATAAAGTTCTAATAATTATTCATCTATGAATAAAATCAAGCTATTCAATAAAATTCTTGGATATTCCTTTTCTGTATGGATTACAATGATATTCCACAATAGTTACTACAATATTGTCTGTTTAGTTTTTAAAAATGGAATAACAAAAATATACTTTAGATCAGACCACAATTTCATAAATCCATATTCCTTTAAAAATGCAATATTTTTGAAGTTAAAATTTTTAAGATTACAAAGGATTGTTTTAACTTGTCAAAGTGAACATCTTTGTTAAATGTAAATAAAAAAAATTAAGTGTATTATTAAAAGTTTTCATCTCAATTTTTGTATTATTATTTAAAAGTTAATCAAATATTACTTCCATCTGTTTGAAATAGTATTGTCATTATATATAAAATATTGATATTGATGGATTTAATAGGATTAAATAATTTTTCAAGTCCATAAAATATATATAAAGTAACCATAATTAGCAAATGATTACTTTCTTTGGAATTTTAATCCAACAGTTATTTTTAAGCCTTCTTTCTGCTTCTATCTGCCCTTAAATCCATTTTCTTGTGATTGTGGAATAAGACCTATGGGTAATGCAATTATTTTAATCCTTGGATTATATTAATCTATGAACTGTCCAACAATCTGTATTAGTGTTTCTACAATATGAAATTATCTATTCTGACTCCTAATTGCAAAGTAACCTTATTAACATGTCATTTGAATACGGATGTACTCTTTTTTCTATATAGTGATTTGTCTGCTCAAATAAAGTGTTGTAATGGTGATCTATGTGTTGTGCAAAAATTCAATAATAGCAGTCTATTCAAGGTTACTGTACCAACTCCATTATTTCCATCAAATTTTGAGCAAAGTCTACTGCTTGTACTAACGTGTATTAAAATCTCCAATAAGACAAATTTGATTTTTAATGGTATTGCTGTAATATTACTTTCTAGCAAAGAATAAGAGCTTTGTTTTTCTAAATCTGATGTTGTAGCAAATGCATTAATTAAAATAGGTATAGATATCATTATAGAAACTATAATTTAACATCATTAGTTTTTTATTGATATATTGAGAAATTCCCAGACTAAAAGCTACTAAATTAGTACTCTTTACTATTGCATTGCCAAATGTATATCATATAATACTAAATTGTCCATGCACTTTACTATTGTTACACAATGCTTTATTTACCACCCTTTCTTAGAGTTTACAGTTTTGATTGCCCCAGCAATCTTCTTCAGAACTTTATATCTCGGTAAAGTTCTGAAGAAGATTGCTGGGGCATTCGAAACTAATCTATAAGAAAGAGTGGTAAATAAAGCATTGTGTAACAGTAGTAAAGTGCTTGGACAATTTAGGATTATATGGTCTACTAAATTAGTCTTTGCAATAAACCCAGCAGTATGAAATCCTCTTCCACTGGATAATCCAGCCTTCCAAAAAAAGTTGTAGCTATTTACTTATTTTATTAAACTTTACTTTTAATACATTATTTATATTCAAGAATGTTTTATTTTTTTTATATAGAAAATGTTTTTGATAATTCTTTCTATCATCATTATAGAAATAAACGATCTTTACATAAAGATAAATCTTTTTCATTATTTTTATCAACCTTTTGATTGCAGCAGGCTAATGGGAATTTTTTGTTCCATTTTTCTTTAAATTGTATTTTTTAATAATGTTTTATTAAAATCATATGTTCAAATAATAAAAATAATCTTAGAAATTAGGAATTAACTTTGGAAATAAAAATCTAGAATAATATTACCAATACAAATAATTTTATGTCAGCCTTCATTGTAAAAAAATACACTTGATATTTTAATTTTATCAATTTTTTGTTTTACAGGGAAGCTGTGAACTAACTATGTGATTTCAGTTATACAAAGAAAAATGTAAATAAAACAATAAAAAAACAGTAATATTTACAAATTTTACAATATTAAGCACCATTTTTTCTTCTCTGAACACCATAATGATTATATATATTAATAAAATTTCTTCAAATTATGTTGAAAACATGCATTTTCTTCTTGTTTAATTATCCTTTCCAAATTTTATGGGATGTATTTTTTATAATAAAATATTTTCTAGGCATATTATTAAAAGTTTTACAAAATTTTAGAACACATTAAATGTTAATACTGTTTAATTTGAAAACATTGAAATAATTAAAGAGATCCTAATTTCTTGATAATAAAATCACTATTATATTTCTATAAGAGAAAAGTTATTTTAAAAAAATTGCCTAGAGTGTATTTAAGACCTATGAAAATTAAATATTTCTCAATTTACTTTATTTTAAAAATAAAAATAGGGTTTTTTTCTTTTTAGTGTTTCAGTGAATGCATGGGATTTTAATGTCTCCTCAATTTATTATTAACTATATTATTATTTTTAAAAATGTATTTGTACTATAATTTATATTACTACTACTCATATAAAAAGTGTCCATGTTGTATATGTGTGTATGTTGAAAAGTACTACTACATTTGAAGCTCAATAAACAATACATATTCTATTCTAATCATTGTTTATCAACAAAACAAACTATTGTACAATATATACATTTAATGTGAGTGGGGAGATGGCTTGGAACAATGTACAGCATAATTCACAGCTCCTCTGTATATATATATGTTATTAAAATCATATATCCAAATGGTGAAAATTGTCAAAACAAAACAAAAAATGTCTTTAATTAAAACAAAGCAGTAATTATATCAATAAAATATATTATAAACAAGTTTTCAGCAGAATAATTTCTAAAAACCAAATACATTTTTCTTAAAAAAAACTATAAATAGTTAACAAAAAAATTAATTAAATGAAAATAACTTATTTTTCTCACAATACCAATGTAAACAATAAGGTATGTTGTACAAATATAAAAGTATTTTCTCTGATTAGAAATATTTCTTTTTCATTGTCTGGCTATTAATTATAGCTGATATCTAAGCATAATAATTAAAATGGAAATGATCAATCTTAAAGTTATTTGCAACTCAAAATCACTTGAAAGTTTATTTTTCATTTGAAGGTTTGTTTGAAAGTCTAAATAGACTAGATCTATAAACACCACCTGCACCAACAGGAAAATTACATACCTATTATATAGAAGTTAAGAAATACTTTATCACTTTTTTCTTTATATATTGTACCACTAATGATTAGTGTTCCATGTAAAATTGTTGTTTACAATTATTAAAATAAAATTTTCATAAATAATGTGAAGGTTTCAAAAGTAATTATAAAAAAAAATCATTATGACTGAAATAAGTTTCATAAAAAGAAATGGTTTTAATAAATAATATATAAATCAGAATAAGTTTGAGAAAGTTGTTGTTTATAAAAGTTTAGAGGTTTTTTTTTTTTAAAAAAAGAAAAATACAGCTAGCCTGTGGGGAAATTAAACCCTTTGTCATTAGTAAAGTTTTACAAATTTATGGGGGAGGGAATTTAACTTAGAAAAGTTAGAACTACAAAAGCTTAAAAATAAATATTTTCCATGAAATTAAAATACTTTCTTTTCATTTAATTTAAAGAAATGAAAATATATATGTGTGTATGAATAAAGATTGTATTTAAGTATAAAGAAAATAATAAAATGTGTGCCTGTTAAAAATAAAATAAAATATGAAAGTTAAATATAAAAGTAAAGCTCATAATTGAAGTTAAAAATTTCCCTCAAAGATTGCATATACTGATAAGCTACATAAGAATGGATTAGCAATGGCTACTAATTAAAATCCTATAAACAATAGGATTAATTAAACACATCTTAAGAATTTAATCAAGTTGAATTTAAAATTAATTTAAAAAGGATAACAACAAGGTTATTACATAAATGGGGCCAAAAATTTCATCAGGAGTCTTTCATGTATTTAGATCCAGTCATCTGTTAGAGATAGTTTTTTAAAGATAATGCAGTGTTAAGCTGAAAGTCGGAGCATGCAGCCAGCCTCAGTCCAACAGAACATCAGCAGTCTGCCCAATGGAAGCAATGCCTGTCTAATAATCTGAAGCTGCCATTGATGTCTAACTGCCTAAAAGAGAAGAACAGAATCTCAATCATCAGGAATACAAAAGAAGCCTAAAATCCAACGAGATAGTAAAACACGCAGCAGAAAGAGCGAGAATCCACCATATTTAAAAATCCTCTATGTAATAACATTTTCTTATTCCAATTCCTGATAATAATTAATGTAGCCATTGCAATCTTTGAATATCTCCAGAACCAGCATAAAATGAACTATTTATGTGCAGGTTTAGGGTAAGGAACAGATACTGATAGAACTTTCCTAAACATGCAAATAGCCTATGAAAATATATATGTGTGTGTTTTAATGCTTGGTATTTATTTATGCTTCATGCTTATATTACATTACTATTTTATGTTTATTATAATGTGTGCCTGAAATATTATAAAATCATTGTTTATATCAATTAGAAATTTATAATTAGTTTACAGATTATATTAAAAAATTTATTTAAAATAAGGTATTTGTATCACTGTTGGTCAATTCTTTAAGTGCACCACTAAGAACAATTTAGCAATGAAGTTTTACACATAGTTTATTCCATATTGAATTTGTTTCCATTGAGCTAGTTGGGATTTCTTAGGTGCTGAATTAGTTTGCTATCATTTAGGATACATTAGTTACTTCTTGTAATTAACTGGTGCTTGAAGTTTACTTTGAAACAATAAAGTGCTTTGAATGATATGGGGTTGAATCCAGCAATCGAGAAGATCTATGGCCTTGAAATGTGGTCGGAGTTGTGTATTTTATATAGTTTTGGCCTGACCATAGGTATCCTCTCGGTATTATGCTTCTCTGCCTAAGGGACCAGTGTTGTGCAATAATTAAATTGCAGGTGGAGTAGATTGAATTCATAATAAATAATTGTATCATATTTTTTATGTATAAAAGTAAGTCTTACAATTTTGTTTTTCATAAGTTTCTATTTTTATTAAAGAGTAAAATGTTATACTATATGTTGTTCTTTCTAATCAATCTACTACCCCACCTGGCTCATTTGGCTTTCCTAACATGGGAGCAGAACTGTCATAAATGACATTCAACTAAATATTTTCTTGTTTGAATATATTAAAAAAAACATTAAATTGCATAATTGTAATTAAGAAAGTGGTATAATTTAAATTAAGGAATTGACTGAAACAGTTTTTTCTTTGAAATAAAAAAAGAGAAAGTAAAAACATATTTTGGGTGGATTTAGGGCATTGAGAACGGGTAGAGAAAAAGACGAAGGGGGTTGGAGTCAGACGTATGTTCCTTTTTAAAAAAATAAATAAACTGTTAATATTTTGGATTTATTTTGAATGTAAGCATTAGTCAAATAATCATTGAAAAGAATCACTTTGAAATTAAAATTTTGTTCCAGAAAAAAGAGTACAGCATAACAATGAATAAAGAAATGGAGCCGGAAGAAAGCCCGATATTCTTTAAAATCCCCAAATAATGGGAAAAGAAAAAGAGACACTGATGCTGATGAAAATGATGGCAAATATGATGAGAGAAATGCAGAAATTCAAGCAAAGTCAGCAAGAGCTCAAAGCAGAATTGAAGGGAGAAATTAGTGAGTTTAAAGTAGAAATGATGAAAGAAATGAAGGCAATGAGATGTGAGATAACAGGAAAGGAGAGAAAAACCAAGAAATCATTGAGTTAGATTTGGTTAAAGGAAGTCAGGAAGTTGAAAAGGAAGTCGAGGTGGTAAGAGATGTAAGTGAAGGGAAGGATGAATTAGAAAATGTAGATCAAAAGATAGAAGATAACATAAAAGTTTTTACAAGAAATTAAAAATGAAATGGTTAAAGAAAATGTTTGTTTTAAGTGTAGACTTAAAACAAAGAGAAGAGTTAAGAGAAAGAGCAGGATATATGATTTTAAGGCTAAAACAGAAGCCATATAGGCCAGTCTTATTCAAAAAGACTATAGAAAATGAATTTGTGACAGTAACTATTATTGATATTATTAGAAATAAGGTAGGACAGTTTGTAGAACTATGCATATACAAAATTGAAAATAGAACAATGTGAAAGAGACAAGGCAACAAATTATAAGTGAGGGATAGACAAAAGGGTGAATGTAATTTATATTATAAAGTCAGTAGATAGAAAGAATGGCCTGACCGAGTTTAGGAATTAGTAAATGAATGGAATAAAAAAAATGGAAAAAAGAACTGGAAATAGATAATGAGTTGAATAAAATTATGTTGACATGGGTGAGGAACCTGAATAGAATTTCATTATTTAAAACTAAAATAATAATTTTTTTTTAAAAAATGAATGATGAAATGTTTTTGGAAAAAATAACAAAGGTATCACAGAATAAAAGTTTTTTTTTCTGCATGTACATATTAGTAATAAAAAATAATAATAAAAGGGTCTTCATAAATAAATGGTTTAAAGTAATCGAGTTAAATAAATAAATAAAAACAATTGTAGAAAAATAATAAAAGAAGTAGCATAATAAAAATAAAATAGTTTTTTTTAATACATGCAAGATAATAAAAGAAAGTTAAATAAATATGTTAAAATAATGTTCATAATGATTTAAAATAATATTGCAAGGTTAATAAATAGTATAGATAAATCTAAGTTTAAGTCAGGATTGTCATAGGAATTGTAATTGAAAGAAAGGAGAGTAGGAAGTATAGAATTGAGGTTTAGAGAAGGAGTAAAAAGTATAAAGCTGTTGGCTGGATGAAAATAGTACCTGTAATGAACTAGCAGGGAAAAATATTTTCAGGGTCAGGATACTCAGAAAGTTCTGGGCCCATCTCTTTATTCTTTAAATATGCATACTGGGAACAATCAGAGTAAGTTGCAGGTCAGATTTTGGGAGAGAGTCCCCATTCTCTTTAAATATGCATGCTGGAAACAACCAGAGTAAGCTGTGTATCACTTCTTTGGGGGAGAGTCCCCATATTTTATATATTATTTCCAAAGTGTAAACTGAATTGGTCAGGCAAGGAATCCTGCCATTCGCAGCGATCTTTTCTTTTCCCAAAGTCTGGTAGGAAAAACCAGCATATGAAGCTTCATTTCACACATAAGCAAGTCAGTATAAGCAAACTCTGCATCCAAATCATCTTAAAATCCCTGTATCACCAGAAAGGAGTGTTGTCCTCATGGTCATCATTCAGTACAAGGTCATTGTCGTCAGCCTAGAGAGAAGAAAAACACAATCAAAGAAGATTGCTCTCAGCATATGTACTTATGGATATAAAGAAATTTAGATAAAATAAATATAAAAGCCTAAACAGAAAATAATAAATATTTATAAAGAAAGAGTGTTATTCAGAGATAAAATGGTCAAACTGACAAATTTTACTCTTGTCGGGGAGCAGTGTAATGTACTGCTAATGAATAGTGCTCCATGTCAAATTGTTGTTTACAATTATTAAAATAAAATTTTCATAAATAATGCGAAGGTTTCAAAATTAATTGTAAAAAAAAAAACCATAAAAATAAAATCATTAAGACTAAAATAAATTTCATAAAAGGAAATGAAAGTTTTAATAAATAATATGTAAGTCAGAATAAATTTGAGAGAGTTGTTGCTTATAAAAGTTTAGAGTTTTTTTTTTTAAAAAAGAAAAATAGTTAGCTCAGGAGAAAATTAAACCCTTCATCATTCGTAAAGTTTCACGAATTAATTTAAGAGTAATTCAGGGGAGAGAATTTAACTTAGAAAAGTTAAAACTATAAAAGTTTAAAAATAAATCTTTTACATGAAATTAAAATACTCTCTTTTCATTTAATTTAGAGAAATGAAATTGTGTGTGTGTGAATAAAGATTGTATTTAAGTATAAAGAAAATAATAAAATGTGTGTGTTAAAAATAAAATAAAATATGAAAGTTAAATATAAAAGGAAAGCTCATAATTGAAGTTAAAAATTTATCTCAAAGATTGCATATACTGATGAGCTACATAAGAATGGATTAGCAATGGCTACTAATTAAAATCCATAAACAACAAGATTAATTAAACACATCTTAAGAATTTACTCAACAAAAACAGTGGACAAATTTAAAAACTAATTTAAAAAGGATAACAAGGTCATCACATAAATAGGGTCAAAAATTTTGTCAGGAGTTTTTCACATATTTAGATCCAGTCATCTGTTAGATATAGTTTTTCTTAAAGACAATGCAGTGTTAAGCTGAATGTTGGAGCATGCAGTCAGCTTCCAGCCTCAGTCTGACAGAACAGCAGTCTGCCTGATAGAAGCAATGCCTGCCTAATAATCTGAAGCCACCAGGAATGTCTGTCTGAAAGAGAAGTAGCATGGAATCTCAATTAGCAGGAACATGACAGAAGCCTATGCAGCAGTAAAGAGTGAGAATCCACTACATATAAAAATCCTATAGGTAGTAACATTTTCTTATTCCAATTCCTGATATTAATTAATGAAGCCATTGCAATCTTTGAATATCTCCAGAACCAGCATAAAATGAACTATTTATGTGCAGGTTTAGTGTAAGGAACAGATATTGCTAGAACTTTCCTAAACATGCAAATAGCCTATGAAAATATATATGTGTGTGTTTTAATGCTTGGTATTTATTTATACTTCATGCTTATATTACATTACTATTTTACATTTATTATAATGTGTGCCCGAAATATTATAAAATCATTGTTTATATCAATTGGAAATTTATAATTAGTTTACGGATTATATTAAACATTTTATTTAAAATAGGGTATTTGTATCACTGTTGGTCAATTCTTTTAAGTCCACCACTAAGAACAATTTAACAAAGAAGTTAGACACGTAGTTTATTCCATATTGAATTTGTTTCCATTGAGCTAGTTGGGATTTCTTAGGCACTGAATTAGTTTGCCATCATTCAGGGTACGTTAGTTACTTTTTGTAATTAACTGGCACCTGAAGTTTACTTCAAAACAAAAAAGTGCTTTGAATGACAGGTTGAATCCAGCAGTCAAGAAGATCTATGGCCTTGAAATGTGGTCAGAGTTATGTATCTTATATAGCTTTGGCCTGGCCATAGGTACCATCTGGGTATTATGCTTCTCTGCCTAAGGGACTGGTATGGTGCAATAATTAATTTGCAGGTGGAGTAGATTGAATTCATAATAAATAATTGTATCATATTTTTTATGTATAAAAGTAAGTCTTACAATTTTGCTTTTCACAAATTTTTATTTTTATTAAAGATTAAAATGTTATGCTATATGTTGTTTTTTCTAATCAATCTACTACCCCACCTGGTTCAATATATATATCACATATATCCAAATTATCTCCAACATTAAGAAATTTTCAGCTCTGTCCCTGTGAATAAATGTATTAGAATCCACACTACACATATATATACACAATGAATTTTTAATCTATGTAGTTGCATATTTGTGATGGACTAATTGTAAAATATGATAAAATCACTCATTATTTCACAAAATGGAAGCCTCAAAGT
The DNA here is from genome assembly GCA_028023455.1 of Epiperipatus broadwayi. Taxonomy (NCBI): domain Eukaryota; kingdom Metazoa; phylum Onychophora; class Udeonychophora; order Euonychophora; family Peripatidae; genus Epiperipatus; species Epiperipatus broadwayi. The sequence goes on from JAQFVV010012629.1 coordinate 1,672,810, forward strand.
CAAGAAATTTTCAAAATAAACAATTTCACATTCGTATGTTTAAAAAAAACATTTATGTTCACAAAGAAAATGATTTTAAAATTCTCCACACATTATAATAATTTACAAGAAGGTATCATTAAAATTTAAGAATTTATAATTGTTTAAAAGCAATGGCTATATTTAAAAATTTGGAACAAGAACTATACCACAAATAAAATTTAATGGAAATTTAAAATAAAAAAAGGTTATTTAATTAAGAGTAATCTTAAGTTTTAAGATAAATTACTTTTTATTTTTTGTGTCCTCCCCCCCTCTCTCTTTTTAAACAATGTTTAATTTTCTTTTTACATTAAAGTTAATGACTGAATTAAAATTTAAATATTGATGAAACAAAAATTCTTGCAGTTTTACAACATTAAAACATGGTCTTAAAAATATATATGCCATTTTTAATGTATAAACTTAAAAGTTCTGAAAATATTTTCTTACCAAATATTCATTACCAGTTGTTTGCAAATGTATATAAGAAAAGACACTCATATTGTTAAAGAAAGTTAAAAGCAATTTTAAGTGTAAAAACAAATTGCTATCTAGGATGAAAAAGAAATTCAGATTACTTTTAATTATCATTTTCTTTTAAATAAATATTTAACATTTTCTTTTTTAAATTATTGAAAGAGTGGAGAGTAAATATTAACTTCTACTTGTTAATAATATTATTGTTGTTGTTATATCTGCTAGCTGGAACAAGTTTAATTTTACTGAGTTTCTTACTGACATTTATTCTAATATCAATACAATAGATTTTTTTTCTAAAGATCCCAGTGAATCTTAATTCATATAATGTTAAAATGTTCCTTGAAAATAGTTTAAGAATTATCATTATTTGTCATAAAGTTAACATGAATAATGCTAAGTCTTTTTGCTTTATATTTCTACTCCTGCACATAGATCCAATAAATTAATATCTCCTTATATATAGCCTTGCAGTATTCCATTACTTTTTTCTATGAATCTTTTGCCTAATTCTTTAAGACTTTGATGGAATTTATCTTCTTTTCTCTTTGTCTATCTCTGACTTTCTCTTTACATCCCATTTTGTTTTCTTTCTTTTTGTTTTATTTTTATTATCTTCCTGGATTTGAGTTTATATGAATGTTAGAAATATGCAAACTAAATAAGCCCAAATCAAACAATTCTTTGATATGGAACACTTTGGTTTTATATTTCTTACAGAAACTTGGTTAAATCAATAATTTCCTTTTTGTTCTGTACTTAATAATAGGTTTAAAATTTCACAAACTGACACATCTATGGAAAATGTTACTCAAGGAGATGGTACTCTTATTGCTATTCATAAAGATATTTTTTATGAAGATCTTCATTTTACTTCTTCTCTTTGTGAACCTACATGGTGTAAAATTACCTTAAGTCACAATTTTAAATTTATCTTAGGAAATATATATCTTAAACCTATTTTTTCACTTTTAAAACTTGATTATTTTTTAATCTCAAAGATTTTTTTGATTGGCTATCATATTATTATTACAGATATTTATTTCAAGGTAGAATTACTACACACTTTTTTTTTCTTCTAAAGCTTTTAGAATATTATGGTTTTGTACATTTCAGGGGTTTGAACAATATAACTCATTTGTTAATGCTTCTTATCGTACTTTGGACTATGCTTTATGTAATTCAACAATAGTTACTTATTTTCACTTTATCTCTGTTACTTTTCCTATAATAATGTGAATTATTGCTTAGATTATTTTTTACAGATTCTTAATAGTTTTAATGATTTATATATTCCCAATTCTCTTTCCATTAGAACTTTCCTTCTTATTTTCATACACTGCCATTAAGATTATTACCAAGAAGTCTTACCACCACAGATTCTATCTTAAAGCACAGAATATCTTTTCTTATAATAATTTTATTGATTTCTGAAGATAGGCTACACATATTTACAAAAAGATTTACATAATTATATTTAAAAAATTGAATTTAATATTTCTTTTATCATTAAAAAAATTGGGATTTTTTGTAATAATTTGGATTTACATAAGAAAAGAATTCAAATCACTCATAGTTCCACATTAAATGCAGTTGAATTTTCAAACATCTTCAAAAACTACATTATCTTGTGTTTCTCCTATTATTCACAGTATGATTAATCCTATCTCTAGGGACTATACTAATGTAGCCATCAAGTGACTTAAAACTCATTCTCATTTGTGTGAAAAAATTGCTCAAAATTATTATAGTGTGAGAATACAAGATTTTTGACCTTTGGTCATTAACTAATGTAATATTGAGCATGTTTTAGAGATTTCATTCATATTTTCTTTCCGTAATGTTAAAAAAATTATTTGAAGACCTTTGGTTGTTATTCATAAGAGATTAATTTTCTACATCCCAGAGATATATTAGATAAATTAAAAATGATAATATTCAGCTATAGTACACATATTGAACATTTTGCTGAAAGGTACTTGGGGAATTACTGTCCTGCCACTGCTAGAGACCTCATTTCTGCAAAAATTTCAGAAATATTCAGAGTAGGGGGCCAAAAGCAGATGATGCAAGTTCCAGCCGCTAGATGGCGCTGTTCACCATGCGTGTACTTGGGGAATTACTGTCCTGCCACTGCTAGATGTCATTTCTGCAAAAATTGCAGAAATATTCAGAGTAGGGGGCCAAAAGCAGATGGCACAAGTTCCAGCCACTAGATGGTGCTGTTCACCATGCGTATGCACAGGAACATTATGCCAAGTAGCAGCCAGCACTACTGCCCACTTGGTGGCACTGTTAGCCATAAGTAAACCGATACAGCTTACATCATCTGCTAAACAGCAACTACCCAGCAATCTAGCCCACTAGGTGGCACTGTTTCTCCATGCTATGCACAGAAAACGGCACTGTTTAGAAGCAATATTTACACTCGCTTGCTAGTTAGGTTTTATATGCACGTACTTAAAAAATACATAGCGTGTAATGTGAAGGTGTGATTAATATATAAACAACAATTATTTAAATATGCGTTCACACTTAATACGGTTACATTGAATTACACTCTTTGCTAACACTCTTTGCTAAATCTATGTATTTTAAATTATTTTCTTTTAAAAATCGATCTTTTTTTTTCTGTAAAAATGTTTTTTATTTTTTTAAAAAAGTAATTTTTACGACTTCTGTTTTACTGCAATCTTTCAAAACAATCAGTCTGGCAGTATTTCTTTCTGAACTTCATTATTTTGAAAAGTGATTGTATTTTTATACTTTCAAATAATATTTGCAGCAATTTTTAAAATAATACAAATTACATTTCAGTTTATAGATCTTTTACTTAGCAAACGTGTTATTTTAAAAAGATAAATTTGCATTTTGTTATGTGCAAACAATAATTCAAAGATATCTTACACAAGAAATATTTTTAAATTACTGGAGAGAAAACAAATCAAACTCTCCTTTAAATATATTAATACTTATATAAAGCTAAAGCTTTTAGTACATGCGCCTTGAGTGCTTAATTTTAGCAAGAGAGACCTCTACAAATCATAACATGAGATTTGACTTTATAAAGATAAGAGGGACCCCTCTTATCTCTAACCTATTTTTCTTAATTATATAGGCAAATCTAAAGCATTTTGATTTGGGAGTGCTAAAATTAAGCACTCAAGGTGCATGTACTAAAAGCTTTAGCTTTATATAAGTATTATGTGTTGACATTGCGCTTAATAAGAATTAATATTTTAAATATATTAAATAATCTATTCATTTCAAAAATAAATTTATTAAAATTAATATGTGTGCAAGCAATAAAACATCAAACAGATTGTAGTGTGTGGTGATTTATTCAGTGTAAAAATCGAGTAAAAATATTCAAGACATAAAACTTTAAAATCATTTTAATAACTTAAAATGTCATATACTCACAAGGAAATTTCAAAATAATAGGTTTAATAAGTATGGAAAAGTAAGATATTTAGCTTCTCTTCTCCACATCACCCCTGCACACTTTCTTATTTCATCTATCCATCTCACATGTGGTCTCTTCCTGGGTCTTCTACAATCTCTTAGAATCCAGTTTAAGATTTCAATTGTCCATCTACTATCATCTCTTCTAGCAATATGTCCAGCCCAACTCCACTTTAATCTTTTCAATGAAATCAGTTACACCTTATTGTTCTCTTACCGATATATTGGGTTCTCGATCTCTCCTTGTTACTCCCAATATACATCTCTCAATACTTCTTTGAGTGGTCTGAAGTCTGTATTGCTCTTCTATTAAGTATCCAAGTCTCAGATCCATAAGTAAGAACAGGTAAAACACATTTATTAAAAATCTTTCTTTACAAACACATAGGCATATTTCCTTTTAGTATCAAGTTACTTCTACTAAAAGCACTCCAACCAAGTTTAATTCTATGATTAATTTCATCCATTATGTTTCCATCTGTATTAATAATCTGACCAAGGTGTTTGTAACTGTTAACTTCTTCTAACTCATCATAAACAATCTTTATTTTCATATTTTTAAAAAATCCATTAAACATTACTTTAGTCATTTTAACATTTATCTTTAGTCCTACTTTCATCTGATAACTACTGCAACATTTTGGTAGATCTAAAGCATTATTAGCAAAAACAAGTACATCATCTGAAAAATCTAAATGACTGAAATAATCATTTACTTTCACTCCTTTAGTTTTTCATTTTAATCCACAAAATACTTCTTGCAGCACTGCTGTAAAAAGTTTTGAGGATATGGAGTCACCCTGTCTTACAGTTTTCTCAATGTTGACTTTTCCAGTATCATTATCTAATCTAATTGTTGCTGTTGCATTTTTATAAATATTCTTTAAAATATGACAATATCTTGAATCTATACCTTGATGATCCAATGCTTTAATCACTGAAGAAAAGTTTAGATTCAAATGCCTTTTCATAATCTAGAAATCGAAAACATAATGGCGACTCATATTCATTCGTCCTTTCTATAACTTCTCTCAATCCCTGGATATGATATCCTGTACTAAAACCACTTTTAAATCCAGATTGTTCTTTGGTTGGTGGAAGTCCAGTGTTCTCTGTAGACGAGTTGTAATTATCTTAGTAAAAATTTTGTATAAAACTGATAAAAGACTGATAGGTCTGTAATTTCTAATATCTTCTTTATCACCTTTTTTAAATATTAAGATTAATACTACATTCTTCCAATCATCTGATACATCTTTATCATTTAGACATTTGGTATATAACGTTAAAAAATTTTCTATTTTTTCACCTGCTTCTTTTAATATATCAATTATAATTCTATCATTACCTGGAGCTTTTCCTTTCTTCATATATTTAATTGTATGTCTTACTTCTTCATTTAAAATTCTGGGCAATTCAGAAGATGTAATAGATATAGGAGGTATTTGTTCTTTATTACTATATAATTGTTGATAAAAGTCTTCTATCCATTTCATGATGTCATCTCTCTTTTTAATAATAATTCCAGCTTTTTTTCTTATTGCAAATATATATTTCCTACCAATACCAAAATGTTGTTTTACACTCTTGAGACTTTCATTCTCTTCTACTGCTTTCCTTCCTAGTTCACAGTTATATACTTTTATATCATTTTCAACTCTTTTCTGCATCATTTTACAAAATTCGACATATTCAATCCTTTTTAACACATCATTTTTGTGTATTTTCATATTCCTTTTTTTCTTCATAAATTCGCTAGTCTCAGTAGAAATGTTATTGGTCAAGTGCTGCTTTTTTCAACCAGCTATTTTTGTTGGAGTTTTTAAAAGTGTATCAGTTGTTTTCATATTAATTTCATTCAAATGTGGATCATGTTCAAAATCTACTAATACTTGAAACCTATTTGTAAGTTCTAATTTAAATTCATTAGAATGTTTCTGAAAATTAAGAATATCAACTGTAAATATTGTTTTTTTTAATAATTTTTGTCTTTCTAGTTTTGCACTAACATGTATTTCACATCTTACTACTTCCTCTGTTAAATTTATTAAGAACATTACAATCTTGAAATATGTATTTTCTGTTAGTCAAAATATAATCCAATTCTGCTGTACCTTCATTTGGATGCTTCCATGTACAATCCTTTTAACATTTTTCTCAAAATAATAATTCATAATATAAAGTTTTCCTTTTCCTGCAAACTCTACAAATCCATGTCCTTTCTCATTTCTATTACCATAACCAAAATTATCTACAGCACTTTCATCTTTCATTTGTTTACCAATTTTCTACTGAAACAAAACAATTTGTAAAGAAAAAACTAAATATAAAAAAAAAAAAATAATCCATTAAAAAGAATATCTAGAGTTTTGTAAAATGGAACAAAAAAAAAGTTAGTTACTATATAAAAAAATATAATTGTGATTAGCAAGAAAAGGTATATAAGAAAAAGTTCCAAAAATATAAAACAATATCTTGGCATTGGAAGAAAAGTTATTTCTGCAATAGAAAAAAAAGATGAAATTATTATTAAAAAGAGCAATTACATAATGAAATGTGTCAAAGAGTTCTATAAAAATTATATAGTAGTAAAGAATAAGGAAACAAACCAATTCCCTACAATTCCTACATCTCTATTACCCAGAATTTTAAATAACAAAGTGAGACATGCAATAAAATCTATGAAGCAGAGAAAAGCTCCAGGAAATGGTGAATTTATAATCCATATTGTCAAAGATGCAGGTGAAGAAATAAAAAAAATTCTTGCCAAAGTTGTATATAAAATGTCTAAATGACTAAAGATGTACCAGATAATTGGAAGAATGCAATAGTAATATTGATATTTAAAAAGATGATATTGTCTTACCAAGATAATTACAAATTGTCTACAGTAAACTTGGATTTTAACCAGACAAAAAAAGAGCTGGATTTACACAGTGGATCATGTCCATATATTGAGAGAAATTATATTAAATATCAATAAATATAGGCTGCCATTATTCTTTGTATTTGTAAATTATGAAAAGACATTTCATTCTATAAGTGAAGTTATAGACTTAGGATATTATTATATTCTGGAGAATATTTATCAAAATGTAATTGCAATGATTAGATTGCATAATGATACTAAGACTGTAAAAGATATGTGACAGGGTGAGTCCACATCCCCAAAATACCTTACAAAAATTTTACAAAAAGTATTATGTAAATCAAAATGAGAAGTTGAAGGAATTAAAAGTAAATGGAGAGATTTACAGACGATGTAGTTGTTTTTGTAAATAATACTTCAGAACTTCAGGAGATGTTACAAGAGTTATAAGTTAAAAATAAAAAAGAGTACTAAAGATAAATGTTAAAAAGACTAAAATAATGTTCAATGGATTTTCTCAAAAAAAAAATAAATAAATAAAGATTGATAATGATGAATTAGAAGAAGTTACTAATGACAAATGTCTTAATCAGATTAATATATATATATATAGAAATATAACAGATGAAATTAATAATAGAAGTAAAACCTGGACAGACTATTTTGGTAGAAATAACTTAATATTAAAAGGAAATATGCCTATGTGTTTGAAAAGGAAGATTTTAAATAAATGTTTTGAATCAGATCTTATTTAAGTAGCAACTCTTTCCATACAGTAGTGACATCCAGTGCCAGCCATAGTAATCAATAGATGCTAGAATATGTTCCTACTATTTTAAAATCTTGTGTAAGCATATTAATGGAAATCATGGGATGTCAGATCTTATTTATGGATCTGAGATTTGAATATTTATCAGAAAAGCAATACAAAGAATTCAGATTACTTAATGAAGTATATATATATATATTATATCAATCCGGAGAATAGGACTTAACGTAATCTACACTACAGGGCGCCACTAGGCATTTGAACCTAGAAAATTTATAAAGTAGGCAGATATGTAAGTCAAAAAAAAAAAGTTTTTTTTTTTAATTTAGTATATTTTGATTCTGGTCGTTAGCCCATTGTCACTAGCTCAGTGGAATAGCAGAGATTTATATTTTATAAATTCTTATCTAAGAATAAATTTTAAAAAAAGAATAAAATAAGCCATTGCCAGTAATTAACATACAAACATTTATTTATGCACATATATATAAAATTTAGCGTTATTATTTTAGTATGTTTACATTTTAAAATTTAACATTATTTTTAACTTTTATTTTAGATTTTAATTTACATTTTAATTTTTACTAGTTTACATTTTAATTTTTATAAGTTCGCACAGATTGATTTATAAATTTTTTTATAATGTTGAGTATAGATCAGTTACATAGATTACACGGTCAAAAACATTTCAAAATAAACATAAACGATCAAAATACAAAGTCACTGATACCGTCAATTGCATAGGGAATACAAGAAACCCAATGGTATTCATCATAAGATACCGCATTGACACCAATAACTTAAAAGACATCCGAATAAATACATTTTAAATACTCACCGTAAGGTATCATTATTTACCGAATGTCTATATATTTTGATCAAATATGAAAACCAAAAACATAATTAACCGACAACGAATCCATGCAACATCCATACCCAACTTAAATTTAATGCATTTTTATTTAGAGTGTCGAGTATGAATAGACTACATAGATTGCATTTGAAAAGAAAATATTCTATCCTTGTTTAACCTTAGGCCAAAAGTTCGCAGTCAAACCAACTTCAATCCATCCGATATATTGATGTATTCAATGTAATACGACTATGACAGCACAAATAGGTTAAGAGAAGAAATTGCCTTTTGTCAGATAGGAATACTACATCTATCTGACGATAAGAGCAATAAAAAAAACTCCATAGGAAAAGACTGCGGTCATTTTGCCGACTTACTATCGCATTCCATAGGCAAAAAGAAAGTGTGTGGCGTGAAAAGCGATTCTGCCCGTAGCAAATCTCATACTACATCTACTACTTACACCAATATATCCAATCCATTGACCTAATTCAACTATGAAACAAATAACCTAATATTACCCTCCCCTAATATAACTTTACAAATCTACATAGCCATTCACGCCCGACTTAAGTTTAACATTTATATAATTTAATTTATCGCAAAACAAAAATCATAAATAAAACTTAAAGAACAAAAATAAAATAAATGGAAATGATTTTACAAAAAAGAAATACATCAAATAAAATTATAACTAATTAATAAATAATTTAGTTTGGTCAGATAGGATTCTATTTCTATTTTTTTTTAAATATGGAAAGTTTTTAATTTAATGTTCATGAATTATCTAAAGTTCTTATGGTTTTAAAAGGTCCATAATTTGTAGTTGTTTGTAATTTTGAATGGGAATTCCCACGCCATCCTGAAGATATTGGTATCCAGTTAGCTGTTGTTTTTTATTTATCCAGGAAGTCTTTTACTTTAGCTGGTCCTTAATGTAGAAAACGATCGGTCATTTCTCTTTCTTTCTTTTTTATAACCACTGAAGGAATTGAAAGTGTGTCTTTCACTCTTTTCTCCTCCAACCCTCTCCAACTTAACACATATCTGTCCTCTTGTAATAACTCACTAATAATTTCCAAAGTTTTCCTTTTATATTAATTTTAAGGATTCAATTTACATTACGTCATCGATGTGATGGTCCTTTCATTGAGGTCCGATTCCATTGTTTTTCTCTCCTATCTGACCTTTGCTTATACATTTTAAATGCCCAAGGGCTAGTTTATATTTAACTAATTAAAACAATCATTTCCATTTTTCAATAACATTAATTAATTTGTTTTTAAACTTGAAGATATATTTTTATCTCTAAATCTTTTTAAGTTTTTGCTTTTAAAATACTTTTTCTATTTTTAATAAAGTTTTATTTTAATAATAATTTTTTTTTATCTGTGCAATTATATATATATATTTGAGTTTAGATGATATTTAATTTCATTTTTCAATTCTTAAACCAAAGAAGTTTTTATTTGTGAACTTTTCTATTTTCGTGTTTAATAAAAAAAAAATAATGTAACGAAG